>KN714618.1:164349-373825 GCA_000812005.1 Coccomyxa sp. LA000219 | reverse complement strand
GGCACGTCAGCTATGAGGCAGCCGATCAGGTAATGACACCAGCTGAGCAGGACGCTCTTGAGTGCAGGCCATGGAGGCAGAGAACAGGACGCTGCGCTCCCGCCTGTCCTGCCTGGAGGAGCAGCTGCGCCATGCGAGCGCTGGAGCTGAGCGGGCCTCGTCCACCAGCGACTGCATCTCCACCCCCACCACACCTGCAGACCCTGCAGCAGCTGCCTCTTCTGGCGCTGGCGGCGCGTCAGCAGGCGCCCCCGAGCACATGGTCTCTCAGGTGCACACAACACTCCTCATATGCAGGCGTTGTAAAATGGTCAGTCCAGGGGTGGCTGCAGCCCTCGTTACGTGAATGCTGGCGTGGACACCTGGCAAGCACAATCTGCAAATGATGATCTGCGTGGGTCGTGTATAGTCAGCCTGTTCAGCACTAATGTCCATGCTTGTCTGGATAGGCAGCTGTGGCCCAGGCTCACATGCAGCTGCCTTCATGGGGTGTATAATCATCCTTTCCAGCATCTCACGCAGCTGATGCAAGCAATGCCCCATCAGCAGGTCTTCCTACGTATCTACGAAACCCTGCAGCTTCCGCTCTTGCCGGCAAGCACAACGTACAGAGCAGGATGTGTTGAATTGCAGGCCGCAGAGGTCGAGCAAGAACCCCTCCTGGGAACCCTGTCAGCTCAGGAGGCACAGGAGTCTGTGGACTACGCAAGAAAGAGGGGATGGGGACGGGGCGGGTATCAGAAGCTCTGCCAGCATGACTTGGAGGAGCAGCTGTGCCATGAGAGCGCTGCAGCCAGCAGGGCCTCACCCATCAGCAAGCGCTCCTCAACTCCCACCGCGCCTGCTGATCCCGCAGCAGCTGCCTCTTCTGGCACTGACGGCGCGTCAGCGGGCGCCACCGAGCACATGGCCTCTCAGGTGCACACAAGACCCCTCATATGCAGGCGTCGTAGATTTGCCAAATCAGAGGTGGTTGCAGCATTGGTATGTGCATGCTGCAGTGGATATACCTGGCAAGCACAACATCATGCTCCGTAAATGATGGTCTGCGTGGGTCGTGTATAGGCAGCCTGGTCAGCACTAATGTCCATGCTTGTCTGCATTGGCAGCTGGGGCCCATGCTTACATGCAGCTGCATTCATAGGGTGTACACTCATCCTTTCCAGCATCTCCATGCAGCTGATGCAAGCAACGCCCCATCAGCAGATCTTCTCACGTGTCCGCAAACCTGTGCATTTTGCCGCTCTTGCCGGCAAGCACAACATACAGAGCAGGATATTCTGAATTGCAGGCCGTAGAGGAGGAGCAGGAAGCCCTCCTGGGAAGCGTGTCCGCTCGAGAGGAACAGGACTCTGTGGACCACGCAGCACAGAGGGGCTGGTGATGGGGGTGGGGCTGGTGCCGCTACCAGAAGCTCGGCCAGCATGACTCGAGCTGAACGGCGTCACCCCAGCAATGCGCCAATGTCCTGTCAGAAATGAAGCCCCAGGCGCCCCTTAAAACTTCCAACGCACAGCGAATGAAGGTCTCAATGAAGGTCTTTGCTTCTATCTTAGACCTCACAGCTGTGCGTGCAACCAGGCTGTAGTTATGGGCTGATCAGTCCCCACAGCAGTTGTCCATGCAATGCCCATGGACAAGACCTTCAAGGGAGCTGGTTCCGAGGTTGAGAGGCATTCCCCTCCATAGCAGGTCACTCCCAGCAGACCATTGAGAAAGGGAAAAGGCGGGCTTATGACAGCAAGCTGGCCTTTGTATCAGAGATCTGCGGCAGTAGTCTCAAGCAGCTGTAGGCTATAGAGAAGGCGACTTCTATCATGGGCTGCTCTGATAGCTCTCTTGTAGGCCAGCCTCATCGCGCGGCATTGCTGCAGCATGCTTCGCAGGCCTCGTAGCACGTACGGAGCTTGGTTCTCCCCGCTGCCTTGTCAGGATCCCAGGATCCGCACAGCATAACTCATCATGATGACGATCGCGGGCGTGATAGTGGGTGTAACACTCTTGTACAGATGCATGTATTATAAGTGTATCCTGAAGGGATTGTGTGTCATATTGTCATTGCATTGCGTTTCAGATTTGATTGACAATGATGGACGAAAGCCTCGACGATAGGTGAACGTTGTTTGTAGCCCTGTGAGGAGTAAGGAGTATGGCAAATTGTGAGTTGCAGTGACTGCATTGGCAGATCTAGTGGTGCTAGGTATGGCCAAGATGGCCTCGATGGCCCAGAAGGTACTGCAAAGAGATTGTAAGCTCCATACAACGAATGCAAGCCCTATCACAGCTCAATTAGGCAGCTGGGACGTCCCCCCAGTCCACCCCTGATGCTTGCCCTGGCGGTGAGTGACCTTTCCTTCTGCAGGAGAAAGTAAAGACTGTAGGCAGAGGCCTGATATGTAAAGCCCCAAAGATGATGGCAAGACTCTGCCTGCACCAGTGTTGTGGTGTGCTGGCTTTCACCCCAGAATTTTACAGCTTGCGTACCAAACCTGAACTGGATCTCGACAGCCTCACTTGCGGTGTCAGATTGTGTGTTGACTCTCTACTCACTGATGGAACATATAGGATTGAGCTTACAAGTTCTGCCCCAAACGAGAGAAAGGCTGGAATTGGGGGTACACAGTCTCATGCAAGGTCTGCACAATTTACGATTTTCAGGGATACAGAAGAGGTTGGTGCCTGGTAATCTAGGCTGAGAAATGTCATTGGCAGGCGTGCAGCCTATCGCGCGGTTTTTAATGGGACGAGCGCCCTATCAAGGAGAAGGCCTAGGCCTGTCTAAGATTCCGCCAGGTGGCAGCTGCCACTGCAACAGTCATATGAACGGCTATGAAGCAGCTGTGTCTGCATCCGGGTCAGGCGTACTCCTCTCTGCACGTCGGTCCGGTTAATGCCGTTTCTGTGGCTGTCGACTCAGCTTTGACGGTCTTCAGGGCGACTACATACGTGCAGCGGTGGCATCACTTGCAACGTCTTGCCAAGATCGTCACTGCAAAAGGCATTCACAATGGCGGTAGAAAAGCTAGGTAAGCCACTCAGTGCTCTACAGTTTGTGTTTGAGACTCTTGCACAGCTCACATCCCCATTTACATGCTCGTGTAGCTTCCAGATACTCCCCATGTGAGGCCTAGGAAGCCAGCTTACAGTGATTGTCAGAAGCGTCGTACTGGTAATTCCTTGCTCCAGGGAACTTTATACAGCAGAAATAACACGGACAAAACTCGCAAACATGCTCCTGTAGCATTGCTTTCACTCAAGATCTGACAGTACAAACGCAGCTCTGCTGAAGCGAATCTTCTATCGGAATGATTATCCTGACGTCGCGGAAGCTTCCTGCCGTGCTATGTACCTCTATGGAGGTGCAGGACGAACAGGATGCCTAAGGCCTGTCTTGAGAGCTCCCAGCTGTGGCCATTGGCCATGATGAGAAGACCACCGCATCCCACGTCAGTATCCGTGATGATCCTGTGACGGCACCTGCAGGCCAATGGCGCCAGGGGCTGTCAAGCATGAGCTTTCCCAGATGGCCCAAGGTCACAGGGGGCCTGGGGGCCTCCAAGAAGGTCAAGCCTGTGCCTGCAGTGGACCCGGCAGACAGCAACATCGAGATGGCCGACTTCCAGGGCATGCCTAGATGCTACGAGTCAGGTCGGCGCTCATTATTGCATGCAATCTGTTCCACTGTCATAAGGTATGGGTGCACCGAGCCGCAGCAAGATACCATACACATCATCGAGCCAGCCCTGATCTCGACCCGCGTAAGGATGCAAGCAAGGGAAGAAGCACCACTCTCACAACGATGTCCTGAAGGAAGGACACAGCGATCCTGATGTGGACTCTATGCTGTGCAGGGTCCGATTTTGAGGATCTGCTGTCGTCTGACGTGTCGGTCTCTTCAAGCCAGACTTCCGCAAGCACGCCTCACTGCGGAGCGCAGCCCAGCAGCAAGAAGCTGCTGCTGAACAGCAGCCCGCCAGTCAATGACAGTCTCATGGCGCCTTCACGTCTCAGCAGCGCCTGATGCAGTGCATCTGGCACCCACCCACCCATGATCAAGGATTTTGGCGCGAAGATCGCAACAGCAAGCTTACCCCGCCAGCTAAATTTTCCAGGAAAGCACAGTATTGGAGGCCTCTAAGGCAGCATCAGATCTTGGCGCTTCCCTGTCCAGAGCAGCCAACAAGGCAGGACAGCACAATGCCTTGTAGAACTTCTGTCCCGTCCAAGGCATCTGTCACATGGCCGAAATTCGTTCCCCATACAGCGGCTGTCATTGGAGACAGGCTCTCTTGTTAGCCCAGCAGCCTGCCTAGTTGCAGCCGTTGTAGCTCTGGTCTAACGTGATAGTGGATGCAGCTCCCTGGTATCCTCTGAGCAGACTTCAAGACAAATCCCAACCTCAGCCCAGTCACCTGATCTCCTAAATCTTGCGGACCTTCATCAGATTGGGGCTGACAGGTTTTACAATCGCTCGACTTTGCTAGTCCAGATGTGACAGCGCCTCAACACCCATTGCCAGCGAAGCAAATGTTGCAGTGCAGCCATAATCTAGTCAGAATTGCAACTTGAAGTCTAGGTATAGTGACAGAACCCGGCACTGAGACCCAAAGGCAAGACTTTTCTGTGCCATTCTTGGAGCTGAGACCAGAGAGACCAAAGGCTTGCACTGCACTATGACAGTGACCAATACAGCCTTGCAATTGTGTGAGAGAGTGGGTGAAGAGCGGAAACAGACCAAGACCACTTGATTGCTTTCAGAGGTGGAGACGACAACAACAGTATACGGGAAGTGAATTCTCTATTCAAGGAAGGCAGATGAGGCTTCTCAAAAACATGGGTGGTCCAGCATTGAGACGTAGCGGTATTGCAGGCTCGACCTCCTATGCATATGCGAGCAGCATGATATCACAGACGCGGACAGCGCTGTCCGCGTCTGTGCAGAGTGTCTGCATACAAAGTATCTGTGCCCTGGGCACACCATAGCAGTACTCTGTAAAGCCTTCACCTGATCTGCGACAAAGACTGTGTCTATCCTACAGAATCAGGCTCATCGTCAATATCCCAATGATACTGTGAAGGACTCCTCTCAGAGAGCTTCATGCACTTGCTAGAATGTTCGCCTTTGATGCTACCGCTTCAGTCTCCTCACCAAGCACCTGGTACAGGGCCCCAGGCAACAACCACCCAGATCTCTAGTACTGGATAGGCTACATTCCGCAGCCTGTGCAGAACCGCTTTGGTTGTCAACTTGTCACTGATACATGCATGCAACACAGTGCGCATGTGCTTTACACATGGTCCAACTTGCTGCAGCTGTAGACATGGCCATGTTTGCAGCTGCCATGTCTATGGGCAGAGCCACACATCTCAGCCTCTGCGTGCTCTGGGATCCTCAATATCCTTGGGGGCCTGCACACCGTCATGCACATCACATGTGCATACTGTGTGCAGTCATAAAAGATTGCACACTCCAGATCTGATCATCTGGCTACTTTAAGTCACTCTGCCAGTCTACAGTAATAGAAGCCGACATATGCCGCGATCACCTCGGGGGCCCTGCTGCTTGTCCATTGCCTGTTGCCACTGTGCAGGTGCAGATAGCTGCAGCTCATACAGATGCGGCAAACAGGTGATTGAGGACCAACCGATCCTTATGGAATGTCAGTTTCATGAGAAGGGAAGTGCAGGGTGGCCACCTCATGGGTCTCAAACTTGACAGGCTGCGGCTTTGGTGTGATGTCGTCTCCAGCATGCACCCATGCGGCCCGCGGATCCCCGAAGTTGCCAATACCCTGCATCATGACCTATCGCTTTGCCAAGATTTCAGGTGTCCCCGCAGCTGTTCACTGGCATAGGGCCATGAGTGCACACTGTTCAAGGGCGACAGCGCCTCAGATCAACGACATTCAATTCAGCCCCTTTATCATGTCAGACAACACTCTAAGAAAACCACTCAGAGCATGATGCATGCCTCTGGAGCAGACGGCAGCAGCTAGAGGTGCCTGTCTGGCATGTCACTGTGCATGCACAGCAGCACTGTGTTTTGGGTAGGGGACATACCCCGGTAGTGAGGTCTGCTGACGCATCCTTGTGCTCTTCCTTGTGCACAGGCTGCACCTCCGGTCTCAGCCATGCAGCGCGTGGGTCGCCTGTGAGAGGGTGGTGATGCCCGGCACCTGCACATGCATGCCAGTCCATGAGCAGCAATTGAGAAGAAGAGCTGTGGCATCAGCCTTCGACAAGACAATGCACTCAGGTGGAAGCTGCAGGAGATGCAGGTGTGCTCTGGATGGAACAGACTGGCATAAGGCACTTGTGTACTTGGACCGCCATTGGCAGTTCTCTCCCCTAGGACCTGAACAGGACATGCTGGAGAAGGAATGTCGCATTTGGATTGAACAGGTACTGCTCACATTTGTGTCAAGGCCAAAGTGATGCACAACCTGAGCCCCCAGCAATAGGAGGCAGGGAATGCTGACATGTCAGTTTGTGAGACGCCTGGCATAGAGATGCACCTGTGTCTGTGTGCAACGGCAGTCCCCTGTTCAGATGGGCGAGCTCCTTGGGCAGCTTGTTCTCAAGCAGCATATTTGCCGCCTGCAGCTGACACAGCACACTTGCAAGCCAATTGGCACGATGCAGTCATGGATGCCACAGGCTGTCACACAGTGCCACGCAGTCCTATGAGACCACAGCACTGTTCTTTGTGTTTGCTCTGGGACATGACAGTGTGGCATGTGTACACTGTACTGCAGTGTAAACCGGCAGCTTGCAAGGTTGCTGACACATTTGGGAGCGCAGTGCAGGCTGTACGCTTTAGCAGGAGCTCCTGAGTCTGGTCCCACCTGCTGGGCGTCATTGTTGCAATAAGCCAGGCATATTGTCAGGAAGCCTTCTCCATAGCCAAAAGTCTCCCTCAACTCCTTCAGGGCCCCCTGATCGGCATGAAAGGGGGGTGCTGCATACATACACACAAGAAGGTTCGCCATGCTGTATCTTCCGGTCACGTACTGGGAGAAGTAAGGCATTGAGATGGCTCTCTCGTGTGCACCGGAGCATCATCAAGGACCATGAAGGCATAGTATACACAGTCAGGTGGAAGCCCTAAACTCAGCCGATGAGACGTACTGTGTCCGTGAAGACCTGCAGTGTCAGTGATAGACTGCGCTCTTGGGTCTGCTATCCGATGGTGATCCATGCTCGCGGTCCAAGGCGAGAGAGTGTGCGCGAGTAAGCAGTGACACACGCAGCTTCACGCCGTCACATTAGTCTTACCTCTCACGACCTGAGGATCGGCGCCCCTTCTCTACAAGAGGGATGTCTGTAAATATCTGCAGTTGTCCAAGGGCATCTTCGTCTGACCTTGGACTCTGTGCTCTGACCTGGCAGCTTTAGACCCTAGCGTGATAATGTGATCTGTGCGCACACTTCCCGTAGCTCGTACTGACATCCCTTTACTGACATATGCTCCAACATGTATCTATCACACATTGTCTCACAGAGACATGTGCCTAGCTGTGAAATTCGCAGGCAAACACCCCAGTCATCCAGCTGATGCTTATTCCCAGAGTTGGCTCTCACTCACTCGCAGCTGCAGGCTTAGGGACATTGTCCTGCTCCTTGTTATAGGTTCTCTCTCTATGCAGTGCACCATATATCCTCTGATGTCTGTCTTTCACATCTTGGCCCATCGCTGCTCCCCAAGCAACCAGATCTTGCCGTCTGACGCTTGCATGTCATCGTCGGTGTCATCTTCGCTCTGCAAGCTCAGGATGTCAGAGGGCTCAGCCCCATCTCTCATCAGCACCTTCCAGGTCCCCACATCTGCGACGCCCGTCTCTGGCAGGCCCTTGCATGCCTGCATCCACAGCGCACTGCTCATAAGAAGCTTCACAGCTCGCCTGTGACTGCAGATCGCTTGTACTTGCGACTCTCTTTGCATGTACAGCTACATGCATGGTACCAGCAAGAAAATGAAGGAAAACACCAAGGAGGCTTGATGGTGGTATGAGAAGAAGGAACAGCAGCTGCCATACCTGGAACGTCAGGAGCGAGCTGTATGTGTCGCTGCCAAACTGCCACCAGACGGTCTCATCCTCCCCGCAGTAGTACCCGTGCTGGTTCAGCACTACTTGCAGGTGGTGCACCTATGACACACACACCTTCTTGATCAACAATTCTCCTCCCAGCGTCAGCATCCCGTGCCACACCTTCTGTATCACTGGCTCCTGTGCTGCGGATTGAGGTGTAGAAGGCATGCGGACAGCACGTCAGCAGGTTCAGCGCTGGAAGATTTACCAGCTTGCCGCCTTCACCCTCTCTCAGGATGGGCCAGTCATTCAGCTCCTCATCGGATGAGTATGGAGCGCGCAGTGGCGCCTCAGCATCCGGGAAGCTGCTGGGCATGCTGGGCGCAGCAGGGGCTGGAGAGCTCAGAGGCTCTGCAGCTGGAGCAGAGCTAGCACTGTAGCTTGCCTTATCGTCCAGCACGCCCTGCAGCAGAAGAGCAGCCTGCTGTCGGCACATTGTGCTGTCGGCACATTGGCCCAACATCTAACAAGTCTCACTGAATTGAGCCACTGAAAGCACTGACAGCAGGACGGTAGTGTCTGGAGCTCTGGAAAGTTTCCTCCGAGACTGTTGCTGCTATCTCTGAAAAGGCGTGCAGATGAGATGTCAGTACTCCTGACAGTTGCATCCCACAAACAACATATGCCTACTGAGTGGACCTCTCAGTCCCGTCTTGCTGAATTGGGCATCACATTGGTGTAGATAGCTTGGCGTAGTGGCACACTCACCAGCTGAGCAGCCTCTTGAAGTGCCTCCTGCAGTGCCTCCGCCCCCAGCAGGGCCTCCCATGTCGCGCTGTCACACACGCCAGTCTCTGGGACACCCGCCACAGCCTGCATGCAATTTATTCCCCTTCACACAGATGCCCACAACCAGTGAAGCAGAGTCCCCCATGCCCTGTTGCCACGACCCTGTCACATGCCTCACATAGCCTGCTCCATAGGTAACGCAGTGCTGCTTCTTATTCCAAAGCCGAGCGGAAGAGGGGGCAGTCGGTGCTATGGTCAAGGCAGAGAGTGAAGGTGAGTGGCACCTGGAACGTCAGCAGGGCAGACTGGGTCTGGTCACCAAAGAGCCAGGCCTCCATCTCTTCATCGCCTGGGAAATAGCCCTGGCTGGAGAGCGCGCTGTGCAGGTGGTTCATCCAGTAGATGTCGTCGCAGCCGGGCACCAGAACAGGCGCTGCCACAGCCCCTTCTGGTGCTGCTCTTAGCCCTGCATGTATTATATAGGAAGTCACATATGGGACATGAGCTGCAGGATGAGAGGGAAATATAGGTTCTAAAACACAGCACAGGAGTGAAGTGAGCAGGAGCAGCCATATGAAGTGGTTAATGGCAAGAGAAGTTGACCTGGCATGCTGTTCTCGGTCTCTGAGGCTGTGTTGGCAAAAAGAGGCCTGGCTTGCTCCCCCATGTCTATACTAGAAGCACGAAGCCCCTGCACACATTCAGGTGGTCATGAGCTCTTGTTGCCTAGACAGCTGGTCGTACAGGTTATGACTGCTGCATTGAGCAGGACATCTCATCAATCTTGGAGAGCGCGCACAGAGACGTCAGCAGCATACATGCCCCCCAATCTGCACAGCATGGCTCATCCATTGCTGTGCATTTGCAAAAAATGACGTTTCAGAAGAAAGTTGTTCCTAGAAGTTGCAGACCTGCTGCTCGACTCTACGGAAGGGGTTCTCGTCTTCCATGACATCTGTGAGGTCCACAGCAGCAATGGCATTGGCCAGATCTGCAGCAAAGTCAGCAGACCCACCCACCTCCTCCGCCTTCCTGTCATACAGCGCCTGCACAGCGCTCTGGCTCTTACTGGCCACATTCAGTCTCACGCAACATGTAGAATCTTACCAGCATGAGACACATCCCTGATGAGGGAATGACTGCCCTGCGACATGCAGGGCATGTACAGTGCTTCGGCGCTTTTGGGCCACATTCGATCACAGGGCAACATCCATCCCTCATCAAGACTATGTCGAAAGCTGCCGCTAAGTCCCACTTGTTGCATGACATGCAGGGCATACATGTCTGGACCTGGGAGGCATCTGTGACTGATGGATCATGAGAGGTTACCTGGAACTCTGCCAGATCAAAAATGGTGTCGCCTGGAGATGGGCCAGCACGTGTGGGGGTGCCTTCCTCAGGTAGGGGACCACTGGCTTCTGTGGGGTTCAGACTTGGCTGCATGAGGTCGGCAGCCAACTGCTCGGGTGCTTGCGTGCTTTCTGGACTCTCAGCTGAGGGTGGTGTGTATGCTTGGGCTGGAGGTGGTACAGCGCTAGCAGACGCTGCAGGGCTAGCTGCCAGCGCAGAGGCATCTTGTGGTTGCTGGGTAACACTGGAGAAAGCTGTCTGCTGCCTGAAGGGAGGCACTTGAGGTACAGCCTTTGCTTGCATTGCCAGTTCTATCTGCAGAAGGCCACCAGCAGCTCAGGCCCTCACAGGAAACCTTATTGAATGTCAGGGCCAGATACAGATGCAGATGCTGGCCCTTGACTCTCAGCATGCTAGCTGCGTGACACGCACAGAAATACCAACAGGATGAGTGCAATAGCTGCTCACCACCAAGGCTTGCAGGTTGGCAACCTGCTGCTGCAGCCTCTCCTCTTTGACCGTCCATAGTGCGCGCTCTGCATCCCACCTCTTCATCTCTCTGTCCCACATTGCGTCCTGTCTGTCCCACATTTTCTCCTCGTACGACGAGCTGCTGCACAGGAGAACAGTGAGGTGATTTCACCTGTATTTCGATGTGACCGACCTGATCTGCGGCTGAAGGAATACTGGCAGCTTTGTATCTATGTAGTTCGATCAACAAGCAGGCCCAGCTCTCTTAGCTCACCCTTCCAACGACTGTGTTCCAACATCCCCGTACCGTCCATTGCTTTCAGCCTGTGTCGCACAGAAAATGCTCACGGTGTCCGTCAAGTGCACAGTATGGAAACGGATTCTCATCAGCCGAGACGCCCACAGCAATATATATAAGAAGAAATACATTTTACCTTTGCTTGTGAACGCTCTGCTCTGCCTAGAGGAGTTGCCCGAGACAGAACTTGGTGTCGGAAGATCGAAGTCTGCCTGCAGGTAATGTGGCGACAATCGCGAAGGCTGAGCGCCCGGCATTCTAATACGTGAGATGAGTGGCCCCTCATGTTGTACAAACCTACCTACAAGCGACAGGCGTCGAGGATTGATGTAGTGACACGGGCAAAGCATACGCTAGCCATGGAGCGTATCCCCGAAACCGCCTCGGATGCTCCTCAGATGAGTGAGCATGGTGGAGCCCTAGAACGCATATCATTGTGTGGCTATACTCCGCAAGCGTCATAGTTGTTGACTGGCTGAGAGTTGTATGCGTACGTAGCACCAAGGTGGCTGCTAACAAGCCGAGGGGGTGTGCTGCTACTTAGGGCAAGCTATGACACCGCTCTGATACCGCTGTGATCGGTGCCTGATCGATTTGAAGCATGTACTGGCTCGTGTGCCTGCCTATTCTGGAGTCAGAAGAGCGGACATGGACCCTCCTGCAGAACAAGACAACCTATGAGAGTGACTATAGCATCAACTTCAAGTTTGCCATCCCTGAGCTGCGTGTCGGCACTCTGGACACATTGATGGTCCTCAGTGATGAGTTGGTCAAGGTCAACGCTCTTGTAGAGTCGGTAGTAAATAAGATCAGGCGCCAGCTCTTTGAGATGGCCTCTCCAGGACGTGACGATGACTTCCAGGAGGTGGGAGTCTCAGGCATATGTTGCCTTCAACTCAACATATTTTTCATAGTACGCTAGCACGTCAGCAGGGCCGGATGCATACCCGAGGTTATTCATGGATGGTCTTGACCTTTCCTGGCCCTTTGACCTTAATGGAAGGAGACGCAAGGGATGCATCTTCGAGCTTTGGTGCAGGTGTCTGTGGCAGGACAGAGGCCAGACCAGTATCTGGAGAGCTTTTCCTGGGATGCAGCCAAGTTTCCGCCACGCAGGCCCCTGAATGAGACTGTCTCTGCCATCACAGAGAATGTGCAGAAGCTTGAGGACGACCTCAAGGTAGAATACCGCTTTGAAGAACACAGATTGTGACTACCCAATCCAACAAGCTGGACAGCACAGGACTCAACTTGCTTCTGTCCAAAAGCCATGTGGCTGGAAGCAACTTGCCCTGGCTTGGTGGTTTTTGTGGGATATACACCTATAAAAAGCAGCCAGACGTCCTGCTGCAATGCTACTCAGGTGGGTTCCCAAGCCATAGGGGGTTTGACACGAGAGTACAACGCTTACTATGAATGCACAATGCAGGTGCGCATGAGTGAGTACAACCAGCTGAAGGGGCAGGTGACAGCAGCAGCCAGGAAGCAAACGGGCTCCCTAGCAGTCAGGGATCTGACAGGGCTGGTCAGCGAGGAGGATGCTGTGAACACAGAGAACCTCCTCTCACTGTTCACTGTGGTGTCCAAGCACGACAAGAACGAGTGGCTGAGCACATACGAGACCCTCTCAGACTTTGTGGTAAGCTTGACCCTTGTGCTCTGATCTTTCTGACTCTACAGGAGTACAGCTGTCAGCAGTATATACCATTCTTCCAATTTGGGCTCTGCCTGTGTTGAGTGCCTGTGTTGAAGTCAGGACTCAGCGGTATGCAGTCTGATGCTGGCAGCACTGCATCAGGTGAGGCCTTGCGCAGTGGCAGCAAGTGTTGGGTGCAAGAACCGGTTGCTGCGCAGGTGCCGAGATCGTCAAAGCTGATCTACGAGGACAATGACTACGCCCTGTACTCTGTGACGCTGTTCAAGCGCGTCGCTGACAGCTTCAAGCAGGCGGCACGCAGCAAAGGCTTCCAGGTACTGCACCCATAGCATCTCAAGCTCCTGCCTTGCCTCCTGAGACCTGTAGGTTTTTGCCTCAGGACCTGTGAATCTGTGCTCTGTTGACCAGCCTGGGCTGTAAGGCCCATTTCAGTGTTGCGGCCCCTGGTGGTGACACCATGCACTTGTTCGTATGACAGTGCATCCTGCTTGCACTGCAGGTCAGGGACTACGAGTTTGACCAGGAGATGCAGAGCAATCAGAGCGAGGCTGCAAAGTCTCTGAAGGCCAATGCTGACAAGAAGCGGAAGCAGCTGGAGGAGTGGAGCGCCTCAGCATATGGCGAGGTACCCTCCTCCCTTGCGAAACATCTCTTGGGAGGTCCTTTGGGTTGCAGCCAGGCAGGCCTGCTGTATCAAGGCATGTACTACTGCGCTGCTATCTCATTTGGATGGCATCACAGTAAATGTGCCTTGATACAGCAGGCCTCCCTGCTCATGATGCCAGAAAGACTTCAGAAGTCAGCTGTGAGTAGGAAGATGGTATTCTCTACATGCTCCTGAAGTGAGGATGACATTGCTGCTTGGCAGGCCTTCAGTGCGTGGATCCACATCTGTGCCATCAGGCTCTTCGTGGAAAGCATTCTCCGCTATGGCCTGCCGCCCAAGTTCCTGGCCACCCTGATGAAGCCTAATCAGAAGAATACAGCCAGGCTGCGGAAAACACTGGGCTCCTTGTTCGGCAACTCAGGTGATCTACTGAGCTGAGCTTTGCTGAAGCCCGATCCGCATACAACACGCCTGTGCGCGCATCTTCCATGCAGGACTGTGCACACATATGGGCCGGAAGACAGAGCTCGAGTTTGTGTGTGCCATTGTCAAAATCTATGTGCTGTTGCAATCAATGACATCTGCCTGAGTGCGGTTGCAGGCACAAGCCAGTACTTTGACGGCGATGACAAGGGCGCAGCAGGCTTGGCAGGCGACTCGGAGATGTACCCATATGTCTCCTTCACAATCAGTGTTGACGGATGAGGTTCTGTGACTGTGTGAGCTACATCAATGCACAGTAGTACACAATGCAAGGGCGTCTGAACTAGTGCTGACACCGAGCACATCAGAGTGACAGCATCAAAGTCTGTCAGGATCTATGGTGATGCCATAGACATGGCTTTCGGTTCATGTTGTGGACCTGCTTTGATGTGATCTACAAGGATGCTTCATATGTTATCTTGGGGCATGGACATGCTTGTGCCATGCCAGTATGGGGCTCTGCAGCCTTAGGCTCCCCACAACTTCAGCGTCACAGCGCACGTCTGTTTAATTAAGATCTGTCCCTGGACAAGGGTGTACATCACAGTGTCTAGCGCACTCTCATGGTCATTGATGTGCAGCTGCAGCAAGGGAGGACATGAGACTGTGTGTGTGCCCAGCATACGGAAGATGACTTCTGAATTCTCTGCTCGCTGCTGAACCTCCCTGATGCCTCTGTCCCATGGAAGACTCTACTCTGCTCGGGAACTCAGAACTTGCGCGTCCAGCCCCACTCATGCTTCTCACCTCTCCCTCCTCCTGCCTCTCTGGGTTCTTCTTGGAGGCCTGCCACTGCACCCAGCCCTCCCTCGACTTGCTACCTCTCGATGCACCTGCAGCCGGCTGCTGCATGCCAGTCCTGCTGCTCGGCTGACTGCCCTGGTGCTGCAAGGAAGCCTTGACACGCGGGTCGCCGAACGCCTGGGCTATCTTCTGGAGCTGCTTGGCCAGAGATTTGTTGGCACCCACAATGACATGCACTGGCGTCCACCCATGCGCTTCTAGCAGGCGCGCCTCGGCCTTTGCCCTGCCGAGCAGCTCCCGTGTGTTCACAGACACCTCATGCGGACCCATCACCTGTGCATGAAGAACGTGTCAAGGGAGAGAAAACCTCAACGTTCAGGATTAATCTGTTGCATCGCCTGCCATGATAGGCTAATAGCATGACCCTGTACCATGTTCTGACTGTCTGCCCGGGAGCAAATGTCGGTAAAGAAGGCTTACTAAGAGAAAAGCACGAAAGGACATGACATGCAATTCAGGGTGCTTCACCTGAACGGCAACAGATCTGGACCCGGATTTGGGCTGGATGGCGATGTCTGCTGTGGGCAGGCCATCCCCCAGGGGGACCAGCATCTTGTGGGGGACCCCTTGCTGGCGCAGCTGCTGCGAGACGCTGCTGTGGGTCAGAGAGGGCACTATGTTGCGCGTGGCGCCCCACCACTTGGCAGCTGTTCTGCGCGTCTGCTCGGGCATGCTCACCTCCACGCCAGCTGCCTCAGCCAGAGCAGCCGCCTGCGAGCATATGAGATTGTTTAATGAGGAACACACACTTATTTATGAGGTCCTCATTGCCACGTAGTGCCGACGAGATCTTGTTGACAAGGGGATGCCACCTACTGTCTGCAGCCACACGCCAAAGGTTTCTGGTAGGATGTCAGCTACACTAAGCTTTGCCTCTTGGCAAGACTTGTGCTATGACCATGCAGCAATCGCACTCTCCATGACCCTGCCGTGCACAGAGGCAGTGTCACAGCAGCAGCTTTGTAAGCTTCTTGGGTACCTGGAGAAGCTGGCGCAGAAGCCGGGGCTCAAGACTCCTTTGAGAGTGCCTCTGCAGGGCTGCCTCAAAAGCTGCTGCGAAGATGGGCTGTTCGCACAGATCCATGACTCCCAGACCCCTGCAGGAGTGGCAAGGCAATGAGACATGCATGTATAGAAGCATCATCATTGTAGTTGCATTCCAGGCTGTGCAGGCACATGTGTAGATCAACATCTGGAGCAACCATGTCCATAAAGTAGTGAGGCTATGAGGGGCAGGGGAATCGTACTCACCATGACATGTTACATAGCTCTGAAGAGTTCATGCTCTGCACTAGGCCTATGCTGTGCTGAGTGATGGCCGCAGCTGCTGCAGGGGTCACCGCTGCTCCTAGAGAGGCAAAGCCCCAGACCATAGATGCCCAGTCAGCTCCCTTGAAGCGAGAAGCCTGGTCTGCCTGCTGCACTGCCTCATCCAACCTTGCCAAAAGCTTCTTGGGCTGATATCTATACTGTACAAAGGCCCACAAGATGTTCATAAGCTCCTGCAAAGCCACAGCATTCTAGTAAAGCCTGCTTGTCTTGCAATAGCTGAAGGCCACCATCTCTCTACTTGTCCATGTAACATCTTGCTGCCAATCTATCAGATGGAGGGGTGTGAAGGAGATTGAGTGCATACTGCCTCGTGCGCTAAAGCTGAATGACACATCAAAGCTTGGGGAGATGCACATCTGTCAGCCTCACCTGTGGGGTGGATTCTGAGATGTTCTCAGACACGTGAGCGTCCACAGCCGCGCAGAGCTGTGCACTGTAGTGCTGCAGCCGCGCGAGGCTGTAGAAGGTGTTGGCCACAGCCTGGTGCCCGTACTGCGGCAGACCGGCCTGCAGGCTGGCTGATGCAACATCCAGCAGCTCCCCATCAATCTGAGCGTCCAATTTTGCTAGCCCTGACATCAGCATGGAGATGCCCTGCAGGTATACAATGCTACTCTCATGCCAAAGCTGTGGGCTCACTAGTCACCAGCACAGAGCTCAGAAGGGCTACAGCACTTCAGTGATGCACCAGGACAGCAGCCATGTGATGACATTACAGCAGTAAGCAATGGATGCCGGTACAGGGGACAGCCTTGCACATGCATGCACAGGCACCTGGCCTGCGCTGGGCGGATCTTAGTGCACGGGATCACTGCCGCATAGAGGTGTTATGAAAAACGGGATCAATGCTGCAGTGACATGTTATGGTAGACGGGATCACTGCTGCAGTGAGGCGTTGCGGTGCACGGGATCGATCTCGGGCAGCACTGGGACCCGGCTGGTGACAAGACTCTTCTTCGGTCGGAATTTCACCTGGGGTTCCATGCTATCCCACAGATTGACCGCAGCAGAGCTCAGGCTTTGCAGGAGGGCAGGGTCCATCTTAGAGCGCATGCTTCCAAACGCCCAGACGATGGTGGAGATGTCTCTGCCGTTGAGCTTATCCACAATCTCGCCAGCCTGAGCGGCCAGTCTGGCAACCAGCTTGGGCCTGGTCTGCCTAAGCTTTGCCAGGCTCCACAGGGCTTGAGCGACCTCCTGCAAACACAATCACCCGCTCCAGACATGCAGGCTACACACTTAGGAGGACTGCCTGTACTCTCTGTAGTGACTAGCCAAGTTTGTACAGCACTGCCATCCTAGAACATCATGGTCGTGCCAAGATAGGTACAAAGCAGTGAAGGTCACAACTTGCCATAGTTATACAACAGTGACTTCTGTAATGCCCTTCAGAACTCGCACGACTCACTCTCTGGGGTACAAAGTTCATAATCAGAGAGCATATACACACCTTGGGGGTGAGCGTGAATGCCTGCTTCTCAAGTATGGCCAGCAGCTGCGTGAACGGCGCTGAGACTCTGAGCTGGGAGTGCTGCTCCCTGGGGCACTGCGCCAGCCTGTGCAGCGCCAGCACAGCTGCCTCTCCCGTCAACAACCCTGCATTAACGCTGTCCTCCATCACTCTTTGCCTTGACAGCATGTGCTTCTTACGGGCCCTCGCAAGCCCTGGGCCACACATAGTGAAGCACATAGTGTGCCCTCTGGACCCTTCGTGTGCATGCAAAGGCAAGTGACACACTTCTATGGGGCTGCAGGTGTGAACATATACCCTTGCAATATGGAATTGTGGATTTGGCCCACATAAGAGAGGGGGCCAGGGACTGACCTGCTTCCTCACTGACAACCTCCAGAATCTCATCTACCTCTCTGCACTCCACAATCTCAGCTGTCAGCGCGCTCAGCGCGCTGCTGCTGCTGCTCTCGCTGCCCCTCATGCTCGATGCAACCCTCTCACTCAGGCTGGGCTCCTCGGAGCTTGCATGCAGGGCTTGGGAAAACGCGGCTGATTCCACCGGCTGTACATCCCCTGACCTGCAGGGATCCAATTGGGCTGAGCCATTCTGTATGAACTGCAGACACTCGCGAGCACAGCCTCACTGTACACAGGCCAATACTGCCTCTGCAAACGCAGATAGAAGATTGGCAATGAGGGGGCCATGATGTTCCAAGGTGGGGGCAGAGGCATAGTACATACCTGGCACGGGTCTCTAGATCAAATGCTGCGCTGAAGCCATCACTCTCTCTGGGTGATGACTCGGCGTCTGGCTCAACAGGCTCGATCTGTCTGGGGCGCCGCTGAGGCCTCTGGCGAGCTCTCAGTGCAGTCTGAGGCCTGCCTCCTCCTACGGTCTGCCTCTGCAAGGAATGAGCAATTCGACATCTTACATTGCTCAACAAAGGAAAGAGCAATGATCGCGAGAAAGATGAAGCGCTATAGTACAGAGCGGCACCACTCGTAGTTCCGAAACGCTAAGGTGGGTGAGGGCACCCAGCTCTGCAGCACTGCTTCGGCAATTACCTGCTGTAGCAATGCAAACCTCCCTTGTAGTGCATGACAGTGGCATACAGGAAGCATCGGCATACGAGACCCTGGTCTTGAAAAGCCCTGCACAGCAGCGTTGGTTGTGTAGGACGTTATCGAATGGCGCGTCAGGCAAGTGAACGTTTGCCAAATACGCTGATATCCTCAATAGAATCGATGTAAATGCAAAGCCTTGTCTGATAGCCCGAGGACGGCTTGCAAAATTTACCAGTTGGGTGACGGCTAATGAAAGGGCGTGAGAAACGTGTGAAGTGCAATCGCCCTGAGAATTATGCTTGATCTAAGTATACTACGCGCTTTCAAGGTATAAGAGGCTGCCGCACACTCGAGCAAGTAAACACGCAGACAGAAGACGGCCTCTAGGCACGTGGGCATCAGCCACGTAGGTGATCACTCATCACCAAGGTTGACTTCTACACAAGTGCGACTACAGTCTTGAGCATCAGAGATCTGTCGTCACCATCGCTTCTCTTCCAAGTAGGACCACAACGAATGTGCATATGTGCAGCCAGCATATCCATTTGGCACAGCCTTTGGAAAGCCTAGCTGAGGGCCATGAAGGCCATGAGGTCATTCATGAAGCTGCTGGAGTTGAGCACTCCTGTGCCGCCCAGCAGGAAGCGAATGCCTGCTGACCAGCCTTCATTTCTCTCCCCCTGAGTGTTCAGCTCTGCAATCGCTCGTGCCTCTTCATATGTGGTTCCGCCGATGATGAACACCATGATGAGCTGCAGTGAGCAGCAAACATCAGAAAGTATTTTGCCATATCTGGCACCACCTGGAATCTGATGGATAGCGCAGCTTCCCCACGCAGCAGCATGCCTTACCAGCAGGAGACAAGGCAATCACACTCTCCCTTAGTAGACAGCTCTAGCCTCTATCTGCAGGCCCACAGACCTTAGCATGCAGAGGGTGCTGGGTGGAAGCACTCACCTTTGGTATCTTTGCTGGCGTGCCTGTGTTGGAAGCTCTGTCAATGTATGGGAAGTCTCCATCCTTGAGGCGGCCTTTTACGAGGGCTTCCAGTATGTTCAGTAGGAGAGGGGTGTGCTGGGTGTACACATTTTCCACACCCTGCATGGAGCACTGAGACACTTAAACTGCTCAGCTTTATAGCCATGCCTGCTTGCACAAGCCACCATGCTTCTTGATCAGGGAGTAAGTACCCCTGCGGCACCAACATGGCAGGCACCTGAGGCCTGGGCTGAGACTGAATAAGACAAGCTCTCACCCTGAGGCTCTGCTTGGCAATGCTGATACAGACCAAATTTTTAAGCCCTGACGGAGAGCACATGGGGCTGTCACCCACCCTGAGGCTCTGCTTGGCCATGGTGGCAAAGGGCAAATCCTAGGACTCGGCTGAGAGCGCAGGATCCCCACTGAGACTTTGCCATTGCAGTGCATGTGGCTGTCACTCACCCTGAGGCTCTGCTTGGCCATGGTGGCGAAGCGCGAGGAGAAGGAGCGGTTGGAGAAGAGGTCCCCGACGCGCTTGTCAGCGCCTGCGTGCGCCAGCATCGTGCGCACCAGGCCCAGCTGCTGCCGCGGCATCCCATAGTCCTGCAGCTGCGTCAGCAGGTTGCTGATGTGCGCCTGCCCGTCCCGCTCGTAGCGCAGCGCATACAGCAGCACCAGTCGCATCCTGCACCAATGCAACAGAAGCTCTCCCCACTGATTACAATGTATTTGCACTACTGCTGGCCTGTTCATGCCCGCTGACAAGTGAACCCTGAGAGTCCCCTCAGACCTCTCATGCAGTCCTGCTTTTGCAGGCCTCTGTGTGCCTGCTGACAAGTGAGCCCTTGGATTCCCTTGAGAGCGCGCATGCAGACTAGTGAGAGGTGATGGCTTGCCTGTCATTGTCTGTGATGTTGTGGCTGTCAATGAGGCTGCGCACGGCCTCATAGTGCGCTGACATATTGCCTGTGCTACAGCAAACCTCCTGCTCCGTGCTCGAGACCTGCACATCAACACAGCCCATAGCTTGATGACCAGCGAGAGTTCTACAACAATACCAGGCTGAGCAATACATAGGGAGACCACAGAATAAGCAGGCGTCATGTCTTCAACATGGGTTTGCAGATATTTTCAGGCAGACCCATGCGTCTCCCATGCTGCTGTTCTTGAGACATGCATTTGAGGCATAGAAGGAATGGCCCACCGTCATGAGGGTCCTGGCTTCCACCAGCCGCGAGAGCTCCGACATGAGCGTCACATGCTTTCCCGCATTCCTCTGGGCCGCGCTGAACTCGCTGAAGTTCTCCACAAAGTTCTGCAGGAAACACAGCCATATCTTTGGTGTTTTGCTGCACCCTGGCTCATCTCAACAACTTGGACTGCGTTACAAGTCCACCAGACATGCATGCGATGCTGCGGCAGCGTGCTTCATGACCCCTCTCGGCGGTGCCTGCCGCCTGCCACTTCTGGCAACTGTAAGAGTATCACAGCAGGTCATGGCATGGTACCTGCATGTCCTCTATGGTGTTGATGTTCTGGCTGCTTGTGGTCTGCCTCTGGAACTCATCCACCAGGCTCTTGACAGCTGCTCCAGCATCCCCAAAGTTGGAGTACATGTGCCGCCTGTAGAAGTCGTCCTGCCTGGCTGACAGCACTATCTCCTGGAAGTCCTTCTTCACCTGTGCCCAGTGTGCCCAGTGAGCCCTCAGCCACTCTGGTGCATGTACATTCCCACTTGCAGCATTCTATGTAGGCCTGCTGCTTACAGCATAGCGCGTATCACAAGCGCCGGTGACCAGGGTGACATGCCCAGACATACCAGGTCATCATGCATCACATAAGGCTCAGTTGGCGGACGTTCCAAATGCAAGATGATTCAATGGCTGAACAAGAGGACCCACCCCTGGCACCTGGGTGAGGTCCACTCTGTTAGTCTGGATGCCAATGAGCTCATGCACCATGGCCTGGTAGGTCCACTGCAGCAGCAGGGGCGTGACAGGGTCCTCTTTCCTGTCCATGATCATGATGATGGGGGCGGTCTCCCCTCCGCGCTTGCCAAAGTCGAACAGCTCCCGCTCCTCAGACGTTGTGAGGTGGTGCAGTGACTGCGCCAGCTTCTCGCACATCTCCGACCCCCTCTGATACCTGCATTCAACAGCGGCCACGGGACTTTGATAGATTTGCTGCACAGGATGCTGCTGCCGTGACTTATTCCGAATGGTGCAATTCCATAGAGAAGCTGCCTGTAAGGCCCTCTGCTGCTGGAGAGATGTGCACAGAGTGCGTGTAAAGGGGCTTCTCAGCAGTCGAGGATCATCCACCTGTCCCCAATCAGCTAAAAGGCATGATGGTACTGTAGGAGCTCTGCTGGAAGCACAGGTGGGCATCACCTGATAGTGAAGCGCCGCCTGAGTGACAGCATCAGAGCTGCCAGCCCCTCAGTCATCCGCGCCACTGCATCTGTGCTGCAGCACACAATGCAGACACGTCAGCTTACAAACGTCTTTCACTCCACAACTAGGATTGCTAGATTCATGACATGCAGGTAAAAGTGAATTTTCAGCGGAGGAGAAGATGTGCAGCCAAGGAAAGTCACCTTCTGCCATAGTCCCATGTGAAGGGCTGCAGTGTGACCTGGTTCTGCTGGATTGGAACAGCGAAGTGGTGGGGGTCCAGCACAGCAAAGTCCCCAAAGAACTCCTGCACCTGGTAGATCACCTCCCGAAGGTCCACCTCTGCCAGGTCTTGCAGCCTCAGGTCCTCAATCCTGTTGGTAAAGACTGCACACAACAGCACCCACTGATTCAATGCAACACATCTGGGAAGCATGTACTTCCACTCTTGACAGCAGGCTGAGTGCCAGCTTCACGACTGTGTGCAAGGGGGAGGCTTACATAGGTGATACTCGCCATATCTTGGGGACCTGAGCTCCTTCCTAAGTCTTGCAACATTTTCCCTTGTGGGTCTGAGAAAGCAGACGGCCTGCAGGTGGGAGCATTGGGTCATGCATAGCGGATCGGCTTGCTTTATGCAATCTGTAATCAAGGATATGCCATCGCGCTATTGGAGTTGACGAATCATCGTGCGGACCTTTAGGTGCAGGAGCTGCTCTCCAGGATCTGAGTCCAGCTTCTCAACCAAGTATACCTCTTGTTCCAAGATTTCTGACTGACTATACACTGTACTTACTATTCTTGTGGTCTCGGCGTCCAGAAGCATGGCCTTCATGCCTGTAACTTCCTTCAACATCTTCTCTATATAGTACCGGACGACATACGAGAGATCCATGCTCGTGATTGAGCAGCCAACGCAGACGTACTATGCTTTACGTATCCCCCATTTGTCTGTAAGCTTTTATAAGGAGACACCCAAGCAGCTTTCCTGGGGAAGTCAAAGGACTCTGTCCACCATCTGGGTTCCCCTGCGATGTCAGGTTTCAGCGAATTATAGGATGCAAAGAGATCTATGATACCTCCTCAGGTTTTCCAAGGTAATGTTGCTGCCCCGATGTGGGAGAGAGAGGCTCCGACGGAACATTGTCCATGTCCAGATCCAGTTGCATACAAAAGCTAGTCCACTTTGCATGCCTGCATTCTATAGTAGAGCGGAGCATGAGCAGCCCCCAGGGGATGCGTCTTCATGGCAACACAGAGGCAGTAAAGACATTGGGTGCCGAGATTCCAGACATTGCGTGCTGAGGGGACCCACTGGACAGCAGGAATGTACAGCTGTGCACAACTCACGTGAGTTCATCAACATGTTTCTCAAGCTAGAGCTGCAGGCGTGATTTGAGCCAGCGTGTGTCTCAGGCATACATTTTGCACCCGGTTGATGTGAGCCTTTGATGTCCCACTGGCCTTTTCAAAGGGATCTTTCCGTCATCAATCTTGTATGCCCCGACGCTGTGGCATAGGATCAGGGACCGCCTGCATCCACGGCAGGACTGGCGAAGACAATTGCATTCAAGCTGTCAGACAGTGCAGGCTCTGCTAAGCTGACTACTGGGTGGGGCGGTTCACAAGCTGGTAGAGGTACTACGGTTTTGGACCTGTTCTCGCTTGGGATAGCAGTGCACAGCCCATCGTTCACAGCACACAGTTCGGCAGGCACTTGGCCAGAGTGACAAGGATACAAACGGGAGCCACGAGGATCATCAGCTGAAGCTGACTGCCAGAAACAGGCTTGGGCTCAGGCCTCTCATTTGTTCAGTCCCCATGGCTGTAGCCCTGCCCACAACCACGACCTTAAGGGGGGGACCTCAGCACTGCATAGTGCTCTGCAGATTTGGGACATTTGGCAGGCCATGCTTCCAGCCTTGGGAGGCGCTTAGAAGGGAATAGCCATGGATGTGCTCTCATTGACACGCGCTGGCGTGCCAAAGCAGTTGTTTGCCTCATCCCTGCAGCAGCAGTACATGCAGGCCCCTGCACAGCAGAGCAACCATGGATCTGAGATCATGATGCTCACAGACTACATGCATTACGAGCCAGAGTTGCCCCACAAGAGTTCATCCTTGCTTCTGCGCCCATAGAGCAACAGAAGCTCTTTCCTCTAAACGGCCACATATGAAGCTGCAGTACGCACAGCATACCATCCTCAGGTAAGAGCCACCCCTGGTCTTATCCACACGCCTCAAGGCATACCACTAACACTTGCAACCAGAGGGGTGTATCACCTGCTGGCCAGCAGACGATGGCTGTCAGCACAAACCTGCAGCAAGTGCCCAAGGTGTGAGCCAAAGATTGTCACAGTCCTCTACAAGCGTTGGGTAGAGGACAGAAGTATACATGGGTAAGCTTTGGCTTCACTGACGCAAGTATGGCTTTGCTACAGTCAGTTAGGCAAGGCACTCTCGAGTCCAGAGGGAGGAAGGTTTGTAGGGAGGTCGCTATCACCCTACAAAGCCGAGCGTTGGTCCTATGATCTTGCATCTGCAGCACAGAGCACTCTCAATTCACAACGCTGTGAGCTTAAAGCGGATGACAGGGAAGGCAAGACAGCTGCAAGGGAAGCCGAGTATCCCTTACTTGCAGGGGTTGTTGACACCTGCAGCACACAGAGGGGTCCATCAGAGCGCACTTTCGAAACAAGGCCTTGATACGGTGCATTTGTAGGCGCCTGGTGTGCCGTATGCATGGGCGCTGGGGGATCACCTTCGCCGAATTGGCAACATATCGGGATGAAGAAAACCATCTTTGCCAGCAATCTAGCCTCGCGATGATACCGATTGGGGAACCGGACGCGCAGCTCCCTAGTAAGCGAAACTCCTTGATCAGCTTCATACTTCAGGGGAAGCTTCCTGGCTCAAGGGTAGCTGCGGATTCGGAACGGGCATAACATTGAACTTCGATGTCCAGGCATGTTCATCACCGGATTTAAGCCCCTCACAAGCCCGACACTGACTGTTTTTATAGGTACCTTCCATCCAGATGGGTGCAAAGAGTTTCACAGTGCACAACAAAGCACCCTCAAGTGACAGGCTTATTGCAGCACTTACTGAACAGCTCTGCGATCATGTTAAGTCAGCGAGTCAAACTCCAGTTACCTAAGGGGCATGCCTGCACTGCACAAATGGCCTTCCACCTGCCCTTGGTCACAACTATCCATTCATGCCACAGCCTTGCAACGAAGCAATCTTGCACACATTCACTGACTGCATCCCGCTTACGATGCCGTGCCATGCAGCAGGACTCAATTCTGGAACACCAGCCCTCCCAAGCTCCTGGCTGCTGAAGCCTGGCCTCTGAGATCCTGGCGGCCGCTCCCTGGCCCTAGCTGGAAGAACTTCTTGGCTTGCGTCGCCTTCCCATCATGCAATGAGAATCCTGCAGGCAGCTCAGCTGTTTCCAGGGTCCCACACACAGATCGAAAATTTGCAGCCAGCTCTGAGTGTCTTGCTGGCAGAAGCCTGCACCTGCCCTGAGGCTTCCTAGATCCTTGTTGGTACTTGGCAAATAGAAGGGTCCAGAGTTGGTGTAAGACTGCGTGATAGCGTGATGCAACATCAGCATACCTGTTCCGCCTCTTTGCAGCTCAATGACATCGCTGGCTTTGATGGTCTTCCCCTCATAGATGCCATCCGGCTTGATGCAGCTGGTGTATGTCTCGTGCAGCATGACATCCCCTGCAAAGGCATACTGTGTGAAAGGACAGCCTGTCCAAATAAGATATTAGGAGCCAAAGGGTGCATGATGTGGAATGTCTCATTCATTCCACAAGCCAAGAACAGTCCCATCCTTTTGTGCGTGACAGCCAGGGCTTCAGGGGCTGTACCTGTGCTTTTTAGGACGACAAGGCGGTTTGCATTGGTGAAGGTATCTCTTGTCACGGGGTCCTTAGCATAGCCCTCCTCATCCTCGGCGCACCGCGCGAATCTGATGGGTATAAGGTCCTTCAGCCGCAGCTTTTTCCCGCTGGCTGGGCAGTAGGTGTTCATGTCGGGCTTCTCTAGCAACCGCTGCGCCTCTGGAGCCTTTGAGGGCATCCAGAAGGCTCTCATCTCCTGTAATGCAGTCCCACTGACAGTCAGTCAATGCTGCATGGATGTGCACGACAAGAGCTGCTCCATTCTGCTACTTACTGAGGACACGTTGCGCACAGTGCGCACTCTCGCGTGTTGCCTGCGAGCAAGGAACCTGCTGCAAAGGCTGCTTTCCTACAATCTCACGAAGTCGTGCAGTCTCACTCATTGCACTTTGAGGACATGCACTCTGCCTGTGTGCATGGCTGTGAGCCAGACAATGGAATGCCCTGAGCGCAGCGTCTCTTGAGGCTCAGATGAGCGGGGCAAAGTCATGGACAGCCGCAAGGGGAGGGATGTGGACTGGCACCTTCATCTTCTCAGCATTCTCCTGGATGTTGACCGCGCTGCTGACAACCTTCTTCTCATTCAGCATGGCCTCTGCTTCCTCCTTGATGGCCTTCTTCAGGCTTTTGGCCAGGCTGTCTGAGGCGCCCATGTGATTTTGCCGGTCAAAGGCCAGCAGCTGTGTCTGCAACTCCACTGCTTCCCTCTCTGTCAGCTGCAGGGTGCAGATTACACTAGTAAGCATGTATGAAGTGTGAGAAGGCTCAAAACCTCTCAGGTACACTGCACTTGATGCAATTGCAGGCTGCATGGTGTGTGAGGCACTGCTGTGGGGTTATCCTTAAGCAAGCGCACCTTGCGCTGCTCGTCTTGCTGCTGCGCCTCCCACGCAGCAAACTTCCGCTTGTTTGCCTTTTTCTGCTGTAGAAGGTTTTCGAGGATGGCTTCTCTGCTGAACATGTACCCATCCGGGGTGCACACAGGATCCTGCACAGACCCACAGCTTGTAGGAGACTGTGTTAGGTGTAAAGTTGGTACCATGACGGTCACCATGCCAGCTTGTGTAACATGCAGGACACAGAACCCTGAGCCAGCACTGCATAGCAGTGAGCTTTGCAGGTAGCAGCACTCCAAGGCTTTTGACTGCAGAGCTCACCACTGCTGGCCGAAGTGTGAGCCTGCAATCGTAGTAATTTCCGACAGCATCCTGCACATATACAGAGCCCAGTCAAGCTGAGCCTGGCTTTATATGGAGTTGCACGGCACTCCTACTGCTTGCCAGGACCTCAAATGGCAGGGAGCGGATGTGCACTGTCCAGGATAAACCCAGCAGGGATCAGGTACCTTTCCCAGTCTCTCGTTGACCGTGCCATAGCCGAGGCCCTTCATCTCGGCATAGGTCATGGACTCGGAGCCCATGGTTCCGGCATTCTTGCTGTGCCTGGATCCGCGCCCCATGTTGGCAGCAGACGGTCCTCCCTTCGCTAGGCTTTGTAACCTTCTGTGTTGATGTTAAAGCTCACGGACCTGCAACCTGTGGAAGGACTAATATGAGACAAGAGAGTACTCACAACAACGAGCTTGTAGCAGCAGTCTGCGCAGAGCGTCCTGACAGTGTAGAGATCTACACCTGTTCGGTGTCTTCTGTCTGGGTGGAGATGGCACTCACGATGCACCAAACAGACGCGGGCAACATACAGACTTCGACACGAGCCTTTGCTGCAGATATCCCCTCGTGAAGCACTACCTGGAGTCTTAAAATCTGGCGAAAAGTGAACAGCTACGTACTTTCCTGAGAAGATGGATGACAATGAGGCCAAGGAAGCAAGCCAGTGGGCTTTAGCATCCGGGCACTTCTGGGCAGATGGGCACACTCACTCATATAGGACATCGACAGATGCTCCAGTGCGGCATCTACGGCTGCATGACTTCATCAGTGTAAGACGCAAGCTTGGGAAACACTGACGTGCATGCCATTGACCCCAGAATTGACATATACACGGATGGCAGGTGGCCATCAGAGTAGGTTGAGTCAGAGAGGGCTGCATCACCGGCCTTGTGCCTCATCTGATGACACCTCTGTGAAAGATTTGCGTATTCCGAGAGACTTGAGGCGCACAGGGCTCATGTTCTGAGACTGGCAGCGTACAGAAGTAATCCCGATGGCCCCCACAAGAAAGAAGCTGATCATTGACACAGATCCCGGGATTGGTGAGGACCCACCCACTTGATATCAGGGCTTCCCTGGCCACACTTTTGTGCAAAGCTTGATCTTCACAGCTCCTAAACCTGCAGATGACGCTATGGCCATTCTGACAGCCATGAATTCCGAAGAGGTAGAGGTGATCGGTTTGACGACCGTATTTGGCAACGTCTACACCGACACAGCTACCAAGAATGCATTCAAGATACTAGAGGTGGCAGGAAGGCGCCAGGTACTCTTACATACCCACATTGCCAGTCACAGCAAGTCCCAGACCTATGCAGATGCCCCATGTTCTGTGCTCAGTCCAGAGATCCACCCTGTATGAGCTGACATGAGGAAGGCTGACAGTGACAGATGCTTTCCACCGTACAGATTCCTGTGGCAGAGGGTGCCCATGACACATTTGCTGGCATCAAGAAGGACTGGGTACCAGACTTTGTGCATGGGGATGATGGCTTTGGCAACATGAACTTTCCAGAGGTTCAGGTGCGCCAGACACCCACATCAGATGTGTGATCATACCTCTCGTAAGCTGATGTGCTCAGGCGCCTGAAATGCCTCCACCACCATCCTTCTGCTGCAAGCAGGGTGTCAAGTACCACCGATCAGCTGCAGACTTCTTGATACAGACCGTCACAAGCCAGCCAGGAGAAGTCGTTGTATTAGCACTAGGACCCCTGACCAATATAGCGCTAGCTATGCAGAAGGACCCCTCCTTTGCAGAGCATGTGGTAAGCAAACTTCACCTCTCAGGATCCTCTCTGGTGCCTCAATTTAATCAAATGACATACACATTATCACTGTTCTGGCACTTAAAAGATATATCACAGTTCCAAAGAAACAGCTCCTCTGTCTAGGAGCTGTCTGAAGAGTCAGATATTGGCCCGAAGTGTCTCGGCATCTCAGTGGTCTGCATGCACTGCAGGGAGAACTTGTCATCCTAGGGGGAGCATTCTTTGTAAATGGCAATGTGAACCCTGCAAGTAAGTACCTGGAATCTCGCTGCTCCCGTTCGCACCATCCAAGCGATTCTTTGCTGTGTCAAATCTGTGCCTGACTGTTAATGTTGCCTGCAGCTGAAGCGAACTTTTTTGGAGGTGATCTTTCCGCTCAAAAGCATGAGGGCATTTAACTGAATCGCCAGTTGCGCTGTCACAACAGCAATTTGCAGGGATGCACAGATATGTCTTCTCCCCCTGTGTTGCCTTCTCAAGACATGGTCGCAGAAGTCAGAGCCTCATGCAGGCGTGTTTGCTGTGCAGATCCTGAGGCAGCAGATTTCGTGCTCAGCCAAGCTGCAAAAACGAGAATTGTGGGCCTGGACATCACGCACAGCTGCACATTCACTGGGGATGAGTTGAAAGGGTTGCATGGTAGAGGAAGATTTGGAACCTTTCTTTCCAGCATCACAGCGTTCTACCTGAAGTACCACAGGTATGGCTCAAAAGACCTCGCCCTACCCTCCTGCTCTTGAGCTTCACAAGCTACGCAGCAGTGGCCTCTGTCTGGAGATACTTGCCTGGCCAGCGTGCTGGGGGCATGATGGACAGACATCTCCTACATTAACTCCGCATGGTAGTGACTGCAGAACTTAACCTTCTAAGTGCTGGTGTCCTGTTCACGTCAAAAGCTGCTGAGGCGGGTCTGTATCTCAGGGAGTCCTACGACATGGATGCGGTATACGTGCACGACCCTGCAGCTCTGGCAGTTGTGCTGCGGCCCTCGCTGTTCACCTGGCGGTCAGGGCAGATCAGGGTGCTGACGGAGAGCGTGGCCAGGGGAATGAGTGTGATGGACACCGGGCTCAAGCGCTGGAACAGGCCCCATGCCTGGACGGATCGCCCGCAGGTGCAGGTCGCTGTGGCTGTCAATGCCAAGGCTGTCACAGAGATGCTGCTGCAGCGCATGGCCTTGTGATCTTGGACCATGAGCAGCTCACAGCTGCCCGGGAGGTTTTGTGGTCACCACGAGTCGTCACACCTGTGGTCATCTGAACTTTGAACGTTAAATAAGACAGTTAGACGACTCACAAACTAGTAAAAGTGACCTCACAGCTCCGGGGAACGCGAAGGCAATGGATGGTTCCTAAAAGTTTGCAGGGCTTGCTCACAGCCCACCTCACATTAACTGCTACCAATATATGTACTCTAGTCAGTATGAACTCATGTCTGCAATCTTTGACAAGTTCTGAGAAGGACAGCTCTGGAGAAGAAAGCTTGCCAGGGCACAGCCTGAGGCAGATTTTGAATGAAAGCTGCGAGAGCTCAAAGGTGTCTTCTGACACAGTCCCACTATATGGGACAGGGCACCCCTGCATGAAGCTCAACTGACTATCACTGCCTTCTGGGAAGTTGGCACTCTCCTAAATCAGCTGCAACGGGAGCAGTCTGCTAGTGTAGGATTTTCTCGATGCCAGGTACCAACAGCTTGCATTCCCAGCGCTGCAACAAGCAATCTGAGGCCAACGTGTCACGTGCGCGCAGCATTCCACTGGACAGATCATGTAAGCATGCTGGATAACTCTAAACGGCACCTCTGTGCTCTCCGAGTCACTGACATGACAGAGCTGCATTGCTCTGTCATGGATCTCTAACAGGCAGGATCAGCTGCATCCAAACATGGATGGTAGCGCTCTCTGCAGTGCTCTTGACCCGCGGCATCAACACAGCGCTGGACTGGCGCCTCTGTCTCGGGCGCCGCTGCTAACAGCTGCCCACCAGGTCATTCTAGGCTAAGGACATCCGGCTGCGGGCTCCAGAATGACAGCGCTCTGGCAATGCCGCTCTGCCTGCTGGCCCTCTGGCTGGGGAACTTCACAAGGGTGCGCGGCTCGGGAGTGTCCATGAGGCTGGCATTGGAGTCCTGCCTTCGCCTCTGGGGCAGCTTCTCAGGGGTCTTGTCGCCCTGCATGCCTTGCTGCGCAGTTGTCTGCGGCCGCAAAACTGCTGCCAGCGCTGCCTTGCCAGCAGGTGTTGCTTCAGCTGAAACACCCGTGGCTCCGTGGTGTGCTCTGATGGAGTCATCCTGTGGCTGACCTGCCCCTGCATTGCAAAGCCTTCTCAGAAAGGGACCCTGACTGCTATGTCTTGTACCCCCAGGATATTCTACTACACAAAGGCCCCACCACTGTACCATGTGATGTACAGGATGGCAGATGCGAGACGATTGCGTTAGTGAAGGCCTTGTTTGGTCATGTCTGAGACGTACCTGGCAAAGCGCTTCTCATGAGCGGGGCCTTGCTCATGTCTGGATGCCTGATCTTGTTCCAGGTGTGTGCATCATCCCTGGCAGCCGCCTGATCATGGGGCAGAGGAGGATAGAATAGGGCCGCCAAGGACCCCTCTGAGGATGAGCTGCTTCTACGGGTGTCCGCCTCTGAGAGCACCTCCAGCTGTAATGCTGTATCCTCCTCCATGAGACTCGTACCCTGTGACGCAGCATGATTCGTCTGACGTAGACTGAGACACAGTATGGCTCCAGCAAGTTGTTCGGCTGCCCATTCGTCACGAAATGCCTATGAAGATTGAAGCTGCAATCCCCTGGAAGCCTCCTTGAAAAATTTAATCCTCCCCATAATGGGAAGCATGTAGGATTGGATGAAGCTCAAGCTCATACCAGAGGAGGGGGAGAGGCGGTGGACTCTGGTGCAGAGACGCCACTGGATAGCAGACGGGATGACAGGCGCTGCACAGAGGAGCCTGCCCACTGCATCAGGGTGTGCAAGCTCGATTCCTGGCTGCTAGTGGCATCATCCTGCAAAACAGTTGAAAAATATGATAGCGGCCCTAGCGGCATGCACTGTCATGGGTGCCTGGCAAAGACTGTGCGGAGGCTGTACGTTGATGAACCTTGCAATGGAGTGTGCATTGCAAGGGTGGTCCCTTCCTAGGCGGTCCTTCCCGAGGAGGGATGAGTAGGCAGTTGACAACCGTGTACCTGCGTTGCTGCTTCCTGTTGAGACATGGATGTGTGGCTCATGTCGAGCATGAGGTCTTGCCCCGCGCTGCTCAAATTTTCTGCATCAGGCGCTGCTTGCTGCAGTGGATGTCTTTGTAGGGACGCATTGACTGTGATGTTGTACACTGGTGCTCCCTTTGCCTGCATGTGTGCATCTCAACTGTGAAATGCATGCTCACTATGGGCTACTGATTGTCACAGACGGCAATTCAGTATGTGGTTATCATCCCTCTTAATTGTCGCTCGATGCCCAGCAAGGCACTATGATCACACAGTTGGAACGCTGGGTGTAGCCCTATGCAGACGCTACAATGCACAAGTATGGTCATTGCGGAATGGGCGGAGATTGCATGTGTACCTCCTTCATGGAGGCATAGCTCTTGAGGACCTGGGTTGCCAGAGAACCCAGCTCTGGAGGAGGCAGCTGCACAGCATGCTGGGATGCTCCGTCTGATACAGCCACGCTCACTTCGGACGTCCGGTGCAGTGCCACCCAGGGGTGTTCCATCAACTCCACAACAGAGGGCCTCTTCCTGGCTGACTGCACAACACGCCAAAGCTGTTGTTCGCCGTACTCGTTAGCGGCAGGTGCAGAACATTGCCTTCGCTATGCCTGTGGTGACTCAGAAGGATCGAGCATGCCACATCCACATCTGAGGGCCTCAACAGCACTACATATATAACTGCTGCATGCTCAAGTGTCTGGAGGTGCCGCTTGGCTCCACTCGAGTTGGTGAGGCAGACCTTGGTGAGGGCTGCGGAGATGAAGCTGCGGGGCGCCTCGGACAGCGCGGTCGGGTAGTGCGGCCTCCGGTACATGATCTGCTCGTAGGTGTCGGTGCGCGTTTCCCGCTCAAAGGGCGGGTGCCCCACTATGAGCTCGTACGCCAGCACGCCCAGCGCCCAGGCATCCACCGCCTGGGTGTACCCCAGCAGCGCCTTCTCCTTGTTCTCCTGGGGATGGCTCTTCTCGGGGCACATCACCACCTGCGCAGCATCCACCCTCTGCCTGTTGGGGGCTGCATGTCTGAATGGCACGGCATCTGTGGTGTCTCCATCTACCTCAGGACAGAGGCTGTGCACACTACTACTTACTCCATATATATACTCTGGTCGGCTGGGAGCTACGGTGTAAGTAATTTGTCAGCGACACAGAAATCTCGGGTTTTGCACACTCACAGACTCTAGCAGAAGGCGCTTGAAGTGCCAAACATCATTGTTTCCTGTAGTGAGTACCGCAAGGCCCAGGTGTCAGGGTGGTGCAGAGAAGCGGTGCACACCTCTGGAGCCATGTAGTCGAGGGTGCCAGCGCGGGTGACTGGGCGCTCCTCTGTCGCATCTATGGACAGCCCAAAGTCTGCCAGCATCACCCTGCCCCTGCCTCCTTTCCCTGACACCAAGATGTTCTCCGGCTTGCAGTCCCTCCATATAAAGCCCTGTCATCACAACATGGCCTTTGGAACTGAGGTTCTCAAGCTCTGCGATTTGACTTGTTCATGCACCATTGCTCACACATTGAAAGGTTACAGATGTCTGTTGGAGGCAGCCAGTGCCAGTTCAGACACAGCCTGCATGACTGGCTTGATGTCTCTGAGCATGGGATTGGGGCTGCACTAGGGTGGGGACAGATAGTCTCCTGACCTTCTGATGCAGGTAGCCCACAGCAGACAGGCAGGGGCCCAGGATGTCCCTGGCCACCTTCTCCTCTGACAAGGACCCTCCTCGCCTCTTCAGCTCCTCATACAGATCACCACCTGCCCACAGCTGCCAGCTGTCACAACACGCCGGCCATGAAAGGCACTCCGCTGCTCCGTCGCGATGGACACAGCGTCTAATACATCCAAATTACTCAGACAGTGTACTAGAACAGATTGCATGGCTCAGATACTCTTGCAATCAGCCCTCTGCCGGAGGTCAGGGCAGAGTGTTTTCTGCAATCAGACGTGGGAAGGTGTTATGTCTCTACTGTGTTATGGTGCAGTTGATTGTTGGAGGCAAAAGCAGATACCTGCTGCATACTCCAGAGCCAGGTATACATGCTCGCTGTCCTCAAAGGCTGCGTAGAAGGCTACTATGTGCTCATGCTGCAGTTGGCTGTGTATCCTGATCTCCCGCTGCACCTGCAGGCCACCCCATGGGTGCTTGAGCATGCTCCTTGACCTGCGATGACTCCTTTGCATGAATATTGCAGGGAAGGTCCTGGGTAGCCTTACCTGGTACCAATTGAGCTGCGACAGCCGCGCCTTCCTGTACAGCTTCAGGGCCACAAACATCCCCGAGACTTTGCAGACGGCTTTGTAGAGGAGCGAGGCCTTGCCCTTGTAGAGCTGCTTCTGCAATTCAAAGTCCTCCACTCGCCATGGCTCTGACCTGATGCAGTCGGCTCCCGGTCAGACCTCGTCCATTGAAAGGGGAAGCCATGCACTGGAGAGCTCACACTATCCGTTGTGCCAGATTTCTCAATTATACAGCTGCAATAACACATGGATGAAGGTATCATAGACGGCTGTTTCAAAAGCCAACCTTTGCATAGAGTCTGGGCACGATGCAGCCACATATACCGTCCTTGGCCCTGCACACTCTCGGGTGATGTACACTTCTGGCGTGTGAGTCCAAAGCTGTGTTCCGGGCATTGCTTACAGTGAAACCTGCAGGAAATAGGGAGCACTTCATAGCACCATCTTGTTATATAAAAGTGCGTTGCAATCTGACGACTGGGAGTCAAGCACTTGGAGGGCAACTGGGTGTCCTCTCACCGTCTTGCTTGGCCTTGGGGCGGCAAAATGCAAGCGAAAGATGCTTCGACCCTTATACTGCTTTATTTCTAGTAACGAGCTGGTATCCCCTCTGCCAACGATGCCTGGGGCCCTTCACTGAGAGCTCGCGTCATCATCGCACACTAAGACTGCTTTCTGCCTTCGCCTACTAACATACAGAGGCCAGCTGGCCCTCTATATAGACTAGTACACTTCAACCAAGTCCGGCCAACACGCGTTTCGACCAGCAGTCCTACTGTGCTTACATTCCAGCCACTCTTGAATCGCCATATCAGCACATTAATGGACGCCTGGGCTTCCTAGAAACTTGCGAAAGCTGTACTTGGCTCGAAAAACTTTGGGCCTATCCCAACTGCGACCGCTGCTGCAACTCTACAACAACACCATTGAAACGACAACGTAACTCAATGGACTGGACACTTTGCTCTCGGGAGCAGCCCACAGAGCGCACTGAACGATCCTCCGAGAGTGTCGAAACCAGGAGACCTGCGGCGTTCCTGCGCCATGACTTGGATACCACCCCAGCTACCAATAGCCTGAAGAGGAAAGTAAGACAGGCCAAACTTTCCAAGAGCACCAAGACGTTGAGAGATAGACTCAGTCTGCAGACCCATGAGAAGTAAGGAGCTTTCCTTACTCGTCGCTAGTGTGACACACTTAGTTGAACAAGGACTGACCCAAGATATCTTTCATCTATCGATAGCTTCCAGTGCAGGCTTGCACATTGGGGCCAGGATGGCCCTATCAGAGAGGTTGAGAGGACGTTTAAGAGACCTTCAAGGATTACATGCCTCACTTATAAGCCATGCAGTTGACAGCAGGTTTCTGGCACATAGCTCACCATCACCACAGCTGCATACTGGTACAACCATAGACACGTTGCCTGCTGGCCTGCTGAGGTATGCCCACAAGCCTAGGAGCTCCCAGGGGGTTAGGTCTCTTAACACTGCTCCCAGGCTCCTCATTGATTGGAATGAGCATTCCTGTCTTCTCCTACCCCGGCCAGATCTGAACACCCTTGGAGGCTCTAGTGTCCTCCGGCCCATACTTTTTGATCCTGCTGCGGCCTTCGCTTGGCATGTCCTCGCAAGTTGCCAGGAGTGAAGCTGGCGCCTGAGATAGCACACTGTAAATTAGTGACAGCACCCCATCACCAAGCAACTGTCTTGCTAGGACATAGACATTGCAGCAGGCTGTGCAGGACACAGTACAGAAGCTCAATGCAGAGCCTCAGCATGTGTGAAACACTCCAGTCACAGCATGTGCTTCTCTCATCTGCAGCATGCTGACTACGACAGCTTGGCGACAGGGACCCTGACCAACCATGTGACTGCAAACTTGAGCTTACAGTGCAACTGGTGCCAGACATACAGAATGCTGGCATGGTGGTCCAGCGCATACCTTAGTGCCGCAGTGTCATCTGTTGCGGACATGCTGCGGGCTGTACCTACTCGCCAGCGAATCTGCAAAACATGCAGAGCACTCAGCTGCGACTCTTGGGCACCACAAAGCCATCAAGATTGTATCTGTGCAGCATGATCATTGCCAGGACAGCATGCAACATCTCTCTGGCCGCATACCTTGCTTGTAGCCGATATTGTTCCTGTTGGGGCTGGGCGTTTTTTGCGAGTCCAGCAGCACTATGTTCTGCCGGGAGTCCTCCATTCTGAGCACATGGAAGGGCTGCAGCACCCCAATGCGTCTGGCTGTGGGACCTGCTATGGACGAGAAGGGGCAAAAGCCCACTACGCCTGCTATGCCAATGCAGTACCCTCCTGGCACTGTGTTGAGCACTCTGCCCATGACTGGCTTGTTCTCTCGCATGGCCTGCTTGATGATGTCCCAGACGCGCTGAAACTTGTCTGAGGCCACCTCTCGCTCTGTGGACAGCTGCATGTCGCCATAAGCTGTCTCGATCTCCTCCACCACAAATTTCAGGACGTCCCCAACCCTGAAGTCCTCTGGAGATGTGCGCACACCCCCATCACGGCTGGAGATGAGCTGGGATATCTGCAATGCTTTCCTGGCGAATTTGACGTGCTTGTTGAAGCCTGTGTCGAGGAAGACAAAACGCTTGTCTGTCCTGAAGATGCGAGCGCCTATCGTCTGGCCCTTCAGTTGCTTCAGGCTGCTGTTGTGCCGTCTGAGTATTTCAAGGTTGAGCTCGCGGTCCTCAGGAGATATGCTATTCTCGAGCTGATTCGGCGGCGATGCTACATTGCTTGCTGCTTGGGACTGATGGCTACACTGTGCGGCTACTCCCTCAACTCGACGCACACAGAGCTGACGCAGCTTGCTAATTCCTGCAGCGCGCATGGTAGCTGGAGATCATGCGGTGAATGAGAGTGATGATGTGCAGCCCCAGGCGTCAGGTTGGCTGGGCAGATATTGGGCAGGCGGGCATCGAGTAAGAGCTCAACACCACCCATCATGCGCATGGCATGGCATACGCTGCACTGACAGCTATTGTGTGACAGCTAAGCTACGTAGTATAGCGTGCATGGCTGGGTCAATCTATATTCCAAGCTTCAGTGTCCATCAGCACCAGACGCTGCCCTTCTGTCACGGCAGCACAGCAACGCAGCTGAATTGCCTACACGGCTGTCATAACCAACGGAGAAATCATCAGACCATACCTGCGAACAGGCCATGCTCGTCCAACGCACGAAAGGCCAAAGGGTGAGCTCAGCAAATGTTCAGCTCAGACGGCATACATAGACACGATAATGCTGTTATCTGTCCCATTCATACATAACGTATTCTGCAGGAAGCTATGGGCAGCAGGTTTCGAGTCTGCAACGGCAAGCCCGAGCAACGTTGGCAGTGGGGGTGGGTAGCATAGCCTTCCTTCACCCAGGTACCCTTGGCTGCATAAGCCAATACTGTCAGGTGCACATGACAACGGCATGCTTACTGCATCACAGGGAAGCCAGAGCTTATGAAAGTGCACTTCAGAGAAGTTGACACATTCAATCTGTGGGTGCGGCGCTCTCCCGTTGCACTGTGCCCAGAACGGTCCATGCTGACATCTGGCAATGTGATCAGAATACCGCAGCGTAGTGAATACCTCTCTGCCTGCAGATATGGCTGGAGATGGCAGCCCTTCCCAGTGAGGATGATGTGGACATGCTAGACACTGTGCTGACGTCGTGGTTCATGATAGGCCGCCTCGGCGGTTACAATTCAATGAATCTACAGGTAAAACCTCTAACCAGACCACAGCGCTCTCTTCTCTCCTCATCAGGCTCACATAGTGCCATGCCCAGTCATTGTGCTACCCTGTTGCAGCCCAGCTGATTGATAGTTGCCTACTGACGCCACGGCCCCTTTTCAGCAGGCGCCCATCTCGAGCAAACAAGAGGAGCCCCAACTTGTGCAAGCTGCCCTGCAGGCTGCGCATGTAGGAGGCAGCTCTGTGAGCTTCATGGAGTATGACCAGAGCCAGAGCGATACAGCCCTGCAGGCGCTCTTCCATGATATGGGAACTGTAGAGCAGCAGGGTACCTGGTGCCGCTGTTGGTGAGCCTGATTGTCTTCCCTTTGGTTGCGCTGATCAGGTTTCAGGGCGCACACAGATTTGTGCAGCTGTGTGATTGAGTGTTTGAAGGTTGGCAGTCTGTTTACATGGGTCAGAGGTGACTGCTGCTTCTGGGCTGCAGGTTTGACCTGGGGACAGCGGATGAGTTGGGACTGGATGTCTTGATAAACACATTGACGTGCTTCAGCAAGGAGTAAGCACTATGCATCCCATCATGTGAGGACAGGTCAAGACACAGCTTTTTGAGTTGCCATGCAAGTCAGCCTGAAACTGAGGTTGGCTATCGTTGAGCAGGAATGTGGGCATCAAGCAGTTGCTCATTGGCGGAGTAAACAAAGACTGGCCAGTGCCGAAGAAGCAGGTCTGTCCTCACGCCTTCTGGTCCCCAGCTCAGGGTTGTCTGTGAAGAAATGGTGATGTGCTATTGCACACTGCAAGTGTTTGGGGACCCACAGTTGATCTAACACCTCTCTGGAGGATTGCGCCTCTTTGTTCCAACACAGGACAGCTCGAGAACGCATGCAAGCTATTCAAGCAAGTTGTTGTGTGTGCAGGCTGGGCTCATATGAGCACAGTGCTTGCGCAGCCTCAAACGCCGCGGTACAGGTTCCCAGGCTAAAGATGGTGAAGGAAATGTGTGGCATGTGAGCCTTGGATTGGCGAAGTCTTGAGCGAAGAGAAGACTTGCTCCAGCGCATCAGGAATAAGCAGTGCAGCTCAGAGCGGGACCACTTCTGGGTGCTGCTACCGAACTGGTTGGAAGCTACAATGGGTCTCATTAAGTCAGAGCCTTGACCTGCTCTTGTATTATGGTGTGAGCCTGTTGTAACAGTTGCCAAGGGCGGGGGTGTATCTAGGAGCAAGGGTTCTAGAACCCTAAGCTGTGCTGGAAGCGCGAATGCTGGGCTTGGGGCGTCACTCTATGTTTACACATCTGGACTCCTCGAACGAGAGCTCTGTAAGATGAGGAAACCACCGCTGACGCTTATCTTGGCGGCGTTGGTTGTCGTCTCGGCAGCATTGATTTTGCCCTCGAATGCAGATCAGGTGAGCTCGCTTTCTGCTGTAGGAATCTCGGTGCGGGGCCTTCGTGCCTTGTCATTCCAGAGAAGACTATGCTGACCGCAAGATTTTCGCACAATGTCCCAGTCCTTCGAGAAACATCGTCATGACCTGGGCTGTCAGTCATGAGGTTCATGGGCACGGTGGATGGGGGTGCACTCTCGGGTGTAGAAACATCATGTTGTTCACCATCACTCCTAGATACCGTGACCCGTGCAGTCCCACTGATGCAGTTCAGGTAGCCGCTCTATGGACACATGCATCATTGTGACCTGCATTGATGCAGGAAGTCAATGTTGAGGCGGAGGGACTTAAGAAGCAGATCGAAAAGCTAGAGGGCAAATTAGCAACCCTGAACGAGCAGCTTGAAGCAGCTCGAAAGGAGTCTAAGACTCTGAAGTCAGAGAGCAAGTCCTCTGCAGTCCTGGAAAGCTCAATTAAGAAGGAGCAGGCTCGAGCGGAGGTACTATTCACCACCACAAGCTGAACTGGATGGCTTCTTGCACAGAGTGCATCAACACCTATATACCAGACAGCAGGATGATATATTGACACCGCAAGGGGTAGAGTGAATCCAGCTCACACCTGCTCTGCCATGGCAGCAAATTCAGGCAGAGGCTATGTAAGGGGCTGAGCTGAGAGTGGAATCTGCATTTGCAGGCAGCGGAGAAGAAGCTGCAGGAGCTCGAGGCCCGCATGAAGCAGTCTCAGGGGGCGGAGTCTCAGGTGGCAGCGCTCCAGAAGGAACTGGACGAGGCCAAGGCAGCTGTCCAGGCCAGCCAGGAAGCTATCAAGGCCTCTGACAGCGAGAAGGTACACCACATGCAATACTAGCCTCATGGCAGCTGGACATTCTACCTCTCTGACAATTCAGTAGCCTGACGTGATGAAACATGCCCCAGATGCCCATCGCAGTCACTGCCCTACTCTGTAGAATTGGCATGCACCCCATTTGCTTTTGTACCTGAAGCTTGCCTGTCTGCCCTGCAGTTGGAGGCTCAGAAGGAGATGGAGAGGCTGAATGGGGAGCTGGGCAAGCTGTCAGCCGCCAACAAGCAGTTTGAGAAGTCCCACAAGGACCTCGAGGCTGCGCAGAAGACGCTGGAGAAGCGCGCCTTTGGCTCGGAGTCTGCCCTCAAGCAGGCGCAGTCCAAGCTGAACAGCGCTGAGGAAGCAGCCGCAGCTGGCCAGAAGCTGCTAGAGACGGTGCGTTGATGTGCCTGCCTTTACCGCAATTATCAGCACAGCACCTCTGGTCTGACCACTTTGCTCTATCATGCCCCAATTGTTCAAGTTTAGGCATCACCTGCATTGTTGAGGGTTTGTCAGGGTCTGGGCAGACTTTACTAGATGTTGCACAGGCTGAGACGAAAGCGGCAGAGGCGGCCGCGCGTCTGGAGGAGCTGTTGCACCGGACCACAAAGGCCTGGCTCCCCCTCTGGCTTGAGGAGCACTACAACAAGGCAAGCTTCTTCATATTGGCGTCATGCCCAGAGGTTGTGCTTTGTCAGTGACATTGACCTCACCTCAGCTGCAAGCGCCTGCTCAGGTTGCTTGACCTGGACGGGGTTGACATTCATGACACAACTATGCATATCTGCAGGGTTATGAGTCCATCAGACCGCATGCTGAGACGGCTTGGAAACATGCCAGCAACGCTCACCAGGTGGCCTATGCCAAGGGCGCTGAGTGGTACGAGACGGGCTCCAAGAAGGGGCAGGAGCTCTGGAAAGATGCTGGCCCCGTGTTCCACAAGACACACACCAGTCTGAGGGTGAGCTCCTTTCCACTCTTCCAAGTGTGTCCGCCTCAGTGGCAAACTTGTGCACATGCCCTCAGCCGGAACCTTGACTGGACCAGACTGGTGGCTACAGGAACAAGCCTTATTGTGTGGTTTTCTTGCCAATTGGTACATTCTTATGCCGTGTACAACAGCGTGAGGCTCACTGAGATTGTGCATCTCTGCAGACAAAACTGAGTGAGCTGTGGACGAATGTTCTGAAGCATGCTGGGCCCCAGATCAGGAATGCCATAAAGTATGTGCAGACCACCACGAAGAAGTTGCTGTCCCATCCACAGGTGTGCACTTTTGCCAAGACCTGCTTCCAGGCCCCTGTCTGAATACTTTGTGACTGTGCAAAACAAGACAGTGTGTCAGGCGCTCACAGCAAGCTTGTGACTGGCTGAGCTGTTGACAACTGCAGCACTTCTCGTCTGATGACTGTGTGCTGCGCAGGTGAAGAAGCTGCAGAAACAGGCTGCACAGCAAGTCGCAACTCTGAAGGTGCAGCTCAAAGGGTACCTCATGAGGCACCCGCTGGCTGCCAAGTATGCGAAGGAGCCCTTTTTGACGTGGATTCTGTATGGCATCACAGCCGTCACAGTCACAAGCACCTGGGCTTTGGGCGCAGCTGTGCTGGGTACGCTATTGCTCTTTGTCATGTATTTTACAGCAATGGGCTCTCACTGAGACAACACTTGTCATCTCAGCTTTGAGAACCACTCAATCCTCTGTGCCAGCAAAGATCCCATTGTAGCCTGTCATCAGAAATTAAATGCTAGCAAAATTGATTTGCAGAAAGGGATGAGGGACAGGTCCTACTCATTGCAGGTCTGTTGGGAGGGAAGAAGGCAAAGAAGAAGCTGCCGAAGAAGCTGGCGGCTGCCAGCTCGAGCAGCAGAGGCACATCAGGCGCTGTGGCCATCAAGTCCGGGAAGGGAAAGGCAAAGGGAAGACGGATCACCATGGGAGAGGACTCCATCAGAATCCCTGAGTGATGTCTCCAGCAGTCCATTTGCCAGTCGGGAGTCTGTCGACCCTCTGGTACAGCATCAGGGATGTGAGGGTGTGACCATGCAATGATCTGACGATATAGGTTACTGCATCCCTGACACCAGTGAGGACTTAGTCGCGTTGCTGCTTCTGTACCAACAATCTAGACCCATGTCACTGGGCCTCTAGCTGGCCACTGCCCTGTGCATGCTCAGGCAAGGTTCAAAACCGAGCTGCATAGTATGTCCTGACAGAGCTTGAGGTCATGGAGCCTGTGTCTGTGGGTACTCAGACTTGTTTGTGTCTGACGGCCCTTACAAGTCTTGACATGGAAAGCTATGTTTAGGAAGATGCGCTGGGCAACACATAAGGCCCCAAGGTTTGCTGGCATCAGGGCTCATGGATTTACTTGTGATCAGGAACAGCTGCTTGTGTTGTTTCTCGTGTTAGAGGGTGTTGCCTCATCACACCTTTTTTGAAGCTGATCCAACTCAGACAGATCAGATCAAATCACAGACAGAGCCCACGCCTTGCGGTTCCACTCAAGGAGGCAAACTGTTCGGAAGCCTGACAAAAAGCCATCTTGGGCACGTCGGCCTCACGCCTGCCCGATACCGAAGAGGGGCACTGGAGAGCAGGAAGCTGCTTGACAGGCTTGTTTTCCTGAAGATTTCCTTTCTAGAGGTTCATCCGTGCCTGCATATACTCGTACTGATGGCTCGTCGCAGAGTTTGAGGATCGACATGACGTGATCTGAGACGTCCAGGGTGCTGCGTATCACCCAAGGGGCACTCCAGCACTTGCAGATTACGAGATGTAGTCTTCAATGAGTCTAAAGGATGTATCTCCGGCTGCACGCAAGCGACAGCCCATCCAATTTTCGCTAAGAGACGGTCAATGAGCAGGCCTGGGGATGAAAGCATTGAGGTGAAGGGGAGCTGAGCAGCCTATACGTGCACTATGGCTGGTCCAGTGGCATTCTTGAAGCAGGTACGGCGATGCTTAAGAAGCCTTTATGCGTGATGCCATGCGCATTCAGGGGATTGTGACCATCTCATGATGATCCAGGTCCATCCCCCAACCGGGATAACCCACTGCAACGCTGCGTACTTCACGCAAGTCAATGCAAGAGGGACAAACATCTTGCCTGATCTCATCGTGGCCAGGAGTACCCTTCTGCAGGTGTATGCAGTCAGGCAAGTGTCAGTGGCATGCTCCCTGGCATCCTTTTCTTGTCTTATTCTGCATTATAAAACTCTTGAGACAGGCAGATGTCACAGAAGACATGTTGTGCAGGGAGCAGCAGAATGTCAGACAGGGCTACCAGCTCATGCTGAAGACGGAATGCAACCTGTTTGGGATTGTCGAGACAATGACAGTGTTGAGGAACAGGGCTGCTGGGAAGCAGAGAGATGCTGTCATCCTGGCATTCAGGTGCTTACTGCTTGTCAACAGCCTAAGGTCAATGTCAGCACAGTAGTGCTCACAGGGCTCTCACACAGAGCTGGAAGGACAATGTATGGCAGATGCGCATCTGAAATGCTCATGCGGGAACTCGCAGGGATGCAAAGGTCTCAGTGCTTGACTGGGATGCCAATAACAACACCATCAGGACCACCTCTCTGCACTCCTTTGAGGGCGACGCCTTTGTCAGCGCAAGCCTGCCAGCTTCCCCATACGGCCCACGGCTCCTGTCAGACCCGCAGGTAAAACATATGCAATTTCCTATGTTAATTTCCCAGTGTTGTCGCGTGCAGCTGTCAATACTAAGTTGTGTGAGCCTCTAAGGTCTAGCAGGGGAGTATGCAATGTGACATGGCACAGAAAGGATTGTTTGTTTTAGTGGATTGCAGGGACGCTGTGCTGCAGTACTGCTGGGCCATAGTGCAGTGGCAGTTTTGCCAGCCACAAACACTGACGTCCTGGATGAGATGATGCTTGGAGGTGGCACTGCTGCCAACCAGCAAGGGCTTCCTACAACCGTGGGCACCTCCTGCCTTCTCAGGCTGGCCAAGCATGGCATCACAGAGGTACTGGGCTTACTCCCCTCTCATTTTTGAGCTTCTCATCATGAAGTGCCTAGGTGTTGCAGCAGCCAAGGCAACCTTATTGCATGTGCTGTGTCTTCATGCAGCCTCAGCCACACCTGTTGATTGCTTCGGCCAGTGTGTATATCCTACCTAGGTCCTCCGACTGTAGCAATGTCTGCATGACATGAGGTGACCAGTATGAAGATGCACTAACATGCTGACATATCATGCACGAATTCACAGGTGAGGGACGCAGTGTTCCTGCACCGGTACAGTGAGCCGGTACTGCTGGTCCTGCACGAGGTGGCGCCCACGTGGACGGGCAACCTGAGGGAACGCAAGGACACCATGGCAGTGACTGCGCTGTCGGTGAACGTCGTGCACAAGCGCCTGACGCTGCTCTGGTCGGCCAGGGACCTGCCCAGCGACGCCTGCCGCCTCTCAGCCGTACCCCTGGGCGGGGCCCTGGTGCTCTGCAGATCCCTCATCAGATACGTCTCACAGGTGTGTGCCCTGCTCCCGCTTGCTGCTGCTCACACCTCTGAGTGGACTCCTCAAGACGCAGAGTCTCACCGGGAGTCCTCATTCTTAAGGCTGTGTCCCCGGCGGTGATAATTTCAAGATCATACTTCTGAAGCTTGAGAGCGTACGATGTCAGCTTGGTGTGCTCATCTACTTGAGTGGAACGCGAGATGATCAAGGGCAATACGCAACCTGCAACAGAGCATTCGGGAATATGAAACATATATATATGATGACATCCAAGCTTCTGAGGACCAAGCTGATGTCGTGTGCCTTAGCTTCAGGAGTATGATCTTTCTTTTTCTAGTCATTTCATCATGCTGAGGCTTATCTAGAGCTTGGGATGGACAACACTTAGCTGGAAGCTACCAACTAGCCATTGTGTTGGCAGAACGAGATGTCAAGAGTGTCAGTGGTGCGCAGAGCGGGTCATGTAGCCTAGCGGTCTCTTCCATGGCATATGCTGGAGCGGACGCTCCCCCTCTCCCACTGGACGCGGGCCCGGCCATTGTGAATGTTGCCATCAGACATGCGGGCCAGTTCGCTACCAATGTGCATCCGGTGAATTGCCGCATGCAACCGCAAAGTCACACAGATGAATAGACAATCTGACTGCCTCTTCACTTGCATCATGCTGCAGAAAAGTCTGCTGCACGTGGGTATGCTGTCTGATATGTCTAGGTATCTGGTCTCTTTGTGGCTGTGGCCTTGCGAATATGCACTTTGATACTAGGGTGTCTCACGTCACAGTGTCTGCGTAATGTATGGCAGTAGAGATGAATAAGCGGTGTGCGCTGCTTGCAGCAAGCGGCTTCATCAGCGTCGAGGGGAGCGCCGAGGGCGGAGGGCTTTGAGCTGGACCTTGTCGGCAGCCAGGGCGCATGGGTGGCAGCCTCCACACTGCTGCTGGGGCTTGCCTCTGGGCAGCTCATCACTGTGAACCTGCAGGCTGATGGCGGCACTGTCAGGCGCATTAAGGTGAGCAAGTGAATGCCCTTCACTACTAAGGACCGCTCTTGCCAAGTCTGTGCTGGAATGGGAGACAAGTGTGAAGAAGCCAAATTAAAGTACTTGGCGTGTAAGCTGGGCAAGCAAGAAATGCATAATATGCTCAGCAGCTCTGTGGCGCTGCAGGTGTCGAAGGTCAGTGCAGCGGCACCGCCCTCCTGCATGTGCGCGGTGGGCCCGGAGCTTATCTTCCTGGGGTCCTGCGCGGGGGACTCGTTGCTGCTGCGCGCCCTGCCTGAGCAGCAGGCCAAAGCAGAGGTGTGGCTTTAACTTGACTGTGCTGACCCTGTCAAGTAGCTGTGACATCAAAGATCCTCATCGTCTCTGCTCCTCACCTAAATAATTTGCCTGGTGTGCGCAAGACCAAGCCTCTTTTCGCAGCCTGTGGTTGCTCGAGCGTGCAGGGAATTGACTTAAGCAGGATGGCCATCAGCAGGTCTTGGCACTCAAGACTGCGGAAGAAGCTCTCAAAGATGCAGAGTATTTAGATGGGCATGACAGGAAGCGGCAGCGAACAGAACCTACAGCGCCTGGCCTGGATGCGACTGATGATGACGATGAGGTGTGACGGCAAGCTCCCTCTTGCACGTATCACATCACTGTACGCGCCATGGCTTACAGTGATTTCAAGAATGGTCCACACTCTCTTACAGGATCTATTGAAGTGAATTGTAATGGAGCTCGTTGCATCGAGCATGATGCCGGCTCACTTCTGGCATGTTGAGAGACATCATTGCCTGCGCAGGTTTCCCTTCTGTATCGGTCCGAGGCGCAGCACATGATGCCAGTCAGCGCAGGTGCTTCCAAGTACAGCTTGCAGGTGGCTGATGTCCTGCCCAGCATTGGCATCATGCACAGCATGACCACAGGTAAGGCATCACCAATCCTTACAGATCGTTCTCGTTTTGGGCCATTTTACTGTCGATACTTGGACCCATTCCATCATTGTATACCTCTGGGCATTTGACCCTCGATACTTGTGCCTGATGTCAGTGCCGCTGTGATAAGTTTCCGTTGAGGAGGAAAAAAGGTAATTATCATCTGTGCAGGGCCTACAAGCAGAGACGAAGGAGCAGGGCTAGCTGCAAGGGGGCCGCCAGCTCTGGTGGCAGCTGTGGGCCATGATAAGGCAGGCGCTCTAGCAGTCCTGCAGCAGTCCATTGTACCAGACCTCGTCACAGAGACACCAGTCACAGGTCTGCACGCCCTGCCTAATTCATCCTCCACTATGTTGTGCGTTATCACAGGACCGTCTGCCTCCAGAGATTCACTTCTGCACACCATGACATGTGGTGCATGTGGCTTGCGTGGAGGCTAGGTAATGTGCAGTGAGCTATCAGCACAGACCGCGTTGGGTGTTGACCTGTTTTGCCATGTGTCTGACAACCAGGCTGCTGCAGATGTGCAGGGCGTATGGGCAGTGCACTTCTTTCCAGAGGGCCTGCAGGCGGACGAGTCCTCCCTGTACCACGCCTTTCTGCTGGTGAGCACGCGCACGGGCACCAAGGTGCTGCGCACCGGCGAAGACCTGGACGAGCTGAGCGCCCAGCAGGCTGAGTTTGTCCTGGACAGCCGCACCATTTTCGCAGGGAACCTGCTGCAGGCCTCCCGCATCGTGCAGGTCCTCCATTCCTCTGTCACACAATGCCCTGTGCTGCTTGGTGCCTGCCAGAGGTCCTGCTTAGTTGCAGCAGGAGAGAGCATGCAGGGTCACCCAACACTATGGGATGGCTTACCTCCACAGCCTTGTAGAAAATCCTCCTGTTCTGTCGCAACATCACGGATGCTTCCGTACTGCAATCATTGCTGGGAGGTATCAAGTGGGCAGGATATGTGCCTGAGCTGGTACACTACCGCTTGGACCTTTCGCAGGATGTGCTGAAGAAGTGTTGTGTTCAGGTGTGTCCAGGAGGGGTGACCCTGCTTTCAGGCTCCTCTCGGGTGCAGCACCTGGCTGTGAGGGACCTGGGGGTGCAGGGCCGCATCAGCATCAGTGCAGCCACAGTCGCAGACCCTCACTTGCTGCTGCATCTGTCTGATGGCCGAGCCATCCTCCTTGCTGCTGATCCCACAGAAGGTCTGCTCCATCTACCTCCTTTCCCTTGCTGACAGTACCAGAGCTGCTTGCCTTTCACGAGACGCCTTTCATGAGTGTGCAGCTGCCGTCTCCTCACCAGTTCCAGCATGAGAGGGGTCAGTGCATTGCATTGCAGGACTCGCGGTGCTGCCAGACACTGCGGGGCACTTGGCAGCAAAGACATCCAGGATCTCCGCATGCAGTCTGCATGCGGACGTCAGCGCCACCCTGGCGCCTGACTCAGCGGGCGACCAGACAGTCTGCCTGGTGTGCAGAGGGACAAGCGTTGACGTGCTGCAAGTGCCCTCTCTCGAGCCGCTGATGTCCTTCAGCAGCGTCTCAGCTGGCTTGCCTGTCATGGACAGCTCTGAAGGAGGTGCGCACACCCCCATCTGCAGCAGCAACATACTGTAGCCCTTCCTGCTATCACTGACAGAGCTTCATCCACATTCCGAAGTCTCTTGATAGGCCAATGCGATCCCTTCAGCTGGAGGTCTTCCTAACATAGCCATACAGCCTGCATGCAACATAACAGATTGTGAGTGTATGTTGTCTAACGATCTTAGGGAAGAGTATCTCTGAAGCCTGAAGATGGCCTGGCTCAATTGTGCAGAGTCTCTGGTGGACACCTGGCTTCCCAGCGTTGTGGAGATTGCCATGGTAGCACCACACGAGAGGCAGAAGGCTGAGAAAGACAGCCGCCTTGATGGGGATGCTGGGGCAACCCATGCAGCCTACCTCATCATGCTTCTCTCAGGTCTGTCACATTCATGAAAAGTGAGACTGTTAAGATCTGTGCAAATCTGTGTGCCCTGCCTGACAGTAGCTCACTGTCACCTCTCTGATGAGGACTACACAAGCCAAGGTGAAGCCTCTTCAAGGCACAAGAAATTACCAATGGTTGCAATGCACACATGCAGATCTGCCTTCTTATTCTGCGCAATTCTCACAGTATCAAGGCTGTGCTTACATACAGATGGGACTCTGCTCATATACCAGCCATTCAGGCAGCCGAGCAACGAGCTGTGCTTCCAGCGCATGCAGCTGCAGCAAGCTTTGCTCTACGAGGCACCAGCCGCCGTCAGTGGTACCCGTCCAGCTTGCATCAAGCCCTTTGACAACATCATTGACGGCGCAGATGCCTTTGTCAGGTAACAGTGCCTCCTGCCCTCCTGTCAGATTGACTGCTGTTTGCAGCTCTGCCCTTCTGAAGCTGGACTGCTTTGTCGGGCCCCCGGATTGCTCTCATGATCACCTACAAGTGTCTCTCCTTCAGGGAATGTTCCTGCCGTCTGCCTTCTTGACAGCCCTGAAAGTATGGTGTATAGAGCCTGCTGAGACTGCAGTGGGTGTGTGCAGTGGAATCTTTGTGGGAGGGAAGACACCCATTTGGCTGGTCGCATCCAGAGGCACTCTTGTGGCACATGTCATGGACTGTGATGGAGCAGTCGCGGGCTTCACGCCCTTCCACAATGTTGGCTGCCCCTATGTACGTCCTGTTCTTTCCTACTGATGCTCTGCTCTTCACGCTATTCAGGCCCTACATGCCTGCAACACCCGCAAGAGCCTCATGCAGGCAGCATGGGGTCCTCACTGTAACATGGCACCAGTGGACCATGGGATACTCACCCCGGCCTGAGCTACCATCATGCAACAAGCCCCCCGCTGCTGCCTGCAATCTGGATTTTCGTGGTGTTGCAGACATACATGGCACATTTCATCGAATTGCAGCTGTTCAGGTTGCCTGTTCTTGACCACTTGTCTGTGTCGTGTCTCTGGCGGTAGCTTGTTGAGCACTGAGAAGTAACAAAAACGCAGGGCTTCTTCACAGCCTGCTCGGGACCCGGGGGAGGCCAGGCGCTGAAGATGTGCCGGATGCCGCCCAAGCTGCGCCTGGACACGCCCTGGCCCATGCACAAGGCCGCCCTGCGGGCCACACCCGCAGCCCTCACCTTCTGCGCAGACGTGGGCCTCTACGCTGTCCTGGTCACCCGTCAGGTAACCACCCATGCTCCTTCCCTGCCTGACATGCCCTCTAGACTGGAGAGAAGTCAGGAGGTCCTCCTGTTGGATATTCCCGGGAAGATGGCCATAAGTAAGCTGGGGTCACCCTGCAAGTTGCGATGGCGTCTGCTGCTGAGCGTGCATCCGATGATTCTGCGATGTGGCCTGCAGATGGAGTATCAGCTATGGCTTGAGGAGACTTCGGAGGGCGACCGCGACCCTGGCGCCTCGCACGCCTATGCAGTGGCAGAGGCTGCAGCCAAGGCTGCCGGGTCCTCACCCACAGGCGAGGTGAGCTGCTGCACAGTGGTGAGGTGAATGTGCTGGTCAGTGCAGCGTCATACCTGCCTGCTCGCCCCTGAGTGTGCCAAAAGCCAGTACATCACTTGCGGCCGCAATCACATTGTGATGCACCCTGCCAACTCAGCTTGCTGATGCCCTCTACAGGATCCCAGAGACCTCAATTCATGACCCTGTGCACACAGGCTGCCTTTCCCTCGTTATCGGGAAGCCCCAGTCAAGACTGAGGATGAGGTTGCCCGCTTGCGTCGCAGGTGAGGCTCATACAGCCTGGCCAGTGGCAGCAGGCAGTATGGCGGGAAGCCCTGCAGCAGGGAGAGACTCCCTGCGCGCTGACCTCCCAGCTGGTGCGGAACACCGAGACGGACACCATGCAGACCTACCTGGTGGCGGGCACCGCCTACCTCTTTGGCGAGGACTGCCCCTGCACGGGCCGCGTCATCCTGTACCAGGTCACCAGGGAGGAAGGCCAATGGCAGGGCAAGCTTGTCTGTTTTAGGTGCGCAAACAGATACTCAAATACTTGGTAGCCCAGATCTTTCATGGCGGCCTGCCTTTCAAGGAGCATGTTACAAGGGAAATCATGTTCTCTGCATAAGGTGCTCCTTGAAAGGGAGACTTGCCAAGAGAGATCTGGGCTACTGATCAACATTTGTCGTCTGCATTTTCTGATGTGTGGGATGGCTTTGTGGAATGTTACATTCTGGTAGTGTCCTGATGCTCTGATTAGGCTCGCACAATTGGTGGTTTAGGAAAATTCCATGTGATGGGCAGGTGTCTGAAAGCCACAATTTTTCAAGGCGCTCTATAAATACTGTGCCACCTGTCCTCTGCGATTATGCTAGGACAGGCTCACAGGTGTAGGTGCGCTGTAGGGAAGTCAGAGGTCCTGTGCTGGACATCACAGTGCTGGACGGCGTCATTCTGGCAGCCGCCGGCACCCGTCTGGAGGTGCTGGAGCTCAAGGGCAAGACCCTGCAGCGGACGGCCTTCTACGATGCGCAGATCCTGCTGCGATCGGTGTCTGTCATCAAAGACTACATCCTGCTGGGCGATGTCCATAAGAGCCTGACCTTTGTGCAGAGCTCGCAGCGCTGCAGACAGCTCAATGAGCTTTCCAAGGCAAGCATGTGATCCAACTTCTCATGCTGCTCTCAAGTTGCAGACACCATTCTTTCTGTCCAGCCAGCCACATGTCTTTGCCAGAAAGCATCTGCATGGCTGCATAACAGTGAGTGCCACAAAAGCCGGATATGCAGTGCTGTTGTTGATGCTGTACAGACTCTTGCGGGGTTTGCTGTGATACCGTGCGTGCTGCTGCAGGACTACAACAACCTGGACGTGGATGCAGCGACCTTCCTGAGAAGCGGGCGCAAGCTGTACTTCCTGGCCTGCGACAGGGGCCAGAGCTGCCACCTGTTCTGCTATGACCCTGACCAACCCCAGTCCTTCCAGGGCAAACGCCTCATTGCTATGTAAGCCGTCGCACACAAGGCTGCACTCAAAGCACTCACATGATGTCATGCAATCTGCTCCGTAAGTCACATTTCAGAGCGGGTGTACTCAGCTGCGAATTCACTAACCTATGTGCAGCATGAAAATAGGTGTGAAGGTGATACAACGGAAGACCAACCAGCTGTCACTCTGGCTGTGAGTGATGTCGAGGCCTCTATGTGCAGGGGGAGGGTACATCTTGGGCAGACTGTGTGCAGTCACCTCCCATACAGGGTGGCACACGCAGACAAACAGGCGCCAGCGCTGGTAGGGTCACTGCTGGGAACATTCTCTGGAGCCATCTGCTGCGTGTCCCCTGTGTGGGATGGCCTGCCCACCACAGCCCTCCTGGCCCTTCAGCAGGAGCTGGGCTTCACCGTTGCGCAGCATGCTGGCCTCAACTCTGTCAGCTTTAGGTGGGCTCCCAGTTACATAAGCATACAGAGATGTGACGTGTGACTCAATGCAAGTACGGGGTGTCCTCCTATTTGTAGTGGCATGTACCAGCATAGGACCTTTGTGAGGGCTTCTGGCATGCAGGAATTGTCCCATGCCATCACCTGCCTCTCCCCAGGTAATTCAATCACGCCAGTGGAGAATTTTACGTGCTCCACAATGTGTGCAGGAAGAGACATCTGAAGACGCCGAAAGCCTTAGGAGGTGGCCAGTGCTTTGAGCCGCCGCTGAGGCGGATCAATGACATCCTGGATGCAGACCTGCTTTCATCGTACATGTGGCTGCCCTTGCACCAACAAGAGGCCCTTGCAACCCGCTGTGCTGTTGCTAAGCAGACAATTGAGCAGGCAGTCCTGCAGCTGCTCCATGCAATAAAGACATTCCCACAGCAGAGCTGACAATGCAATTGTGAACTATGGGATTTGTAAAGAGCTGAGAGTGGTGGCAATAATCCCTTCAATCTTTCACCTTACCCCGTTACAACTATTCCTCCTCAGCAGCATATTCACCTCCCAATCTATTGTTCAAGCGTATCATCAACGGTACATGCCAGAGTTTCACGGGCCGATGATCAGCAGGCTTGAGTTTGTTGTAAGTGATACATGGGGTGACTAGCATCAACTTGCAGGTCTAGAAGAGTTCTACATCTGACGGTCTCTGAGATTTCAGCTGCATGCGTTTGCCCATTGGGCCACATGGTTGACAGGGTACTGTTCAAGTGAGATGCTTTTGTGGATGGGAGTTCCCGCCTCTGTTTTCCCTACAAATGCTGTGGAAGGCCCAGGTACTGCTTCAGGGCATCGTAGATTGTGAAGCCTATTGCAGTCGATGGGACGACTTTGATGTAATTCAGGCTCAAGCCAGCAAAGAGAGCTCGGTGGCCCTGCTGCCTGATAATCATGCGCAGGCCCTGCAATGTGGAGCGTATCTGCTGCCCCTCCTGCTGTTGTGCACCCCCTTCCTTCAAATGCTTCAAGCCTTGCACCTGCGAATAGTAAAGCACATCAAGCAAATGCAGCCTTGCATGTCTACCATCCCCTGCCTCAACAGGCCATAGAGGGGCCTCTACACATGCCCCATAGCTCAACCAAGGCTGATTGAAGAGACACAGAAGGAGGTTAGTCCAAAGCGCTGAGATACATCTACCTGCATCTGCCTCCGCACTACATCAAAGGGGTAGGTGGCCGTCTGAGCAATCAGGCCAGAGCAGGCCCCAAACACGAGCATGAGCGGCACCGGCAACTTCTGCAAATGATCGCCTCTTGCTCCGGCCCCTTCCTCTATCCACCTGCAATCACGCCCAGGATGACAGGTGGAAGCAGCATGATGTCAAAGCAGGCTGCACTCTGTGACAGAATACTTAGGCACACCTCAGACAGCAAGGCTCAGGTTCACAGACACCACAAGACCTTAGTGCAGTTCTGCTTGCCAAGTGATATGGCTATGCTGTGATAAACAAGGGCTTGTCAAGCACCACAAAAGAGGCTGAGGCTCACAATCTGTAATGCTGCTTGAGGCTCTGATACACATAGAACTTCAAGCCGGCGTAGGGTAGGATCCCAAAGAGGGTTGGTCCTATCCCTTTGTACAGCCCCACAAAGCCCTCTGTGCGCAGCGTGCTCGTCAAGACCCCTCTGATAGTCAGCCGCTGCCCTCCAGAGGCACTGCTTTGTACCAGTCTGCCTGAGCAGCAAAAGCTGGAAAGTCATTGGAGCTCCATTGATAATAGGTTTACGCAGTGACTTTTCCCAATCGCCGCCTCTGGTGCAGTGCTGTACAGAGATCGCAGGGCGCATGAATAGACACATCAATAACAGCATCAGTCCTAGTTTTGTGGATGGCAGACCTGTGCTAGATGTTTGGCTTTGGCTGGTTGCTCTGCTGCTGCTACTGCTACTTGAGTCCATCCCGTATGCTAGTCTGGTCCTTACAAGGTCCAGAGGATATGTCACCTGGAGCCACACAACATCAAGTTGCGGTGCGCTCAGGCAACTTTTACGATGAGATATGACTGCAAACCCCGCTGGCACAAAGATCTGCAAGGTGCCATCCATGGATGTGTGAGGTCAGGTCTCACCAGGACAGCGGTTGCACCAGCAGCAGACCCAGCTACCAGGTCTAGGGCAGGTGGCACTGTGTAGTCAGAGACGCTGCGTTGTGACATGGATGCTGCGGCCTCGACGAGCACTTCCCTATAGTGCTCATAGGCGCCAAAGTGCAGGGCTGCATAGGGCACTATGCGCAGGACGCTTGCGCCGTTCCCCCTGCAAAGGAAGAGCAATCCTGCTCCAAGCTTAAGGTTACAAGGCGAAGCCGTGAAGAATGTGCAGGCGCCAACGCGGAGTAGTATGCATGAAAGACTGGGCTGCAGAACATGCTCCTCTCATGGTCATCATGGCACTAAAGTACCTGAAAAGGCCAGTGGGACCTTCTTGCTGCACGATGTGCAGCAGAGTCTCACCAATACCTTTGCCTCGCATGCTGCCAGTCTGCAGGGAGAAGCCAGCTTGTATCACTTGGCCATGCGCTCTCGCTTAGACCATGGGCTGAAACGGTGCATCGAATGCAGGCAAAACGCAGTGCATTCTGGGCGATATAGGTCACCTGGAACAGAATTTTCACACGCTCCAATGGAGCAACCATAGTCTTGGCCAAGCCTCCAGCAACACCCCCCGCCAGTAATTCCTTCATTTCCCACTCATCAGTCAGCATACCATCAACTTTTGACAAGGTCACTTGCACACGCATCAGACAGAAGGCGCAGCAGCATGATAGAAGTGCGCCTTTGCGAATGTTGGAAGGCCCCGCAAGGACTCCTGAGTAGTGTGGACATGCTCCTCACTAGACGTGCTGCGGATGCTGCCTTGCTCGACACCATCCTGCTGCGACACTGCGACCTCTAGCATAGCTCAGGTGGTAAAACGAAGGAGGCTCATGCTAGCAGTTGTCCCCAAGCTTTGAAATACAGTTCTGATTTCCGAGCAGCTATTGTCTACAAGCTGCAGTCCTTTCTTACACAGCCGTAGGGCAGCGTTTCTAGTATGCAGCGGTGAGGGAACTATGAGCGGCGCATATCCATCACGCAATAGAGCTCCATAACGAAGGACTTTGAGCATATCCGGGCCGCATTTAGCGGCCTGTACTCGGAGAACTGACAAGGATTCCAGGGAAGGTGCTTAGTCATCATTCCCGCCATCCGACACTCCAGTATGTTCCACTCAAAGACAGGGGCCAGCACGACACATATCTGGCAGCATGTCCCATCTAGTAGAGCTACGGAAGGTCGTGAGAAGTCTTTCTTTCGAGCAGAAGGCTTGTTTATAGCAGCAGGCTGTCAGAGTTCCGGAAGTCTGAAAGTGCTGAGCCCGACCCCTGAAGCCGCATGATCTCTTAAACGTTGACTAGTGTGTTCTTTGGCATGTGAATGTGGCCATGCACGTCGAGACCAGCTGATAGACGAACATGTGTTGAGTTGTGATCTGCACTCTCCAAGGCTTTGCCTGTCCTCATGGGCCCGCAGATAGAGTGACAGCCTTCCAGCGCGCAATGGACTGGCAGAACACAACCTCTGAGGAATTCCTGAGCAGCTTGCAAGAGGTGGGCCTCATGCCTAAGTCCTCCTGGTCAAGTCGCTCTACTCCGAGTGTTTTATGCATCCGGACCACATGAGCGCAGGTCGACTGGACCCTGCCACCGAGGAGCATCAAGGAGTTTTGCACCAACTTCACGGGCCTACCATCGCAGGACAAGCTAGCAGCAAGAGTCAAATGCAACCTGTACTACTTCAGGTAAGGCTTTGGGGCATGTGACCCTTTGCGCATCTGCACTTCAAGGTGTCTCCTTCTGTGGTGTAGCTATAAGCTGCGGCCTGATGCAGGACGAACTATCTGCTCCTGATGGTGCTTGCATTCGCTGTGACGTTCCTGCGGAAGCCTTGGGCGCTTGTCGCCACTGCAGTTTGCCTACTGGGCGGCTTCTGCCTCAATGACCCATTTGCAACTTCTGTGAGGTAGGACGCTGCATCCTGCACTTGTGTGCGACTTCTGTCCTACATGACCTAGTCAATGCCTGCCCTTCATGGAGATGAAGCTCCTGCTGAGATGCAGCGGTACTTGTGGAGGAGTGCTTTGTATGTATCTCATAGTAGATGGGCAAGGAGGGTAAGGAAAAGATCTGCTGGTCTGTGCAGTGACCGGATCCTCAGGTTTCTCAGGAAAGTGCACCCTCCAACAGCACTGCGGCTCAGAGCGAGATCTGGTGGACACTCTAGCCTGGGGTGCGCTCTTCTGCACTCCCGGGCCTCTACTGCCGCGATTGTCTGATGTGGCTCCTACCTGGCATCTGATATTGCTAGAGCAGCTCTGTCCCCGAGAATGTCACTTAAAGACTGTTTCATATGCATGCAGGGCTCCTGGCAGGGCGCGTGAGGTCAGAATTGCAGGAGTGAAGCGGAATGTGGTGGTCTTTGTGTTGCTGGGCTTAGGCGCCCTCCTGCTGTGGAGAACGCATGCTCTGCTGTATCTGGCCATTGCAGTCCTTGTAGGTAGGTTGCCTGTACCAAGCCCTCTTTCACGGTGCTGCTGTGTGCCCATCACTTGCTCACAGGAGGGGTGTGAGATTGATGGGCTGTGGCATGCAGGGGATGGCGCTGTGCTGCTTCATGCTGTGTTCAGGGCGCCCAACCTGAAGGCACGCATGGCAAGCGCACGTCAGGAATTTAGAGCTGTCTGGCGGGGATATCAGTCAGACATCTCCCATGATTACACATTATGAGTTGGAAGCAACAGCAAAACGCATGTGCGGCTCAGCAGTGTGTCCAGCAGGGTTTCCTGGTAGAGTGAGCATCCTGTGGTGAAGTCAAACATATGACTTGATGTGAGTGGCCCCCATGCAAAGGTAAGTTTCATACAAGTGCAGGCTTAGGTCCTCTTAGCATGCAGGTCTTATATGACGCTGTAAAACGGTTTCATCAAACTCAGCCTAAGGGTATAGAAATGGCCTCAGTAGGAGGCTTAGCTGTTGCAGGAGTGTGCTGTCACTCCAGAGTCTCAGGGTAATAGGTACAGGATAGTCAGTGTACAGGGTGGCAAACCACCAGAGGTTTGTGAATATCAGTGGAACCCGGTCCAAGACTACCGTCCTGGCTGCACCAGCACAGTGGCATTGCCTGCCAGAGCATCTTGGTAGTATCCTTTTCGGAGGGGATCTATCTCTATCAACTCCATGTAAAGCTCCTTGAGCCTCTCTTTACTTTCTCCAGGACCATCAACTTTGCTGTCCCCAGCTCCTGTACACACATAGTTGCCTTCAAACCTCAGATGTTCTTCAACCTCTCGTATTGCTCTCACGACTGCGAGGTAAACCTGCGATCTCAAGCACTTTCAGCAGAGTAGGCGCTAAGACAGGGCTTGTAGCGCATAGGTGGAGCATGGCAACCTTGAGGCATGACAGCTCTTTACCTTGCTGTGCATGAAGGGAGTCTCTGAGCTCCAAGAGGCGAGCCATTGTGAGTATGGGCCACTTGCACTTGCTTCTGTCGGCCTCCGCCTCGAGCAGCCCTTCACATCGACCAACCTCCCTCTCCAAGAGATCACACAGCTCCTGCAGTAGCCAATCTTCATTCTCATATCCTGCACGATCCCCAAGGACACACAAGATAGAATAAGCAGGGAGTTGGATTTGGCCAGCGAAAAGGAATGTCTATGCACCCCTTGCTTCAAAAGTCTGTGTACCAACTCTGGGCCTGAGCACATGCAAATAATTGTGACATAAGCCAATGACTTGGCGATCCTGGATGGGCTGCACCTGGTAGGCAGTGCTCTGCATCTCGGGCTCGGCCTCCTGATAGCGCTGCAGTGCCTGGCTGAGCAGCCACCTGTGGTATATCCAGGCGCTCTGGTCGCTGGGGTCGGTGAATGTCGCCTGCTCCACCAGATCCAGCTCGTGCTCTATCACCGAGCTGGGCATCACCTCTGCACATTGTAGCTGCAGCCTGTCATCTCCTGCTCATCCATCATGTGGTCATTCCTGAGGCTGGCTTGAGTCTGCCCTAGCAATGTGAGCCTAGATCAGCTATGAGCAGTGATGATATACCTCACTGTCTTTGGCGACCACATATCAGTGGTGCAGCCTGTCACCGCATAACCTGTGCACGGTGGAGGGTCACCTTGCTGAGCTGATCCTTGCTCTTTCAGAGCACCAGAGTCTGCTGCATGCATCTGTGGCAGAAGCACAGTCCGGGCATGCCAGGCAGAGTAGTCGCTGAAGTTGTTGTTGATGAGGCTCATGGTGTAGTGCTCCTCCTGCTCTGGCGGGATGCCTGCTTTGGCTGTGACGATGCGCCTGTACCTCCATGCATGAAAGTTGCGCGGATCCAGCTCCTGCAGCCTGCATATTGACACAGCAGCAGTCATACAATTAATGCTCAGGCTGGCCTTTGTCAACTGGAGACGTCATAGAGGGCTTCTCCTGCATCTCCATTATCACAGCCACTTACAAGTGTTACACAAGATGTGAGGCTGGCATCGCAGGTCTGCAGATCAGGTGGTTGCAGCAGACTCACTTGGTCAGCAGTTGGAGCTCTTTGTCAAGAGGAACAAGGCCCTGGTCGACAAGCCATTTGCGGTGGTGCCATGTTGCATAAGACTTGGGATTCTTGCGAAGCGCACTCTCAGTCAGTTTGAGCTCAAATTGAATAGCTTTCATTGCTTCTTCCAGCCCCTGCTCACCCTGCATATGCAAGAGCATTGCTATCAAGAGGATGCACGACTCCCAACATGGTCATTTCATACTCAAATGCCTGAGATAGTCACCTTGAAGGTGCCTGCAAGAGCCTCTCGGCGATAGTTCCACACTGTGTACACCTCAGGGTTCTGCTCCAGCAGCTTGGCTGCCAACGTGATGGACTCTGCATCGTATCTCTTTGCCGCTCTGCGCTCCAGGACCACATTGCAAAGTCGGCTGAACAGGGCAAGCTGCGCCAGTAACACGGGCTCAGGTGCGGTGTACAGAGGAGAGCCATCACTATCCGAACTAGCTTTCATAGCTCATTGCCGTATGCAATGAAAAGATCAAGAGCGGATTGTGTGTTCGCCAGAGGCAGACAGCCAAGGACCTTGACAAGGTACATGCATTGGGTGATCAAGAAATCGAGCATACCCGCTTCTGGCCTGCCTTCTTCTTCTCGAGGTTCTCCGGCTCACCAACAGGCGGTCTAGGACGACCGTGCATCAGATGCAAACTCAGCTGCTTCGTGCAGTGTCAAATGCAGAAGCTTCTCATGCCAGCTCTTTCTCGAAAGTAATGGATCAAAAGCTGATGTCACAGCATGAATACACGAGCTAGGGCAAGCAATATCGGTACAGGAGTACCCTGTGCACCTCCGGGTTGCAAGTGATCATGAAGCCAGGGATTCCGACAGCGATCTCGGAGCTCCAGCTTCCGCCCATATGGCAGCTTCACTTTCATAGACTACGCGGACATCCTCGACCTGGAGAAATATAGATGTGACGCACCTGTAAGAGCTTGTATTATTTTGACTTGATTGATTTTTAGCAGTATGAAATAGGCCGGCATACCGGACCTAGAGCTGTTACATGACTGGCGCATGGGCTAAGGACTAAGACTGGATTCACATCTAGCGGCAATTCTGCCGTACTCAGTTCACAGCCGCCCTGTAAAATATCGTTCCTCTCCATCCACCGGAAAGAATACCTGTCAGCGAGATATAAGAGCCTCCAGGGTTTTCACTATGTCGCAACGGGACGTCCGATTTTCCATTGACAGGGGTGGCACTTTCACCGACATCTTTGCTGAGGTGAATCCACTATGCCTCTGCTACAGCACAGCTCTGATGCACATTTCGTCTCGTATCTGACGTAAGACGCCGAAATGGTACCTTCTGTGCAGATCGACACAAACAATGGGCATCCGAAACAGAGGTACAGCATCATCACGGACTTTTCTCATTGCCCTGCATCAGCAAGCCAATATATGAGCTTGTATAAACATTGCTAGTCTGGAATGTTCAGGGTCATGAAGCTCCTGTCAGAAGACCCTGCAAACTACAAGGATGCTCCCCGGGAAGGCATCAGAAGAGTTCTGGAGGAGGTGACAGGCAAGAGGCACCCGCGGGAGCACCCTCTAGACACCTCCCGGATTGCAAGCATCCGCATGGGCACAACGGTAAGCATTTGCAGAGATATAGTTGTGACCCCAGATCGCCTGACCAGCGGGTACTGTAGGAGCACACCTACCTTTGCCAAAATTTGTTTGTCTGCGCACCAATCTCTCACTGCCCCTTGTCCAGAATGTGTTGAGGCATTTGTCTGCATGGCAAAGAGCTAGTCAGGATCCCAGAGGGTGTTTCATGCGTTGCCAACTTTCAGCAAGCAGCGCACAGCTGACGCTTTGCCCAATGCTTACAAGGTTGCCACAAACGCCTTGCTGGAGAGAAAAGGCGAGCGCTGCTGCCTGGTCACCACGAAAGGCTTCAGGGACCTGCTGCACATCGGCAACCAGAGCCGCCCTGCCATCTTCGACCTTGTGATCGACATCCCAGATGTACTATACGACAGTGTTGTGGAGATCGATGAGCAGGTCAGCTCTGTGTGTACTCTGTGTATGACATCTGAATGTGATGTTGCCCAGGATGTGGAGCAACGTCTTAGGTGATTACCAATGTGCTGTGCTGCCCAGCTGCTGGCGTCTTCCATACTGGCTGGCCCAATCCAGTTGCTTGGAGCGGCTCAACGCCGTACGTGTAAGTGCTAGGCCTCGTGTGCGTGGTGGAATGCGGTGCTCGGACACTCATGCCCTTGCCTTGCTGTCTCTGACAGGTCATTCTGCCATTGGGTGAGGAGCCGGACAGGAGAGCAGGCAAGGACCCCTGCGGTGACACCCAGCGATACCCTCCAGGCGGCAAGTGCATCAAGGGCGTGACTGGGGAGGTTGTCTGCATACGGAAGCCGCCTGACCTGGAGGCTGTAAGAAGGTGAGTTCTGGGCAGTGTGATGGCCTGCAGGCACGCCTGAGTGCATAATCGTTCGTGCCATGTGTAATCATTCTGGTGCTAGTACTGCTTCACAGTAATAAAAGTGATGCGAAGGGTCAGCAGAGCAGACTCTTCTACTCACCCCTGGCTCAGACATCTGAAATGTACATGTAGCTCGTAAGTCCTTTCTCTATGCGTAATCTGAACTGTGCAGGGATTTCCAAGCTGTGCTGGATAAGGGCATTAAGAGCATAGCAGTTGTCCTGAAGCATTCGGCTATCTATCCGGATCACGAGGAGGCTGTTGGCAAGCTGGCCAAAGAGATGGGCTTTGAGCAGGCATGACACATACTACAGCTTGTTATGTCGTCTTTGAAGACCTAAGATGATGTCATGTCTATCCTGCATTCTCTGGTCAATGTAGTCGCAGTTTGCGACATGAGTTACTCTCACAACACGCACAGGTCAGTCTGTCATCGGAGGTAATGCAAATGGTGAAGATGGTTCCCAGAGGCTTCACTGCCACTGCTGACGCCTACCTGACTCCGCACATCATGAGGTCAGCCTCCACTCACTGTTGTGCCTCTATGTTGACATTGAGACCTCTGTACATGATCACGCTGTGACTGATGACCCTTCTGGCATTGCTACTCTGTCAAGCGCCATAGCTCTGAAAGAAGCGAGGCAGCTGCTGAGGCAGGTTGTGCTGCGCCAGGTACATCCAGGCCTTTCAGGGAGGCTTTGACGAGGGCCTGGAGCATGTCCAGCTATCCTTCATGCAGTCAGACGGAGGGCTGTCGCCTGTCTCTTCATTCTCAGGCCACAAAGCCGTCCTGTCAGGCCCTGCAGGAGGGTGAGCTTTCCTGTGCACCAGACCTTCCCCTTCCTGTGAGCCAGCCACTGCTTCCGGACAAGGCACAAGCAGACTACTCATGAATTGACATTTGCAGGTATGTCGGCTATGCGCTGACCACGCAGTGGGAGGGACAGGAAGCGTCAAAGCTGCAGATGATTGGCTTTGACATGGGCGGCACCTCGACAGATGTGTCCAGATTCGCAGGCTCCTATGAGCATGTCTTCGAGAGCACCACTGCAGGTGAAGTTTCCGTTGCATGTGCACTGCAGTTTTATGTTTCTCAGCTGGCATCTCATGATTTACCATAGTTGCTGAGCATGGAATGGCAATGGCGACATTGTAGCTCATGACTGCGGACAGCGCAGGGGTGACCATCCAAGCGCCCCAGCTGGACATCAACACCGTGGCAGCAGGTGGAGGCTCCCGCCTCTTCTTCAGGACCGGGGTCTTCCAGGTGAGCCAAGACATGGCTTGCCAGGATCCTGCATGTGCCTGGCACTTGTCCTTGACCGGGAGCTCACATTGTAAGCTAGAGTGACAGCATCTGGCTCTGGCAGCACCTCTTTGAGCCAGACACGTAAGGTGCGGATCGTCATATACACAGGTTGGACCCGAATCAGCAGGAGCCCACCCAGGCCCTGTGTGCTATCGCAAGGGAGGCTATGCGGCCATTACAGATGCCAATCTTGTACTCGGGCGCATTCTGCCAGAGTTCTTTCCCAACATTTTTGGGCCAAAAGGTGATTACATCCTCTGCAGCTGCCTCACCTCTGTGCAAGGCAGTCAGTCATTGTCCTTGAAAAGGTGAGAAGAGATTTGAAAGGGGTAAAAGCCATCAATAGGTGTCATGATACATCCTTTAGCTTGCTCATGTGCATGCAGAGGATCAGCCTTTGGACAAGGAAGCAGCTGAGAAGGCGCTCGCTGAGTTGGCGGAGCAGGTCAATGCGGGCCAGCCTGGTCAGCCCAACAAGTCTCTCGATGAGGTGCTGCTGCTTCTCTGCTGATACACAAACCCGAGTACTTTGCTTGCAGATAGAAAGCTCTGCTAGCATCTTCCTTGACAATACTATCACCAGAGAGTCAAGCTCTCAGATTGAGCCCTTCCATATCAAGCCGTCTGTCACCATCCATGCTATATTCTGCAGGTAGCCATGGGGTTTGTGCGTGTGGCGAATGAGACCATGTGCCGGCCGATCAGGGCGCTGACTCAGATGAAGGGCTATGACGTGGCTCAGCACTGCCTGGCCTGCTTTGGCGGGGCTGGCGGCCAACACGCCTGCGCCATCGCCCAAAATCTGGGCATGCGCACCATCTTCGTGCACAGATACGCAGGAGTGCTCAGTGCTGTTGGCATTGGCCTGGCAGACGTCGTTGCAGAGGAGCAGGTGTGTCCCCATGATACCTTGACATATATTGGTGAGCCCAATGCTGGGAAGTGATGCAGGCACAAGTAGCAGGCAAGGTGATGCATCCATGCTCAAGTCACAGCACGCCTGTGTAACTGCAGGAACCCTGTGCAAAAGCACTGGACTCAGACACCATCAAGGGCCTGGATGCTCAGCTTGATAGTCTGCAACAGAAAGCTGAACGGCGGCTGCTAGACCAGGTGAAGATACAAGAGTCCCTCCTTCTGCAAGCTATCCTGATCGAGGAGCCTCTGGATGCATGCACAGGGCATGGATATGGTCTAAGATGAGAACGTGCTTAGAATTCTAGACACCCTTGCTATGCTGTGTTCTGAGTTTCATGCCACCGGTGCAGGGATTTGAGAAGGATCAGGTCAGCACAGAGAGGTTCCTGAATCTCAGATATGATGGCACTGATGTGGCCGTCATGACCACATGCTCTTCGACCAGCTCATATGAGGAGGCCTTTGAGGACAGCTACAAGCGTGAGTTTGGCTTTGTACTGGAGGACCGCAGCATACAGGTGGGAACCCACAGTCCAATTGAGGCTTCTTTAGACAGACTGTGCCTCTCGCTCAGATGTGAACATTCTCCCAGGAGCTTTGATTGACCACAGACAATATGCACCCAGACAAGACACAATTCACGAGGACGTTGCTGAGCATGCAAGGCCCTCTATGCAACTGATCATCATGCGATTGGCAGGTGGACGATGTCCGTGTGAGAGCAACAGGCAAGGCAGTGCCTTTGCCAGAGCCCGGAGAGCTTGCAGGTGACCCAGGCCCGCTGCCAAAGCCAGCACAGGAGACTTCTGCATACTTCCAGGTGCGTTCTGCTTGCAAGCCAGCAAAAGGGACGCTCTCTGCTCTTTTACTGCCTCAAGGAATGCTGCCATTGCAGAAGTGCTGAAGCCTTTCCTTCAGTGTCCTTGTTGTGTTCAGCTCTATTGCGTGTTGTCATACTTGGAGGTGCCAGATGCTTACTCCTCTGAACACCATATCCTATAAATTTTCTGAAGTGCTTCTTGCATGCAGATTGGAGGGAGGCAGAAAACTCCAGCATACCTGCTGAATACGTTGAAGCCTGGCCACACTGTTGAGGGGCCTGCCATTCTTATTGATGACATCAGCACAGTGGTGGTGGAGCCACAGTGCACTGCCTACATCACAGCAGGCCAGGACATCAGAATAGAGGTGCTTGCGCAGCCATGATTGACTCTGAATCTCGGGAAAGCAGCCTCCTATTGAATATATTTAGAACATCCTGCATGGTCATGGGGGTTACCCCAATGACATTATCATGGATCCTACAAGTAAGCCGGTGCTCTTGTGTGCAGGTGCATGCAGAGGACTCAGGTCCAGACAAGCCTCTCATGGAGTGCGACCCCATTCAGCTGGCCATTTTCTCTCACAGGTCTGCTCTGCGCTGCCAACCTGTCTGGTAGTGCTGCAATTCTTTGACCCTTCCAATGTCCCTGATCACTGGGGATCAGGCCTGTCTAATGCATGAAGGCAAGTTGCTGGCAGGTCTCCAAATGCAATTGGCGCCTGGTGCAGGTTCATGGGGATAGCGGAGCAGATGGGCAGGGTGCTGCAGCGCACCTCCATCAGCGTCAACATCAAGGAGCGCCTGGACTTCAGCTGCGCCCTGTTCGGCCCCGACGGATCCCTGGTCGCCAACGCGCCTCACCTGCCCGTCCACCTGGGCGCCATGTCAGAGGCCATCCGCTACCAGGTACATACCATGCGTCCGGCAATCTACCTGTCACATCAGGTCTCACTAGGACTGCTGCACTTGCTATAGCTAATGATCTGCACAGATCTGTAATGTGCCTCTGCATAGAATACTAGTTGCTTGCCGGCTGAGCTCATACCTGTTCTGCCTTCCATGGAGAAAGGTAAGATGATGACGGCTTTGTCAGTGGCTGATTTGAAGGTTTGTCTTGTTTCTGTCAGATCAAGCACTGGGGCCCGGAGGGGGAGGGCAAGGATGAGGGGCTGCAGCCGGGAGACGTGCTGGCCTCCAACCACCCCCAGCTTGCCGGGGGGTCCCATCTGCCGGACATCACAGTGATCACCCCGGTCTTCAGCGAGGGCCAGATCGTGTTCTTTGTGGCATCGCGGGGCCACCACGCTGACGTGGGAGGCATCACGCCCGGCTCCATGCCGCCCAACAGCCACAGCCTGGTGGAGGAGGGCGCTGCCATCCTCTCCTTCAAGCTCGTCAAGAAGGGCGCCTTCCAGGTGAGCCCGGCCTGGCTGCAGTGTGCGCCAATATCACAGTAACCAGGCTACTCTCGGGCTACTATGTCTCTTGTGTGCCTCATGTTGCCCAGACATCTTGGATAAACCCCTGCTCCACCCTCAAGACACTGAATTGCAAGCCCCGTGCCTTTGCAGACTGACGGCATCACAGAGATCCTGAAAGCTCCTGGAAAGCTGGCAGACAAGATACAAGGCATCAGCGGCACTCGCAACCTGGGTGACAACCTCTCAGATCTCAAAGCTCAGGTGTGGGACAACTTGAACGCCGAGAACCTGCTGCAAGAACTTGCGGCCATGTTGGAGCAGCTCTCCGGGCTTTGTGACATCCACTTTCTGCCTTCTCGGGGCACAACTGGTGGCTGTGGTATGCCAGTGGTCTGAGGGCGGCTGTGTCAAGACAGCAGGAGTAGCCAAAGGCATGCCTGTTCCCTGCAGGTAGCTGCAAACAACAGAGGCATTGGGCTGGTGCAAGACCTCATCGAGGAGTATGGCCTGCCCACTGTGCAAGCTTACATGCATCACATTCAGGTACTCATCTCAGAGGCCACCTTGAATACTTGCCAGGCATAGATAGCAGCCTACCCCATTGTTTTCCCTGCCCTTGCAATTATGATGTAACACCAAGTGCTGCATCTTATGCAGGCCAATGCAGAGGATGCCGTAAAGCAGATGCTTATAGCCTTCTCAGAGGAGCAGAACCTGCCAGAGGTGGGCACTGTGGTTGCCGAGGACCAGATGGATGATGGCAGCCCCATCAGGGTGATTCCCTTGGTCTCTGCCTGAGCAGTATCAGGGCTGATTTTGAGTGTATCTCTCTACCATGATTCATCATGTACACCAGAAAAGTGGGGCACCTCAGAGCCTGATGACAACAGGAAGTAGACTGAGGGGTGAGCGGGGACGCTTCTGAGTCTGTCCAGCTCGCACCTGCTGAGAGAGCTGTTGTGCGCTGCAGCTGGCGGTGACCATAGACCGCCGCAAGGGCATGGCTGTGTTTGACTTTGCCGGCACGGGCCCGGAGGTGCACGGCAACACCAACGCCCCGCCCGCCGTCACCTACAGCGCCATCATCTACTCCCTGCGCTGCATGGTGCACCAGGACATCCCCCTGAACCAGGTCGGCCCCTGATTCTTGACAGACAACCTCTGCACTGTCCCTCATGCAAAGGCAATGCGGGCACACAGACATCTGTGTAGCATCTGACCTGCAAGCGTGGCATACTGGCATTGCAGCATGCACCTGGTCTCTGACTTACTGCCTTGTGCAGGGCTGCCTGAAGCCTGTTACTGTGAAGATTCCACCCAACACAATCCTGAGCCCGTCAGCAGAAGCAGCAGTGGTTGGCGGCAATGTGCTGACCAGCCAGCGGGTGACTGACGTCATCCTCAAGGCCTTCAATGCTGCCGCCGCCTCACAGGTACACAATCTACTGCAGGCCTTCAGCATTACTATAATCAGTGCTTGCATGGCACTGACTGACATTAGCTCGGAGGTTCTGCATCCAGTGCTGTGTCATTGGGTCTGTCACTGGGTGTGGTAAGATGACACAGGATGTTGGAGCAGCCAGCTCAGCTAGGATGCCTGCTGTAGGGCTGCATGAACAACCTGACCTTTGGAGACGCAAACATGGGGTACTACGAGACCATTGCTGGCGGCGCCGGGGCAGGCCCTGGGTGGCATGGCCGCTCTGGAGTGCACACCCACATGACCAACACACGAATCACAGACCCAGGTCAGACCTTCTCGCAATATCATGCAAGCCCTCAAGATGAGGGGTGTGGCGTAATCTGCGGATGCAACCTTGACGCATGAGCTGGTCATGTTGACTTTCCCAGACTGGCAGCACAGCAGAGGCAGGTCTGCTGTGGTCATATGCACAACCCCCTGGCTCCTCTCCTGTGCTGAGCACAATAGCTACCTGAGGCTCTGATTGTGATTGTGCAGAGATACTGGAGAGGCGGTATCCAGTGGTGTTGCGAGAATTCTCGCTCCGCCCTGGCTCAGGAGGACCGGGAAAGTTCAAGGGAGGCGATGGGGTTGTCAGAGAGGTTGGTGGCAGTCGTTTAACATGCAAGATGTATAGCTGGACTTGTGCGTGCCACCAGTCAGCATTACTTGCTTGCTGCAGATCAATAAAGCCTCAAGTGCATACCCGGCCCCGAACTGCATGGAGTGATAGGCTATTGAGTGGCTCTCTGCCTGAGCACACATAGCACTGGGTGCAGATTGAGTTCCTGCGGCCGATGACAGCATGCATACTGTCAGAGCGGCGCGCGGTGCGGCCGTTTGGGATCATGGGAGGCGGCGCTGCCCTTGCGGGCATCAACCTCCTCCTGACAGCGGATGGTCGCCAAGTCAGCCTCGGGGGCAAGAATGATGTGCAGCTGAAGGGAGGAGAGCGCCTGCGCATACTCACTCCAGGTGGGACACTTCCTTCCATGTGTTGTGAAAATGCGATACTATCAGGTCTGGTCGGTGATCAATTACATCACCAGGGCTGCAGGGCTGTCAGGCAGCTTCTCGTGTGCAGCAATATACATTGCTCGTCTGAGGGCGGCAACGTATGTGTCACAGGAGGTGGAGGCTTTGGGGAGCAGGATGAGAAGTCTGCGGAGGATGCTGACAGTACACAACAGAATGGCATTGCCAAGCAGCAGCTAAAGTTCAGGCAGAAGGACTACAGCGCGGTCGCACATGTCAGTGGCAGTGTGGCTCGATACAAGGCGAACCAAGAGTCTGCATAGCCAGGCTGTGTGTTTACGACTCTCAAGTGCAACACATGTATCTTCTGATCACTTGCCATTACATGTCAACCTCGACGTATGAGCCCAAATGGCCGTTGCAAGCTTCCATTCTGGCACAGTAGTTGGTTGCCCGTGTTTGCAGAGTTTCAGGAATCTTCCCTGCATACTGCCATTTTCACAGGCCAACACATTGATAGTCATGCAAATAACTCACTGATATGGACTCTCAGCTAAAGGTCTGGGTCCTATCTCAGCCCTAACACAGGCATTGCCCAAATTCTCAAGTGAGCATTCATCCAAGACTGGCATGTACTGCCATCACGTTGGCCATTCTTCTATCTTGCTGATGGTAATATTTTGCAAGAGCGATCTCCTCCAAAGCTTCAGCGATTCAGCAGAGTCCACTGGTGTAAAAAGGCACAAGCGAGCTGAGACGTTATCACGTCATCCCTCCTCCTCTGCACATGCAAGCTCTTATTGAGGCACAATCTTCACCCGTGTACTATACGCACAACGCCTTATCTGCACAAAGCACTTTTGATACCTTCGCCTTGGTTCATTGAACAAACGCCTGCCTTTAGCTGCAAGTGCTGATGCATCTGAGCAGGATCACTTGCACATCAGAATTCCCTCTCTGAACATGTCCCAAAAGCATGGCACTTTGATGTTGCTGTTCTGCATGATGATCGGCCCTCGTCAGAGGTAGCATAGGGTTCTATAGTGCCATGCCATGTTCCTTGTATAGTGCAGCCTGCTCTAGTCCGGCCGATAGCGGTTTGCATAGACAACTGGGAGGGGTATCACCTTCTGTCTCAGGCACAACCTCAGAGTGATCCTGAGCACCTGCTTGCAAGCGGTGTAGGACTCAGGGCATGGGCCCCCGAGGCGTGCACCACCATGACTTCTTGCGGATCAGCTAATGTGCAGGGGAGCATGGCACATTTGCCTAACACAGAGAGTGGGCAGCAACATCACCTGCGCAGCCCTCGTTCGCCTGATCAGGCCTCGCTGCATTGCTGGGCTTCTGCTTGGACACTGATGAGTCGATCCCCAGCGCCCTGCAGACATCTGACTGCGTGCTGTAAGAGCTCTTCTGAAGCTCCCTGTTGATCGCCTTGAAGCCCTGCGGTCAACCAAGATACTGATGTGAGGAATGCATGGGCGACAAGATCTCATGTACCTTTTGCTCCGAGCAGACAGAGATGCAGACACGGTGGCGCGCCATGCTGTGATTTTTCACACACAAGGAAGATGATGAGCTGGAAGCGCGCATGTGGGTAAGGGTGCAATGGCCAAACACATGCAGAACATGCCAGGTGCTTCATACAAAAAATCTTCCCAGATGAGTCGCCAACTTTGCCATACATGTGACCCCACGGCCGTCACTCCATCTCATGCATCATCCTTGTCGTTCAGCAGCTGCTATGGGGGAAGAGCAGGAAGCGTCCTTACAGGTGGGGGGAAATAGGTGTGCTGGTAGTATTCATAGCGCTCGCCGGTCATGCGGATGGTTCCACTCCTGAGCCAACCCTCTGCCCTCCACCCAGGGTCCGCTCTGCCGCCTGCATTGCACCGGGAGCGCGCTTTCACATGCAGCCACAGCCAATAGAGCTTTGTGACAGAGTTGTTGATGCCCAAAGGGCCATGTACACAGCTGGGGCTCAGAGCTTGCCTCCTTAAGGTGTGTCACCAGCATTATTCAAGGCGCATATGTGACGGGCAGGGGTGATAGCATACCAGCTGACAGGATGGTACACTCCAGTGCCTTGACCTGCGCCTCTTCATTGTAGCCGTGCTCATGCCGGCGCATCCTGGTGCGCCTTCGGCCAGGCTCCTCTGCGACCTCAGCATTCTGCTGCACGTGCTCGCCTGCGTCGTCCTCTTCACTCGTGTCATCTTCCAGGATGAGAGCTGCTCGCTTGGAGTGCCTGCGGCTTCCCCCTCCTTTGAGGAACTGCGGTGGCCCCTGCTGCTTGCGAGGCTGCTGTGGGCGAGGCACGCCACTCCCTTTCAGGAACCTGGGCGTTGGCCTGGGCTGCAGGCCCTCTGTCCTTGGGGGAGGTGATCCCTGGGACTGCGATCGCAGCTTGGTCCCAGCTGCTGAGCTCTCCCGTCCTGGAATCCCCACGTCAGCACCTGCAATAAGGTTATCACTAAGCGCTGTGAAGCACTATAGCTGCCAGAGAGGACATGATGGCTTTGGCTTGTCGCACACAGATGACTGCTCTGCAGCTATCAACCATGCAAAGAACACAGGATACGACAGAAACCTCCTTGGTCCTCAAGATCTGAACAGACATGTCTCCTAAAGTGTATGCAGTGCCGGTACAGGATGGCCCGAGGAAGAGCAGCGTGCCATGCCTCACCTGAATCCAGGAACATCCAAGGGCCTGAAGTCTTGGCTTTGGAGGCCTGGCCAGCTGGAGCTCCGGCGCTGGTCTTGAACGGCGCTATCCTCTTCCGAGGTGTCCCTGGCTTCATGGCGTCAGGGCTGCCTGCACATACAGAAGATGCCAATGCGTGCCAAGCAGCTACACAGCATCCAGACCCTCGAGAAGTATGCATGAATAGGCAATTGAGAGTAGTTCATGCATGAAGCCTGATAATGAGTGGCACTGCAAAGTATATTGAAGCGTGTTGTAGTGGAAGTGGTGTACCGATGTTGGCCTCACATTGGACTCTTCTTCAGGGGCTTGACTTCACGCTCACCTGCTGGTCCTGATGCAGTAGTAGGATTAGGCACGGCATCCGGCTTCTGATAGCTGACCAGCAGCTTCTGGTTTGTCTTTGTCCCTTCAAGAGCACGGCATGCCTGTGCTGTCTCCTGTCCAGCACTGTGCCTGGCCTCGCCTGGCACCTGGCACCAAATGCATTAGTTGTTAGGCTAGAGAGTGAGCAGGCCCACAATTTGCGCATGTTGTTCTGGCAATGACCCCAGTGTCATGAGTGCTGAGCACAAAGGGGATGACAGCCTTGACACTTCCAGCTTACCTCCTCAGTGCTATGCTCCATGGCAGCTGGATTCAGGAAACAGTCCACCTGGAAGTCGCCATTTGACACCATCTGCATTACTGTTTCTGTGGGCTTGTTTGCAGTTCAAAGCCAACCCAAAAGGATGTGGAATATGCAGGACATTGGGACACAACCCCAGGTGCCAAGAGTATTTTGTTGCAGCAGCACTTTGTGCAGTATTTCCTTAGTAAGCAGCTGGACTAAAACATGAGAGGCTGGAATGCTTATACGACTTTGGGAGCTACGCAGCAGATGTGTGGGACCTCTCACATGCTGTGACAGGATAGTGACAATGCATCCCATGATTGGCATGCATGACATGCCCATGCACCTGCTGAAAAGCCATTCATGTGTGGCATGGTTTGTATGCACACTGACAGAAAGCCTGGGCTCTTCAGAAGAGATCCCGAAGTTGACCTACTGGGATCTGGACCAGCAGGTGAGAGTGGATGCCACCCTGCACTACAAGTACTACGCAAAAGCGCTGATGAGCCAAGTCACATGACACATGCAAGTGGCATGTTTGTGCACCAGTGCAAGGGTTACCACGATCCAGTCTAAGCGCATGCACTCCACAATGTGGTAATGACCCTCCTAAGAGGCTCCTTCGAATTTCCAGGCATTGCAGGCGACTGCAACAGATGAGATCCTTGGAAGATTAACACGTGGCATGGATCCCTATGAGCAACTCCAGCCTCCAGTCATGACACCAATACATGTCACCACCTGTGGCGAGAGACCAGCAGCAATTGATCTTGGTACATGAGTTACAGGGGCCATCCACATGCGGCGCGTGGTAGTCCAGCAATTTCAGTCCTAGAAGCAATTTAGAGTCCTGAGGTCATGCAACACTTACACGTACATTCCTCAAAATCCGTACACGAGCAAGCGTCCACTGCAGGGCGCCCCCAGCATGTTGTATTGTCCATTCTTGACAGTGCTGCTCTAAGCCACAAAGATACCTGCATAGCATGAGCACAGTATTCAGGATGTGATCACTGCGCTCAGACCACCCACTTTGGATAAGTCGCTTGTGCTTGCATGGGAGCTGCACGATAGTATTCCTGCCAGGATGTAATCATGCAGCAGATTGGTGGGAAGGTGCTGGGATGTGAGGAGTTCAGGCAGTCAATCAGGCAGTCAATCTTGACACTGTCAAAATGATGCAGGCGACATGCAAGAGCATGTTAGTGCCATAGGATGTCCTCACTAATTCCTTGCCACAGAGTCGGAACGGAAAAGGAGGGAATGCACCATTCTTCAGGGGATGCTGGGTAGTTGCTGGTGTGGACATGCTGCCAGACATGGCAGACATGGCGCTGGCCCCAAACTGCCCTGTGCATGGCTTCTCCAGTCCACCAACCCAGACAGACATCAGACCCATCACACCTGCACCGGGAGGAACCACACATGTCGCCAATAGCTCTTGCACAGGAAAGGCCAGTAAGGCAGACATTGCTATCGCGCCAACACGCATACAGGGAAAATCACCAGGACCTGCTCATTAAATTCAGACAAGAGAGACTTCATTTATTCCAGAAGTTCAGAAGTGGAGCGACGCATGATTCTTACCCAGGCGGCGCTCAGCAGCACTGTAGTCGGACACGAGGCGCACACGTGTGCCAGGCTCCACAAGGTATGGCGGTGATGGGTCGCCATCTGTCATCTTTACAACATAGCCCTCCTCGTTTCCAGGCACACCTGCATTCATTTTGGCGTCAGAATCCATCTGCTGGCATGCATGTACACCCTCCTACAGTCGTGGCAATGCGCAGATGGATATGCACAGAGAGACCACACAGACTCACCAGGCTCAGTGCCATAGACTGGGCAGGACTTGCAGATGAGCTCATCCTTGTCCAGGTTGTACATGTAGAGGCACTGCAGACAGCAGGAGAGTCATTGAATAGGGTAGCCACATATGCAAACATGACAGCTCTGGTATGGACCAATGGGGACGCTGACAGGGACACACCAGCCATCACCTTGCTTAGGCAAAGGTGGCAACATACCTCGCTTCCCACATGCTGGTGAGCAATGCACCGCACTACCTTGAAAGGCTTCTTCTGGGGGCATCTGTCATCAATGACGGTGTCGTATGTCTGCAATGCAGTGTCACAGAGTTAATCACAGCGTTATGAAATGGGAGCTAAAGCATGACAGCTTCCTGTTACAAGGGCAGGCTTGCTGTGCCCTGCAAGCAGCCTGCTGCACACGACAACAGAGTTCCATCCTGACATGGTGGACGAGGTTGGAGTGGACCTCACCTTGCGGAGGGTAGTGTTAGGACCCTGGCTGGCCAGAATGTCATACTCAATGTCTCCGCCTGTGATGTCGAAACCGATGAACTGCACCTTCTTGGTCTTACTGTCCTCCACAGCAAGAGGCCTGCGCAGCATATGTGTCTCTCACATGCTCAAAGGAACACAGCCTCTTGAGCAGGGTTATGGGTAGCACAAATATGTGCCCCTGTGTTTGAGCACTCTGGCAGCACCTGTAGGTGACGGTGTACTCCAGGCGGTAGTCTACTGCTGGGCCATCCTTGGCGGGGCAGTCCTTGCAGCAGAAGAAGCTGCCATGGTCCTTCTTGTCCTTGCACCAGCACTCGAGGCACTCGCGCTTGTCCTCCTCTGCAACTCCGATGGTGTTGATGAGCTGGATGTTGGTGTACCTGCGCCCATGACCAGCCAAAATCATGGCAACTTTCATGCCCTTAGCACCATCTCTTGCAGTGCAGAAGCTTACAGGCTGGTTGCTTGGCCCAAGATTCTGCTGTGCCAGGTAACCAAGCTAAGACATCAAGGTCGACGTATGCCGCACCAGGTGGAAGCTTCACGAGTATGATGGCCATGCTGTGTTTCGGCTAGTGCAATCCCATACATGAGAGTGAGCAGCAACACAACAGAGTGCTGGGCTACCTGATGGTGTCATTCTTGAGCTTGGCAGCATCAATGACCAGAGCATATGGCTCCTTAACAGGCTGCCTGCTGAAGCTGCCGCGCAGCTCTGCTCCGTTGCCCAACAAAAAGGCGCTGGAGGACACATAGTGGTGTACGTACACCTGCAGGGGCGCGCAATATGCTACTCATTCTGCAGGTAACTACTCAGCCAAGCCCCAGGGCAGGGGAAATGAAGCGGCTAGAACACAGCGCAGTGTGCCAGGACGGCGCTTACGTCTGAGAGGGGCACAGGCCGCTCCTCAGCATCCACAAGCTGGGAGGTCAGATTCAGCACGACCACCTCTCCCTCAGCTGGGTATGGGCTCTCCAGATACATCATTGTGTTCACCGTCTGCCCAGGCTTGAGAGGGTGGGCCGGGCCCAGGCACCTCACTGTGACTGTGCCATCCTCGTTCTCTACCTTCTCGCCACAGGTGCCGTTTCCTGAGTGCATACAACATCTGTGATTTGCCTGAAGTGAGCTGTATGAAGAGAGCATTCAGGTACACTCGCCAGCGCAAGGGCTGCAAGCAGGGCATGCCGGTAGGATATTAGGGATATTTAAGATATCTGCGAAGAAGCGCGTACAACACGGCATCAATAAGCATCCTTACCAGCGAAAGGGAGGTCTGGGAAAGGATACGCCGCCTGCACACAGCAGCGGGATCACGTCAGCTCGATCGTGGGAGGCCTGATATTTGGTGCGCGCAGATTGCGACAGCTCTCATCGGGCTCAGTCTCACAAAGATTTGTTCGGATGCTTGAAAACGCACCAGTTCGAGAAAGGCAGCATCCTGGTAGAAGGCGGTGTCAGCAGCGGCAAAGCATGCCAGGGACAGCACTGCAACCGAGGCGACGAGAGCAGCCTTCATGGCTGCAACAATTCTTTGTTTTCCCAGGTGACGTTTAAACTTGTTCTTATTTGGGATGTTCTATCAAAGGGAAGGCAAAGCCCTCAATTCGCTCATCGCGTGATCATAGCATGAGCATCCAAAGTAGGCCTCAGGGTTAGGTTGTAGACGTCACCACTCATTGCCTCTTCTCTTTCTCTTGCTTGCTTGGCTCTCGGGCATTGCCTGGCTTAGCAGTGCTACCGCACAGACACAATAAAGCGGCCGGGAATATTTCTGCTGATGACAAAGAGATGGTCAGACGATGGCGACTGCAGGCCAGCCACTTGCTCTGACAGCACGGGTGCAGTAGTGGGCGCAGGCTACTCATGTCATACGATAGCATGGGTGGGGCTGACCTACGCAGTACCAGATTGACTTACCTGCGCTTGTGGTACAGTGCTGTACCAGACTGCTTCCTGGCCTTCTAAAGCTCATAAGACCCATACAAAAGTTGAGTTGAGCGTCTCTCTAACTGGCATCCGTACAACCTGATCATTTTCGACTTTGCTGGAGGAAGAGTTGGTTCCAATTCAACTTTTCACTGACTGGCTCCTGACCTAGAGTAGCATGGACTCAGTAAGGGGTCCTCATTGGCAAGTAAGAGCACCCTGCAGGCTGCACCGCAGAGCTCACAAGTTCTGTATTGTTGGGAAGTCCGTGCTGTTGATACAGCTGTGGAGGTCTCTCTATCCCTTGAGAGAGCCTCAGCCCGCTCTCGAGCTTGGCAGCATTCTCCTTCTCCAGAGCCTGGGCTGAGCCCTCTGTAACCTCTGCTACTCTCACCACCTAAAAGTCTGTCTGGCCCTTCTTTGGCATGGCGCGAGACACGTCGCGCTTGCCCCCTGCTTTTGCCCCAAGAGGCCCCCTGGCCTCCACCTTGCGGCGCCTGATCTCAGCATTCCTGAGCGCCTCCAGCTTGAGCCCGGCATCCCTCCGCGCTGTGTTGCCCATAGCATCGTCCCAGTCGAAGGCAATCTCCTTGTCGCCTTGCACGCTTGCCCAGCCCTCAAACTCGGTCACCAGGGTCTGCATGGGGACAGCAGTGCAATGGGCTTTGCATTGAGAAAAGCAGGCTATATCTCTGCTGCATGATCAGAAAATGCATGGCTTCCCCATGCCATGCATGCAAAGGCCTAGGGCTCTTCGGGTTGTATGCATCACAGATCCAGTATGTGCTCCCGCAGTGCTAAGGGCAAGAGCATTCAATGTACCTCCATCTTCCCGTTGGGGAGCACTTGTGAGCACAGGGAGCGCAGCACAGCTGGGTCAGCACGCTTCTTCTCAGGAGAGCCCACAATAAGCCCGTGCACCCGAAGGCTTAGCTTGTCCTTTGCACCTGCAGGCATATAGAGCCGTGTGATGACAAGTTGCTCCACAGCAAACTCAAACCCTTACTTCTGCAAAGCCCCGCCAACTAGTGGACATACAAAACCAGAGATGGCGCTGGAGCCGGGCCATGAGAAGGGACTAGCTTCTGCTCGAATGGGCGTGTAGCCTATGCATCAGTGTCCAGAGCCTGAAGAGGGCACACCTGCCAGTTTGCGCATGATCTCCACTCCGGGCTGCCGGAGCTCTCCGTCTGAGACGAGGAGTATGTCAGAGTTAGCCCACGCAGCAGTGTGCAACCTGTCCAGGCACCTCTGTATGGGCTCATTGAAGTCTGAGCCGCCATTGAAGACCTGCAAGATGGCAAGGGCATCAGTTGTGCTTTCACAAAACGTCAACATATAGAGACATCATCTCTCTGCATGTCGAGCTGTGTGTCCAGCATTTGTCTTTGAGACACCCACCTTTTCAAGGAAGCCAAGGAGGTTGTTCACAGACGCCATGTCTGTGCCGAGCTCCAGCTCCCGCACTTCTTGTGGACCCGCAAAAGCAAAGACAAAGCAACCGCGCTCCTGCAAAGTACCAAAATGGTTTCAGGTCAGACACTGGAACTGATGATGACTCAAGTGTGCAGCATAGTCTGCCAGACAGGAGGTAACTGGCAGGACATCCCCAGCCTGTTAATGGTTTGTTCTGACAGAAACAGAGATGAGACACTTCATCACCTGCGCACGCGCAGCACGCATGCACTCCAGCGCGAGCGCCTTTGCAACGACCTCCCTTGCCCCGCGCATCGAGCCGGAAGTGTCCACACACAGGAGGATGGGTCCACGATCTGCGGTAGGCCGTATTTCCCGGCGCTCTGGCACAATCTGCGTGTTGAACTCGCTCCAGCCATCCCTCTCGTATGTCTGCAACGCCTTCTCTGCAACCTGCAACGCCACCAAATGCTATTTAAGCTACTGCAGCTTCACTTACAGGGGATGATGGCCGCTGCCGATACAGACTAACCAACGCTATATATCCAGTGTGGATAATCCACCTTGGCAAAGAAAAGGAGCTTGGACTGCCGAACTCGTCGTCCGCGGGCCATGTTGGCCGCCTCACTGGGCAGCAGGCGAGAGATGTCATCACTTCGCGTCAGGCCCCTGGTCTCCTGGGCTTCCAGCACTGTGCGCAGCAGGCCAGGCCGGCCCTGCATTGCAGAGCAGCTGCCTCTCAGTTCAAGCACATGCACCCTGGATACATATAGAAACCTGTGCGTGCGTCAAGTCTGCAGATACAGCTCCGCTATCGCTGTGCTCAACGCACATGCCTGAGCAAATTTGCACACAGCGACACAGTTTGTGCTCAGAGAGGGCACGTGCTGGTTGCAACACCCGGGCTTTCTGACCTCTGGCCAGACAGGGCACATACTGAACAAAGTAGGCATCTCCCTCTGAGGTAGCGCTTGGTGAGCACCTTCATGTCAAGATACTGGATGGGAGCTCGTCGCAAGGGACCCCAGCCGCCGCCTCTGCCGAGAGATCTCACGAGATCGCGCAGCTCTTTGAGGTCCTCCAGCTTTGAGCGCATTTTGTCCATTGCTGCCCATCCTTTGCGCTTCCACAGATTGCCCTGTGCAACCACATGCTGCCAGTCAAAGTGTGTGATTTCATCAAAACAAAGGCGCCAGCAGGACAAGCAAAGGCAGAACACATACCCTCTCCAACAGAGAACAGCTTGACCATGCGCCATGCTGCTCAGAGCTGATTGTCAGATGACCACATGGATAAGGCACTGACAGGCATGGGGGCTTGCCTGGAGATCAAAGGTTCCACTGCGGCCACCTCCAAGGAGGTCTTCAAGGCCCTCGAATGCTTTTCCAGCTCTGCTCAGCGTCTCTCTGCATAGCATTCCAAGTCGAGGCTGGCTCGCTGTACCTGTCAATTGCAGGACTGCCACCACAGCTCAGTGAAGGCCACTTGCAAAGCCGCTCAAGGCTACAAGAGACACAAGGCTCTTACAGGGCCTTGATGCACCCTTGAAGTCATTAGAACACAGATGATGAAGGACCAGAGCCTACATTGGAGCCCGCCACTCCTCAACCAGCGCAGCCACCAGGTCCTCGGCAACCACACGCTCCTGAGACCAGGACGCTCTCTCAGCCTTTGCGTCCTCGTCGTCCTCAGGCTCCTCTGTTTGCCCTTGCGATGCTGCTTGAGGATCCACAGCAGCCGGATCCTGGTTCATCCGCACTGCGTGTAAAGCATGACAAAACATTGACCTTCATGTCCTGCGTTTGCAGCAGTGAGCAGGCATGGAGACATGAGGGCAGCATCGCCCCACCCTATGTAGGCAAACTACATCTCAAATTAGGTTTCTTGAGATTAGGCAGCACCTGCTCGTTGCATGGCCTCCTCCCGCTTCAACTCAGCGATAGTCTTGTACTTTTGGCCGCTCCCATCCACGTCTCCATCCTCAGCCTCATCTTCCAGCCTGGAGGGCGCAGACAGAAGACGGTGCACCATGCTTCTCGTTTGAGCATCTTCTGACAAGCTTTGCACATACACTCTTTTAGCAGGATGTCAAGCAGAGTTGAAACAACTGTAAATTGTGCCACAGCCCGCAGAGGCACTCACCCGAGCACCAGCTTCTGGTACTTGCATACCAACTCGAGTACTGACCGCTGCAAGGTGCTTAACACAGCTGGGTACTTTTTGCAGAATCTGCTGACACCCATTGTGGACAAGGATCCTGCAGATCACGACGTTGTTTATGAGGCACTGTCAGACAGCACAATGTATGACAGGAGTGGCACAAGGATGCCCGAGACATTGATGCCATCACAGTGGCAAGGCCAGAAAGAGGTGATGTCGTGGCGTTCCACTTACTTGTAAGCACATATCGCAGGGGCTCCTCAGGCCACCTCAAGGTAGAGATGTCTCTTCCAGTCAAAGGCAGCTCAGGATCGAGCACCAGCTGCTTCAGAGTCTCATCGTCAGGCAGCAGACCGCGGGACAATGCCGCCTGCAAGGTAGGCAAGTCTGTTATGAGGCACTTGAGCAGACCTTCAAGGAGACTTGCCACAGTGAGTACAGTGGCACAGCACAAGGGTGGTATGGTGTGGGTGCCAGGACATACCTGCCAGATCAGAATACCCCTTGCATTTTCCTTCAAAGCCTCGGTAGAATCCCCCCCTTGCACCTTCGCTCTGAATGGCGCACCAGCCTCAAACATTGACATCTCAGAGAGCGCGATTTATAAGAATTGGTGCATGCAGGCGATGTACCTGATGTGGGACAGACGAAGGAGCCCAGGCATCAAGCCTGGTGTTATATCTCCCAGCTCGCCCAGGCCTTGAAGCAGGGCGCTGTGACCGTCCGCTGTTTGCACAGGCCTACGATCAGTTGGCGCGGCAATCGCATTGCTGACCTCGAGTCGGCCTCTTTTTTCTGCTTGTCTTCCGACTGGTTTGTGAGGCAGCGCCTGCACTGGCGTGAGCTGAAGGGGCGGCAGCACAGGGCCTTGAGAAGGCCTGAAGCTCAGCATAGCCTTTTCGGGCAGAGCGGAGAGCATGGGATCCTGAGCAAAATTTTTCGCAGATAGGATGCTTTATATCAAGCCATTTGTAGTAATGAGTCAGTTCTCCTTTTTGTAAGTGCTTCAAACTGAGCGCAGAGTGGTACAGCGCCCGCTGCATATCCGATGACTTGCTCCCTGTGAGTCAATCTTCAGGATAGGCTAGCTGGCTTCCACCTTCGTATCAGCTGGAAGCTGTACTGCTGGCGGGAGCCTCCATTCCTGCAGCGATTGAGCGATGACGCCAGTGAATTTCGCTACTTACTGGACATTGTTTGCGAAGGGGTGTAGAAGCCAAGGCTTCGCACTAGCAAGGGTGCGCGTGCTGACTTCAGTGCGAGCGAGCCAGGCGGCAGGCCGTCCACATACTTTGACTTTGATTGGTACGGGTGCCTCTGCATGCCCCTTCGTATGGCATATCTTGGGCTTGTTGTGTAGAGTCTCCGCGTACATGAGTGTAGCGACTTGTTGCCGGGCCTTGGCATGTCTGACAACGCTTCCCCTCACCTCACTTCGACGGTCGCATGGGGGTGGTCAATGAGATGTCGTGCCTGAGCAGCCTGGAGTTCTTGATATGATAGCCCTCACGTATACATCACGGCAGTCTATGGCCCTGCAAAGCTTGCAGTGCATCGCAGTCCTACCCATGCAACCTGTGCAGGTCCCTGAGACTAGCCATCTCACGATGCCGGGCCTTCTTGATACGAAGGGCTTCCAGTTCTACTCGTTGAAGTTCGCCATCGCTGTCACGGCAGAGATGCTTGGGGTCCTCATGTTTGCCTTCTACAGCAGCTCAGCCCCCTCTGAGTATGCGGCATGGGCGAATGGTCTCAGCTTGGCAGTTGCAGGTAGGGCTGAATACATCTCTGTTGTGACATGGTCGCCGTCACACATGAGACTTTTGAGTGACTGAGTTTGGTGCTCGCCGCAGTGTATATCACCGCCAACATCAGCGGCGGTCACCTCAATCCAGCTGTCACAGTGGCCACATTGTGCACTGGGCACATATCTCTTCTCAAAGCAGCGGCGTACATAGTTGCGCAGATCGTTGGTGCCATCTCAGCTCACCTCATCCAGGCAAGCCAATGCTGCTGGCTGCCTGTGACACTGCTGGCTCTCTCACGGATGCCTTCATGCCTGCCACATGACGGGGGTCCGATGCAGCACATGACTACACTGGAATGCATGTGTAAGTGTGAGTGCAACGATACAGTGTGGGCTGGTGCCAAGTGCCAACATTGGTAATCCGGTTGGGGCAAGAGGCATCTTCTTCCCTGGACCTGGTAAGACACTCACTAGCATCCACCTCTCACATAAATCCTGGTGCCAGAGCAGCTTCCTTCATGCTGCTGTCGCAATCGCTGCATTGGTGGCTCCTGCATTGGAGCAAACTGCAGCTTGCGTGCAGGGATTGTCTTGTCCATAGGCTGCAGATATTACTGTGTTCATGCTTGGATGATCGAGTTAGTGCCTTGCACGTGTCTGTGCAGGGGTGACAAAGGGCATGGCATTTGGCTTCGAGCTCATCATCACATTTGTTTTGGTGAGCCTGACAACTACTTGCAGAAAGTGCTGCAGATGTGAAATGTGTGTACTGAAAGGTGCTCTGACCCTGGAGGCATGGTATGCAGGTGTCCTGTGTATATGCTGTTGCAATTGGCAAACCTCACTTTGGCAACGTGAGTACTGTCCAGCCTTCTTGTGGCTTTCTGCAGGCTTGTGCACCCATTCAAATAGACTGCTTTGTACATACAGCAAATGTAGGACCGACTGTGTGCTTTCTTGGTGTCGCACTCCTGCACGCTGCTATTGTTCAAGTTTTCACATGATCTTCCCTCAATGATCTTTACCAATGTGCTAGGTGGGTCCCTTGGCAATTGGTCTTGCGCTGTGGGCCAGCGACTTTGCAGGTGACATTTTGCACAGTCACAGCCGCCAGTGCTGGCCAAGCTTGTCCAGAACGGCCTCATTGTTGCACTGTGACATCGCCATAGCAGCACCTATGCTTGCTGCCGACATGCCCTTGGTGTGACTGTATTCCAGTGCACTTGCAGCTGGACCATACACTGGAGGAGCGGCAAACCCAGCGCGTGTGCTTGGCTCTGCAATTGTCTTCAACTCCAAGTGGGGAGATGTGAGTCCAGCATTTGCCTTCAAGTGCTCACATGCGCAAGCTGCTTGTGATGGTTCCTGTTAAGGTGGATTCAGACACCTGTGCCAGAAACAGCTCTGCAATGGTATCTGTTGTTCTGCTCTTACCCGTGGTGAGATGAGGAGTGTTGCCAACAGGCCTGGGTCTACATTCTGGCTCAGCTGGCGGGCGGCCTGCTCTCAGCGGCTTTCAGCTTCCCCCTGTACGGCTTGGGGGCTGACTGGGCCCGGCTCTGGGACCGCTCCAGCTTACGGCCTCACATCCACCGCCGTCACCACAGCCGCGGCACAGGCTCAAAAAGCCTGGAACTTGCCCCCCCAAAAGAGCCCACCTTGGAGGTCAGTCCCCACAGACGTGTCATCTCTCTAGAATGTCCTGTCGGGCCACACCTTGATCGTGTTTGAGCAGGTGAGTGCTTCTTGAGCGAGCCTGTATGTGCTGGTTGAAGTTGGTAGCTCTGCAGTGTGACATTCACATCACAGCCCTTTCTAGCAGGCTGGCCTTCCGCAGCTTATCACAGTGCGGGACAGGCTCTGAAGCGTGCTGCATTCCCTCCATTCCCTGCAGGAGGCACTGGGCATTGCGGACCCCTTTGGTCCTGCCACGGACACCAGTCCCAGCGACTCACCGGAGACAAAACCACCGCCCAAGACAACACCAGCAGGTGCTGGTAACGTAATGGCCCACGGAGGGGGCAACGCTGGCAAGGCACCACCAGCCCTCGTGAACAACCGTGCTGCTGCTGAGGATGCCCCGACCACGGCACAGGGTGACGCAAACGCCAGGAGGCCCCCGGCTATTACTACCATGTCAGACGCTCCTGGCTTCAGTGGTGGACAGAACTGGAATACCAGACAGGGGCTCTTTGGCCCGTAGCCAACGGACTCCCTGGCTGTCACACCATAATGCCTTTTTAAAAGCTCAGAGTGCCTAAAGCTCTAGCCCCGTGCCAACAGCTCAATCCATTTCAGGCTGTTCTAGCCTCCCTCAGCCATGGGCACTTCTCAGGATGTGCTGCGACCGTGCAAGCTAAAAGAGTGTAGATCAGAATTGGCAATTCATTTTTAGACTACAAACTGCTTCTTTTACTGAGCCGCCTTCATTGGCGCTCGATGAGGACCCAACATTGAGACACTGTCATAGCGGCGGTAGCCCAAAAGATATACTTGAATTATCGTTGCAACTTCCTGAAGCAAGCCTGCTTTAGCTGGCCTCGTCAGACCTATCATACTTTCAGCTGCTCTAGTGTGAATCCCCTCTCACCCTGGAGCGAAGGACTCTTATCTCCAGTTTTACGGAGACCACTATCGTGCTGGGTGAGGTGATGAGGACAACATGTTCAACACATGTGCCTCAGCACGCTTTTGGTACGGCATACCGGTGGTCATAGCCTAGACGAGCAACTGCTGACCCTTACACATCAGTGCACGTACAACTTCTCTGACTAGCCGGCACTCAAGAAGTTATATGAGAGGTGGCACATCACCCATACCCATGTACATGTGCAAGGGCAGCAAATGTCCAGGTTATATGACCACACTTTGGCCATTCCACACTTCCAATGATGATCGGCCACGTGGTGTTGTGAGACTTACTCTGTCTACATACATAGCTATAGGATGAAGCATGGTTGCACAGACCATGGGCCACACAGAGAACGCTTGGGGTCCCACAAGCTAGCTGTAGCATAGGTGCTCTTCAACGGTGACTTCAGATGCCCAGCCAATGTGTATATGCCAGGCCCCTTGCCGTGCGTATGTGCATTCCGTAGAGAGTGGGCTGGCTAGCTGGCCAGCAAAAAGGGCAGATCTGCCACTTGTGAGATGCCATGACATGTCTCCAGAACATCTGAAATGTTCGGCACGTGTCAGATGTCTTGTGGACGTGCAAAATAAGCCAAGGAAGGGGCTTGACCTATGATCCGGGGATCCCCTCGTTCTCAACAAGATAGTTAGTGCCGGATTCGAAGAGAACTGAAATTGGGAGATTGAGAGATCTTGACACTGGCACATGGTCTGAGATGAACATTGCCGATTGGCTTTGGATGGGCCTCATGGCCATTGCATCCCCTAGTGTAACAACAAAATTGCTTTTCTTCCCTCATCTGCGTGCAGAAATTGTGGTCTAGTTACTCTGTCCTGTTGGCGAGATCACCTAGCCTAGTGACTATCTTATAAACTCCGCCATTGTCTGACCACTACTTGCCCAAAGACACTGTTTCAGATCAGGAGCTTACCCTAGCTGGTGCTCACGTCCATCATCTGCTGCTGAGAGTGACAATGTCAAATGAAGGTTGCAAGCCATGTTCAAAGTAGCATGCGTGCTGCCTGGCAAGTCGGAGCTAGCCAGCCGGGGCTCGACCTAGGTACATGACATACGACTGACAGGCATGTGAGTCATTTGCTGCAAAGCATGTCTTTGCCCGTGTGTGCTCAGTGCTGTGACTTCAGCACCACCGTTCCACCGGCTGGTCTCAAAGGGCTTCCGCACAGCCCCGTGCCAAATATATCAATTGCGCCGCGGAATGAAGCCTCCCGTCTGCAATACCTCAACAACAGGGTCAAAAGTTTCACTGAGGTATGGATTTTTGACCAGATATGTAGATGCAATAATGAAACATCGTTATCGGACGGTGCCTCACATCCAAAGTGCTGGACATTGGACACATGTGAGCTGCTGCTAACCTGGGCACTGAAGCCCTAGGGCGGCATTTATGCAGGTCTACGTCTTGGTTCTGATGCTCCTCAAGGAAATCACCTGGCGCACGCAACATTGGCTATGAGCATGATGCGGTAAAGTTTAGAAGGTTGACCAAGTGGGCACTAAAATTAGTCTGGCCTAGTGATAGCGGCCACAGGCAAGGGGAGGGTGCTTTCTCACGTTTAATCTGTACAGAGTTGCATTCCACGGCAACATGACCCCGCCCCGAGGCGCCATGCCCAAAGACCGACCCGATGCCGCGTAGAAGAAGTGCGGGTCACCGAAGAGCGGGGCCTTGATTGCTTCCAGAAAAACCTCTGCCGTGCGCAACAGCCTCTCCTCCGGTGTGTCTTCCGGGTGCTCATCCAGCGCAAATGCGAACAGGTGCTCATATTCTAGGGAATGGATGACCTGCAGGAATAGTTTAATGCTTAGCCATGCTGTGGCATCATCTACGCACGAACCACATGCAGCAGCCCGCATTTGACTTCATTGACATTTTGGTGAGGCATGTGAGAGCAACTTGCAAGAGCTCCACCCACCTCCATCCCATCAAAGATCACAATAAGCGGTGTGGCCAGCTGTTCTTGGATGGCTCCCATCATGGAGCCAAAACTTGTGGTCCTCAGTTCTTGCAACTCTATGAGCGGCTTGGTATCAACGTCTGGCAGCTTGTATGCAGCGGCTATGAGTGCCGCCATCAGTGCGCTGTCCAAAAACTCCGAGTCCTCAGGCATGTCCTTCATCCGCACCTGCAGCGCCTTGCACTGTGTGCCCGGAAGCCCTCCAAACGTGGATCAGGATCAGACGGCATGATGAAGCATACTTATGAGCATAGAAGTTCTGTTGTGGGGCGCATGCACTTGAACAATGTGCCATCTCACAGCAAGCACACAATGAAATCAAATAGTGCTACGTGGGGAAGGACCAGCTGATCCATTGGTTTTCGGAGGATAGCACAGAAAGAAAAATGGCAAAGGTGTATTCCTGCTATAGCTACGCAATCTCAATGCCGTCCAATGCCCGCAGTGCAAGATCAACAAAAACGCAAGTGCAACAGTGTAAAACCTACAGAGAGTTGCGCACCAGCAGCGGGCGGGCACACAGAAGGGCCATGAGCGCCTCCAAACTGAGGACGGGGGACAGCGCCGCCTCGACATATGCATTGATCAGGCTCTCCGGGGGATTGCCCAAGGCCTCCATGAACTTCACCTTGCCCATGCTGCACCAGTCAGGACTGTAGATGGATGCTGGCTGTATCCAACCACTCCATGGCCGCACAGAGTTGGGACACACGCGTCAAGCACATGACTTATGCCGGGGAGCAGATTCTCACCCGGGTTCATGACGGCCTCTGGCGCCAACTTCCCAGCCTATGAGCCAACGAAGTACACATATTCTGATCTCTTCTTTCCAATCCACAATGTTCACACTCCCATTCATCTCAGGCAGCATGGGCGTGATTATCTCCCAGTCCACGATGATTGCCTGCAATGAGAGGTGGAGCACCTCAGAGATCTGTGTACAGTCTCAGCATATCCTTGCCTCAACAAAGATGCGGACAATACCAAGAGAGATCGAGACTGTGATGCTGTGAGGGATCCCGTGCTATGAGTAGGGTCCCAAGGGGGGATACCTTGATGGCGGCATGCATGAGGTCGCACAGGTCGTCTTCAGAGGCAACAGCTGTGCTTGTCAGGCCGGGCGTGGGCAACCTCAAATAGGTCCTTGCCAGAATCCTTAGTTTCACATGCGACAACTGTCTCAACAGGGCAGGCTGCGCATGCAGCAGCCTCTGAAGGTACAGGGGAAGCCTGGCTGGCAGCACGCAGTCAAGTCGGTCTTGCATGGGCAGTCTTGCAAACTCCCAGCCAACCAGTAGGGACATCCCTGCAAGCATACCCCTGCCTCAATGCCCGGTACAGCAGAGATGAGGAAGCTGTGAGTGGCACCCTTACTCTGAGTCACCAAGTGGTAATTTCTGTTGCCTAGGGGTGAAGCAAAGTCTTGCGTGCTGCGGATTCGACTGCCTCATATGCGTCCTTGATCTTTTGGAACTTTGCCCAAAGTGTTGTAAGCAGCTCCGGCCGGGTTGGGTTGGCAGTGCCCATTGTGCATGTTGTAGAATGTACTCTGTTATGGCTGTAGATATACAACAGAGTGGTAGCATTGACAGCATCTTGGCAGTGTGACCTAGGGTGCATCAGGGCTTGGGATTCACGGTTGCGGCATTAGCATGCTAGGCAAGCAACCGGTGATCTCCCGGCCATCTCACACGAAGAAGCCAAGGGACAGGCCGCAGAGGTGGTGGTGGGGTGCATGGACTGGAACAATACCTTTTCTGTCACCTAGGAGGCACACCTCGTGTGGCCCGCACCAGCCTCACCGTACGCGCATTTGACAGAAGGGCTCATTGATATGGGTTGTGACGAACCATTGCCACAATGCAGGTAAATCTCTGTTCGGGCATGATCCGTATCCCTCTAGATTGTGACAGCTCATACGGATCATCTAAGGAGCCCCTAGCTTATCAGGGCTGAGCGAGCAAACTCACCAGGAAGCCTGACAGACCACCTGGTTATTGTGAAATTCCAAACCTCAGCTTTGCAAAGGGCAACGTTCCAAGGTTAGCTGGCCGGGCTGCAGCGGGCAGAATTCAGTGCCCAAGCTTGCCGACCAGGCCATGCGACACACACTGCGCAAGTCGATGCCTCTGAAAGCCCATGATCATCTGAGGTGCCACTGCACAGCTGCAGGATCCTCGCAGGAAGTCTTGGGACACCCAGTAAGACCCGTAGCATCTTTATCCTTCAGAAGTTTTGGTGACGTGACAAACAATTGTGTGAATGCTCAACCGTAGACGATGTGAGAGCTCAGAAAACAGTCAGAAGCATTAGAAGATCTCGGTGGACGCTTTAGAAGGGGAGGAGCTCCTGGGCACTGGCAGCCATAGTCTGAGATCTCGCAGTCTGCCTCTGGGTGCCTGTTCTCGAGGCGATGTACGGCGGAGGTAATGCCTCGCTGTGTATACTGCTTAGTTTCCTAGCCGAAGGGGCCTGTTTACTGATCGCTGATGTGTGTTGACGAGCAGATGAGGTGAATGCCCTGGTGGTGGACGTTGGGAGTGGCACGACAAAGGCAGGCTATGCGGGCGAGGACACCCCAAAAGCCTTCTTCCCCTCGGTAATCATCTGTAGGGCGATCCCCGTGCATGAGCTGCCACTGTACCAGAAGCGCCATTCATGTTGCATGGACTTTCTGAGGAGTCCCCCAGCTGGACACTGCCTATGCGCCTCGGCAGTGTTTGCGTCACCCAATGTGCGCTCACCGGTATCATACTGATAATCTCAGGCGGTCGGACGTGTCGGGCAGGCCAGCAGCGACAGCAGCGCATCCCATGCGGCCAATGGCAGCGAGAAAGGCACCCGGCAGCTTTACGTGGGATCCCAAGCCATGGCTCACAGGAGGGACAGCATGGAGGTGTGCCACTGGACATGTGCTGCATGCATTGTAGCTGCATGAGTTTTGACTGCGCTCAAACGCTGCACATATCGAATGATTTGCGATCAGAGGTTAGTCTTCATACACACATGAACCGGCATCACAACATGCAGGTTGTGAGTCCGCTGAGGGACGGTCTCTATGACGACTTTGACCTTATAGAAGGCCTGTGGGACCACGCGCTCAGGTGCAGCCCATCGCCATTCAAGCCACATGCAGCCTTGCATGGTCCATCTGCCCTTCATACACAGCACACAGTTGCCGCCGCCGCTGCTGCTTGCTGCTGCAGGTTCAGACATGCGCGTGTGCATGCAGGGATAGGCTGAGGGCCAACCCATCAGAGCACCCGCTCATGCTGGCAGAGCCCACCTTGAACACGCGCGAGCTGCGCGAGAAGACAGTGGAGCTGGCCTTTGAGAAGCTGGCACCGCCAGCTCTGTTCCTGGCGCGGAATGCCGTGCTGACATCCTTCGCCATGGGGCGCCAGAGCTCCCTCGTCGTCGATGCTGGCCATGAAGGCACCACCGGTGCGCCGACCTCCTGAGCTGTGGTATTCAGGCTGCTCATGAGGGGTTTGGTGCTCCGCTGCGATAGGCACTCCAACACTGACTAACACTTGTGGGGAAGTGCGCACTACTGTGGTCATGAGAGTCTCCCCTGGTCTGGTGTGCAGTGGCAGCGGTCCATGATGCCTACCTTCTCACAAAGTCCATAGTGAAGGGGCCTATTGGCGGCCACCTACTGTCCCAGTGCATGTTGCAGTCTGCGCAAGCCAGAGGCACCACTGTCCGGCCAGCCTACTCCTTCAGACGCATGCAGAACACTTCAGGCCAGTGGGAGGTGCGCAGACCTGTATGTCAGTCTCACACCGCTTTCTGATGCCGCTTTACCTATGTAATTGCAGATTGCCATAGTTGCTTTTATAACTCAAGTATCTTCCCTGCTTCACTGCTTGCTGAAGGTAGAGTGCTCAACATGACAGGTCAAACCCCTGGACTTCCCTCTCACTACAGCCAGCTACAGGCAATTCCAACTTGAGCAGATTGGAGCAGACATCAAAGAAAGCATCTGCCGAGTGTCTGATGGCCCTTTTGATGCTGAGCAGAATGCAAACATCCCCACAGTGAGCTATGAGGTGAGCCTTCTGGCATGCATGCTGTCACAGGTTGTACATCCTCAGACTTCCACAACATGGCAGTTGCTTAAGGGCTCATGCTAAGCACACAGGGAGATCTTTCAGCTTTGTCACAGAAGCGTATGGGAGAAATACTGATGCGTGAATGAGGTCTGCCCTGAAAGGATGCTTCCGCCAATGCGCCACTGTGCTTTGCAGCTTCCTGATGGCACAGAGATCCAGGTCGGCCCAGACCGATTTGGGGTTCCAGAGGTCCTGTTTCAGCCGGTGAGCGAACCCAGCAATTTACTTTGAGCCTATTCTTGGCAGTCATGGACATGCAGGTTGCACTGCTTGTGCAAGATCCTGACCTGTTGACATGAGGTAGGTAGCACAGTATTGCAGGTCTGTTCATGCAAAGAGAAGCAGGTTACAGCTCGGACACTGTAGGCTGTCAGGAAAGGTTACTTGTATGTTGTAAGGAACACCCGCATGTCATCTCCTCTGACCCATCATTTTGCCTGCTACAGGAGCTGCTCAAATCGTTCAAGGGCCTGGACAATGTTCAGCGAAGTGATGGCGGAGACCTGAGCATGCATGGTAGGACGACCGACACCTCTTGTCATTGTAAGAAGGTTGACGTGCCCAACATCAAGTACTTTGCAAGCGGTCTGCATGTCCGCAATGAGACCAACAGTGCTGTGCGCTCCGCAGGTCTTGTATCAGACAGTGTCAATCGCTGCGATGCTGACCTAAGGAGGGACCTGTTCAATGGCGTGCTGCTGGCTGGTAGGTGGACACTGTCAGCATCAGTGATGGCAGTGTGAACCAGTCAACGTTTCCATTCATGCAGCAGGCCCTTTCCAAATGCCATGATGCAAGGCCGTTATGGTGCTGTCTCATGCAGGGGGGACCTCCATGCTCACAGGCCTGAGAGACCGGCTGGAGCGCGAGCTTTCTAACACAGCACCGCATACAGCTAAAGTGAAAGTGACCACGCCCTCAAACGCTGTTGAGAGGCGCTTCAGCACCTGGATAGGTAAGAGTCCTTGCTGAAGTTGGAACATACATCCCTATGTCTGCTCTCCACCGTTGTCTGACGATGCTCATGAGCATGATGTGTATTACAGGCTTGGGTTAGCACATGATGCCCTGATGTTGCAAGTCAAAGCTATGTCGCATGTGAATGCAGGTGGGTCAATTTTGGCATCACTAGGGTCCTTTCAGCAAATGTGGCTCTCCAAGGCGGAGTATGATGAGGGCGGGCCTAGCTTGATACACCGCAAATCAGCTTGAGCCCTTCACACAGGACACTCAGAAGCATGCTGATCTCAAACTGGACTGGAAGGGTGGAGCCTGACGGCGTGTATGAACATGTGATTTTCCTGTGCGATCTGAGAACCTTGCATGCACACATGAGATTTCGGGTGTGCATCGTGATGGGGCGAATCAAATGCTCTACCTTGGCTTCCGCAGCATGAGCTAATGCAGGCTACATGCATACTACTATACCCTCTCAGCAAGACCACCTGAGCATTGCTTGTGCTTGCAATCACACTGTGCTGGCTGCTGACTGGTGACCGCTGCTCAAATTGTGCTATCTCTGTACTCACTGAACACTGATCAAACCCACGCAGGGACGGAGCCTGCTTAGCCTCACTCCTCTACAGCTCTTTGACCCATCCCAAAGCTCCAGAAGCGCTGTTAGCTCAGTAGAGTTCTCGAGGTTTTGCTCAATGACTTGTCTCCGGAAGGAAGCCCTCACATGAAGAAAATCTCTAGGATTGTTGGATACACAGCACGATCTACATTTGGGGACTCCATAGCGATGTACATGGGGCATCATGAAAGCCAAACGCAGGCGGCCTCCAGAGGGTGCAGGATCCCAAGCACGCATGGCACCAGGCATGCATGTGTATGGGAGGGGCACGTCTAAGCCTAGAGCAAGTCAGTGGCCTCTTACCGGCCGGAGTGACACCAACAGCGGCTTTCCACCCGGCACCTCCCCTGCCATAGGATAACTCGCAGCCTAATCTCCAACAGACTGATGTTCGGCCCCTTTCTGTTCCTTCCTTTTATAAATTACATGTCAACCTTTGCCCAAGTGCATCATCCATGCGTGATGGAAGTGCGTCGGTGCTCTCTCACTGGCGGCCGGCTCTTGAGGGCATTGCTTGCCTGCTTGATGACATGGATTACTTAAATTGTCCGATCGGTGTGCTCCGAGGGTGTGGGAGTAAGCCCGCACTGCTCGTGGCTCTCCCCTCCGTGGGCGCCGCCTTCCCACACTCCTCGGTGGTTCTCCCCTCATGGGTATCCTTCGACGTCACCCGCAGGATGTTGCGTTGCTGGAGGGCTGGATTATGGGGTGCGTAGGCCGGCTCCCACGGGAGCCGGCCGCTGGTGAGAGGCCACCGCGTGCTCTGCTTAGACGTGTCCCTCCCATTCAGGCATGGGCGACACATGCCTGGTGCCATTGCGTGATAGGATCCTGCCCCCCCGGAAGGGAGAATCCTGCCCCCTCGGGAGTATTGCTGTCACTGGCAAGATTGGCTGGAATGTACCTTAAAAACAAAGAGGAAAAGAAAAGAAAGCAGGCACAATGGGTCTCGAGTTATTTGCAATGATGTTTCTTGTGATACATGGGGGCAATGGATTAGCGAGGAAAGTGAAGGTCTTTCTTTTTTGTTGTTGGTTTTGGTGGAAGAAATTTCAAATGTTCACCAATTTTGCCACTCATATGACCAGACCGATGAAAGAAACCTCGACACACAGCGCAACCCGCTCCGGGGAAATGGCTTCTCCATGGCAAGCAATGTATAGGGGTACAACATGACAACCCGAAGGGGCAGGCATGGCACAACCCTAAAGCACGCATGGCACCAGGCATGTATCATCCATGCCTGAATGGGAGGGGACACGTCTAAGCCCAGAGCTCTCACCAGCGGCCGGCTCCCGTGGGAGCCGGCCTACGCACCTGTACTCCAGGCCTTCAGCAATGCAACATCCTGCGGGTGACATCGAATAATACCCATGAGGGAAGCTAACTCCCACACCCTCGGCCTGCACGGCTCTTTCTCCCCACTGAGCAGTCTAAGCAACCCATGTCATCCATCAATCAATCATGCATGCCCACCCTCTCGTTGTTGCCTGGTTTGACCCCAGATCTTGGGGCTTCGGCAGCGAGCCCGCCCACGAGTATGTCGTCAGGATACAAGCCAGTCGCTTGCGCATTATCAGCTCCATGCGGCCCGAGCAGAGTATGGCAACAGGCACACATCTAATTTTGGCAGACTTTATCTGCCCATCCATACTGTCATACTCTCGCTTTTTTGGCTATACCATCATTCCTGGCAGATTCCTGGCAGTCAGGCTGTAGGCTCCACCTTGTACCTAGGACTGTCTCCCTTGNCTCCCCTCATGGGTATCCTTCGACGTCACCCGCAGGATGTTGCGTTGCTGGAGGGCTGGATTATGGGGTGCGTAGGCCGGCTCCCACGGGAGCCGGCCGCTGGTGAGAGGCCACCGCGTGCTCTGCTTAGACGTGTCCCTCCCATTCAGGCATGGGCGACACATGCCTGGTGCCATTGCGTGATAGGATCCTGCCCCCCCGGAAGGGAGAATCCTGCCCCCTCGGGAGTATTGCTGTCACTGGCAAGATTGGCTGGAATGTACCTTAAAAACAAAGAGGAAAAGAAAAGAAAGCAGGCACAATGGGTCTCGAGTTATTTGCAATGATGTTTCTTGTGATACATGGGGGCAATGGATTAGCGAGGAAAGTGAAGGTCTTTCTTTTTTGTTGTTGGTTTTGGTGGAAGAAATTTCAAATGTTCACCAATTTTGCCACTCATATGACCAGACCGATGAAAGAAACCTCGACACACAGCGCAACCCGCTCCGGGGAAATGGCTTCTCCATGGCAAGCAATGTATAGGGGTACAACATGACAACCCGAAGGGGCAGGCATGGCACAACCCTAAAGCACGCATGGCACCAGGCATGTATCATCCATGCCTGAATGGGAGGGGACACGTCTAAGCCCAGAGCTCTCACCAGCGGCCGGCTCCCGTGGGAGCCGGCCTACGCACCTGTACTCCAGGCCTTCAGCAATGCAACATCCTGCGGGTGACATCGAATAATACCCATGAGGGAAGCTAACTCCCACACCCTCGGCCTGCACGGCTCTTTCTCCCCACTGAGCAGTCTAAGCAACCCATGTCATCCATCAATCAATCATGCATGCCCACCCTCTCGTTGTTGCCTGGTTTGACCCCAGATCTTGGGGCTTCGGCAGCGAGCCCGCCCACGAGTATGTCGTCAGGATACAAGCCAGTCGCTTGCGCATTATCAGCTCCATGCGGCCCGAGCAGAGTATGGCAACAGGCACACATCTAATTTTGGCAGACTTTATCTGCCCATCCATACTGTCATACTCTCGCTTTTTTGGCTATACCATCATTCCTGGCAGATTCCTGGCAGTCAGGCTGTAGGCTCCACCTTGTACCTAGGACTGTCTCCCTTGGGCGGGTGCAGTTAGGCCTTAGCACACAGCAGCGTTTGAGTCTTGCTTCCTATCCATGATCCATCACATTTGCTTAGATTGCCCATTGGGTGCCTGCTCCAGAGAAAGAGCCCGTGCAAGCCGAGGATGTGGGAGTTAGCCTGCACTGCTCGGTGGCCAAGCAGCCTACGACGTTACCCAGAGGGTGTTGCGTCGGTGGAGGGCTGGAGTATAGGATGCGTAGGCTGGCTCCCACGGGAGCCGGCCGCCGGTAAGAGGCCACCGCCTAGGCTTAGTCTTGTCCCTCCCACAACAGTCCGACTTGGTCCTGCCAAGCCGCCTGGTGCCACGCGTGATTGGAGTCTGTCCCCTCGGGAGGGAGGGCCCATCAGGTTGTCATGTTCGACCGTACATATCGCTTGCCACGGAGAAGCAGCCTTTCCCCGGAGCGGGTCGTGCTGTGTATCCAACACTCCTAGAGGTGCTGGACCACACCCGCCCAAGGGAGACAGTCCCAGGTACAAGGTGAAGCCTACAGCCTGAATGCCAGGAATGATGGTATAGCCAAAAAAGACGAGAGTGTGACAGAATGGATGGGCAGATGGCATTACCACGCACCTGGTCTTGCCAGCCAAGCCCGGTTGGCCCGTCCGGTGCCGTCTCCTTAGCGGTTCGCGTGTGCCCTCCACCCATGGGAAGCCTCTAGCCGGCTGCCTGGGCGACCATGCCCCCAGCCAATGGACTCCCAGATCGTCAGAGCATTCCAGCACAGCACAGCCGGACGCAGCAGCTCTTGCAGCCCTTGTATGTATGTTTAGATTGCTTGTTGTGTTGCCACTCCAGACAGAGGAGGTCCTCTACCCTAGAAACCCTCGACGTCACCAGCTTGGTGTTGCGTCGCTATGGGGCTGGAGTATGGGTCCCTTGGTGTAAGTACCCAGGCTTGAGTGCCCCTTGGAGTTGATGTTTTGCATGCCAACCCAACATCAAGCAATTGTTCTTCTTTTTTTGTTTTTTGTTACATGTCCACACCAGCTGACAGATAAAGGAAATTTCTAGGAGTGTTGGATACACAGCACGACCCGCTCCGGGGGAAGCTGCTTCTCCATGGCAAGCGATATATACGGTCCAACCTGACAACCTAATGGGCCCTCCCTCCCGAGGGGCACGCATGGCACCAGGCATGCATCATGCATGCCTGAATGGTAGGGACAATGGCAAACCAATTCAGGCATGGATGTGATCGGATCCGAGGGAGGGCTCATCCTGGCGATAATCCCAAGCAGCTGCCCGACGAGACTCAAGACGGCGGATGCCACTGTACGCATCCGACCGCTATCACACTGAGCCTGCCAATTGGCACGCCTCCTTGAGCGTTAAACAGGCGTCGGTATGACAATTCTCTGATGTGTGCCCTTACGGCACAGCAATGCCTGAGCATGTGGTCACCTTTCCTCAGCTTTGGGTTTTTCTTCATGACATCCTCAAGGGCCCTCCCTCCCGAGAAGGGAGGATCCAACACCTGGAGGAGTAGTGATCATATGCTGGATGACACATCCGCATGATCTCAGGAGGGAGGGCCCATTAGGTTGTCAAGTTGTACCGTGTATGTCCCCGAGGCGGGTTGTGCTGTATCCAACACCCTTAGAAATCACTTTTATGGAGTTGCTGTGTAAAATCAAACAGGCTTGAGTATGCCTTGGAGTTGATGTTTTGCATGCCATCCCAACATCATGCAATTGGGCTGCAGACTGGTTGCATGGTGACTGTGCTGGCCCCCGTGGTTGAGGCTGCTAGACTCCCACGTGTATGCCCTATGGCCCTAGGCTACGGGTTGCCTCCTTGTAATAATAATAATCAAACGAAAAGCAGGTAAATTCCACGTCAGCACACTTCATTGATAAGTGCCCTATCGGCACAGCATCCCGCCCAGACGTGCGTGAGCATGTCGTTGAGTTGGGCACCTTTCAGTCAAGTGGCTGTCCCTAGACCATGCTTTTCGGCAGGCTCACCTGACTGCCAAAGGTCATAGCGCCAGGCTGCTTTTCTATTTTTGTCTTTTTGGGCACATAGAGGAGGACTGCAAAGATGATGGAGCTGCTGCGACCGGTGCTGGGATGCTCTGACAGTCTGGGAGTCCACTGGTTGGGGGCATGGTCGCACTCTGTGCGCCCAGGCAGCCGGCCAGGGGCTTCCCAGGGGTGGAGGGCACACGCATACAGCTGAGGAGACAGCACTGGGCGGGCCATCCCGGCTTGGCTGGCAAGTCCAAGTGCGTGATACCCTTGGTGGGGAAGTTTGAGGGAGGACGTCGTGCTAGCCCAAGCGGCACTGGGTCATGGCTGAGGAGCGGGCGGTGGAGTGGTTGATGTGCTGGCTGCTACATGTGATGCATACAACAGGGACAGCAGGCAGCTCAAATACGATTTCAGCTACGCTGCGTCACATCCATGTTGCGCCAGCATGACAGCCGCTTTAGGGACCAGCCCAACCATGATAGAGTGGACCGCATATGCCCAGCTTGCGAGGAGCCAGACAGCATAGAGTCTGTACATCATGTGTTGCTTCATTGCTTTGCGTATGAGCACCACAGGGCGACGCTCCGCTCAGTGGTGGCTTCATTACCAGGAGCACATGATCGTATCCCGGTTTTGTCAGATGATGGGGGATTGATTGCTTTATCACGCGATGACTTTATGGGAGGTGCAGAGGAGGCAGTTGTAGCGGCAGATGCATTCTTGCATGCTGTCATTACCTTTAGGAACCATTTACGTAGAGCAGTTTGGCGGGTGACTGACGGTTGCACTAGGACTGATTGCCTTGCCTTGCCTGGCCTTGCATGACTGGCCTGCCTGTGCATGTCCCGCCTTGCGTGTTTAGATTGCTTGCTGTGTCGCCGCTCCATCCTTTCCCCTAGAAACCCTCGACGTCACCAGCTTGGTGCTGCGTCGCTGTGGGGCTTGCGTATGGGTACCTTGGTGTGGGGACACCAAAGTACCCAGGCTTGAGCATGCCTTGGAGTTGATGTTTTGCATGCCATCCCAACATCATGCAATTGGGCTGCAGACTGGTTGCATGTTGACTGTGCTGGCCCCCGTGGTTGAGGCTGCTAGACTCCCACGTGTATGCCCTATGGCCCTAGGCTACGGGTTGCCTTCTTGTAAAAATAATAATAATAATACAACGCAAGGGGGCCTGCACCACCTAAGGCTGGCGAGACGTGACCTATGGCAGTCAGATATACTATGACGGCAAAGCTGGGACGGCCACTTGGCCGTAAAATGCCTAACTCAAAGACATGCTCAGGCATGTCTGGGCGAGCAGAAAGGGCACACATCATAAAATTGTCGTACCAGCGCCTGTTCAACACCCAGGGAGGCGTGCCAGTTTATGGAAGCGGCTGTGCAGTGCATGGAAGCGGCTGACGCGGCTGTGCAGTGCATGTGTGGCGGCTCGGTCACCTCCGCTGGCCACCTCCTCGTGGCACCAGCGGCTCTGGAATACCTCAGCAGTCGTGGTGGGATGCCNGGCCCTAGGCTACGGGTTGCCTCCTTGTAATAATAATAATCAAACGAAAAGCAGGTAAATTCCACGTCAGCACACTTCATTGATAAGTGCCCTATCGGCACAGCATCCCGCCCAGACGTGCGTGAGCATGTCGTTGAGTTGGGCACCTTTCAGTCAAGTGGCTGTCCCTAGACCATGCTTTTCGGCAGGCTCACCTGACTGCCAAAGGTCATAGCGCCAGGCTGCTTTTCTATTTTTGTCTTTTTGGGCACATAGAGGAGGACTGCAAAGATGATGGAGCTGCTGCGACCGGTGCTGGGATGCTCTGACAGTCTGGGAGTCCACTGGTTGGGGGCATGGTCGCACTCTGTGCGCCCAGGCAGCCGGCCAGGGGCTTCCCAGGGGTGGAGGGCACACGCATACAGCTGAGGAGACAGCACTGGGCGGGCCATCCCGGCTTGGCTGGCAAGTCCAAGTGCGTGATACCCTTGGTGGGGAAGTTTGAGGGAGGACGTCGTGCTAGCCCAAGCGGCACTGGGTCATGGCTGAGGAGCGGGCGGTGGAGTGGTTGATGTGCTGGCTGCTACATGTGATGCATACAACAGGGACAGCAGGCAGCTCAAATACGATTTCAGCTACGCTGCGTCACATCCATGTTGCGCCAGCATGACAGCCGCTTTAGGGACCAGCCCAACCATGATAGAGTGGACCGCATATGCCCAGCTTGCGAGGAGCCAGACAGCATAGAGTCTGTACATCATGTGTTGCTTCATTGCTTTGCGTATGAGCACCACAGGGCGACGCTCCGCTCAGTGGTGGCTTCATTACCAGGAGCACATGATCGTATCCCGGTTTTGTCAGATGATGGGGGATTGATTGCTTTATCACGCGATGACTTTATGGGAGGTGCAGAGGAGGCAGTTGTAGCGGCAGATGCATTCTTGCATGCTGTCATTACCTTTAGGAACCATTTACGTAGAGCAGTTTGGCGGGTGACTGACGGTTGCACTAGGACTGATTGCCTTGCCTTGCCTGGCCTTGCATGACTGGCCTGCCTGTGCATGTCCCGCCTTGCGTGTTTAGATTGCTTGCTGTGTCGCCGCTCCATCCTTTCCCCTAGAAACCCTCGACGTCACCAGCTTGGTGCTGCGTCGCTGTGGGGCTTGCGTATGGGTACCTTGGTGTGGGGACACCAAAGTACCCAGGCTTGAGCATGCCTTGGAGTTGATGTTTTGCATGCCATCCCAACATCATGCAATTGGGCTGCAGACTGGTTGCATGTTGACTGTGCTGGCCCCCGTGGTTGAGGCTGCTAGACTCCCACGTGTATGCCCTATGGCCCTAGGCTACGGGTTGCCTTCTTGTAAAAATAATAATAATAATACAACGCAAGGGGGCCTGCACCACCTAAGGCTGGCGAGACGTGACCTATGGCAGTCAGATATACTATGACGGCAAAGCTGGGACGGCCACTTGGCCGTAAAATGCCTAACTCAAAGACATGCTCAGGCATGTCTGGGCGAGCAGAAAGGGCACACATCATAAAATTGTCGTACCAGCGCCTGTTCAACACCCAGGGAGGCGTGCCAGTTTATGGAAGCGGCTGTGCAGTGCATGGAAGCGGCTGACGCGGCTGTGCAGTGCATGTGTGGCGGCTCGGTCACCTCCGCTGGCCACCTCCTCGTGGCACCAGCGGCTCTGGAATACCTCAGCAGTCGTGGTGGGATGCCGTCCCCTGAGCCAGTGGCTGAGCACCCCAGCTCGGAGCCGAATGTCTGAGCCGACAAGCAGCCAGTCTCGCCTCATCTGGCTCCTGGCTGCAACCTGCGGCAGGCTGCCAAGGTCCACGCCTGTCGTCTGCTAGCAGCACATCTGCGTGCAGTGGAGGTGCTGGCTGCTTTGTCACTGCTGTCCATACGTCTCCACACCACTGCCAAACTGCCTGGGAGACACTGGACAGCTGAGCATGACATGGCTGAGGGTGGCCAGCTGCTCCCGGCAGGTTGCATGCGGGCAGAGGTGTGTGACTCTGGCGTGCCCCAGTGGATGTGCCTGTTGAAGGCTCCGCTTGCCGTGCAGCAGATGCCAGACCACCACCTGTCTTGGCATGTCCAAGGCAGCTGAGCGGGCGGCTCTCCATGTGTGTTGCCAGAGAAGCAATGTCGGTATCATCGCTGCGCAGGGCGGCACGTACGCGCTGTCACGTAAGCTCTGCCGGCTGGGCCGGCGCGGCCAGCCTCGGCCAGATGCGCCAGGTCCTCCTCGCATCAGGGAAGCACCAGACCCATCCACTGACGCCCCATGGATGCATCGCTCTCAGCCTCGTCCAGCTCCAATTCGAGACAGACGCCAGCTGCTGGCGATGATCCGAAGCTGCTGCCCAACAAGACTCGAGGTGGCGGATGCCACTCTGCTTATCACCACACTCTACTGGCCAGATGGCTGGCCGCATGGCGTCTAATAGGCCTGCGATGATGCGTCGCAGTGTGCGCAAGCGGCTGGCTCGTGTCCTGACAAGATACTCGTGGGCAGGCTCGCTGACGAAGCCCCGAGATCTGGGGTCTATAACGCCAGCTGACCAAGCACCAACAAGGTGAGAGGGCCACCTGTGGCTGAGGCTGAGGCTGAGGCTGTGCCGGTGCCACGTCTGCGTCGACGGCATGCGCCTGAGGTCCCATGGGGGGAGGATGCCAAGGCCTGGTGGGGTCCCAGTCCATGACAAGGACCGGACGTAATCTGCTGGGAGGGGAGGCTGCTGGCTAGCCTCTGGCTGTGGATGCTCTGTTCATGCCTTTGCACCATATAACGCTCGTCATTTCACCCTACATATCCTGGACCAAGTCAGGCTGCCATATGTGCGGTCCTGATGATGGTCAACATGTGTAGGCAAGTTGCAGGTGTAATGGTGACCTGCAGTGGTCCATCATGTGATGTGATGGAGCAGTTCAAGACCATCATGCCTCATCACGATGTTGACACTCAATACTCATAATCATATGTCATGGCCTACCTCTGGGCCAGACATTATAAGGCTTCTTCCTAAAAGAAAAAGAAAGAAAAAAAACATAGCCGAAAAGGCGAGAGTATGACAGAATGGATGGGGCACGTCCTTTTTTTTTGTTGAGAAAGAAGCCTTACATAGGCACATCTTGCCAATCACAGCAACACCAGCAGACAGATAAAGGAAACCTCTAGGAGTGTTGGATACACAGCACGACCCGCTCCGAGGGAAGCTGGCAAGCGATGTGTACGGTCCAACATGACAACCTAATGGGCCCTCCCTCCCCGAGGGGGCAGAATCCAATCACGCATGGCACCAGGCATGCCTGAATGGGTAAGCCTAGAGTACGCGGTAGCCTCTGACCGGTGCCCCCTCGGGAGGGAGTGCCCTTTAGGTTGGCATGTTGTCGCAACTGTGCGCTGCCCCGATTCCTATGCTCACTGAGTGTTCGCTTGTGCGGTGTATCCGACAATTTAGAGGTCTCCTTCATCTGTCTGATGGTATCGCTGTGATTGGCAGGATGGATAGACATGTAAGGCTTCTTCTGAAAGAAATTGCAAAAAAAGGAACACATCCCATCTGTCTCTGTGCAGCACAAAGGGGAGACTTTCAACAGGATGATTACAATTGCCAAGATTGCTTCATACCTATAAGGGATAGTGTAGAAGATGTACGCACATCTTCTACACTATCCCTTTGCTTAACCTAGAGACTCCTGCTTGCTCTCATCTAACGATGTAAAGTCGACCCAGCAGGCCCGAAGTTTTCCCAAGCGGTCGTGAACGACCAGGAAGCTTCTCAATGAAATGTTTCATGACAGCGTATCCTGTGAGGTAATAGTGATAGCTTGAATGTGAAGGGGTTATGCAGGATGGCCCCTCCTCACATGTCAACAGTCCTCGAAAATCGGGGCTGTGCTGCATTAATTCAATTGACTTAATTGTAAGCTGCAGCTAGAGGTATGATGCAAGAGAAAATGTGACATGATGGACCGTTGAAATCCTAGTTATGCATTGCATTGCATTACATTATACCTTTGAACGTCCAGGGGATACGACTAAGGCCGTAGGGCCAGGCCCATCAGACGGCAATTGGCAATCTTCATCTCTAAACGTGTTCACTCTGATGTCCTAACGTCAAGATTATTGTATTTGATGACAATCTTGGTTTTTTCTCTGACATCGAGGGAGGAATTTGGCAACGAGAGTGTAGTCATTGTTCTCATAGACTGCATGCAAGCTCTCTTTCGGCAAACCTTCCCATCTGAGCTGGACCCTATAGGATCCTTGAGATGGGCCCTCAGACACTTTCCCAGACTGCATGCAAAGGCTTAAAATTGATATGGACGATGACCTCAGAGCAATCTCTGGGAAGGCCCACCATAAAAAAAGAATAGGCTATGCCCAGGAGCTCAGCCAGATGGCCCTGGGCAGCTGCCTCCAGACATGACAGAGGGCCGCATCACGCTGCTCTACGACGGCAAAGGCCTTGATAGAGCTCTCCCAGCCAGCTACAGGCCCATCACTCTGATTATCAGCCCATTAATGTTTGACCCTATAAGATAAACGACATTTGCTTGCGCTTGGACATGTGCGACTTACTAGGCGCCCTTCACAAAGCAATAGGCCTTCGCTGTCAATCGTGGACATACTTGCGCGACACGGCACCAGAAAAGGCCAATGCGCCTTTTCGATGTGCGCGACGGAGGCTTTTCCACGAGATAGTTGTATTGGAAGGCGAGTTTGTCGATTCTCGGCCTGGGGCACCTCTTGTCTCGCCAAAGCTTGCTGAACGATGAAGGCTTTTGCAACAACCGTTGCCTCTAGAATGTAATGATCCCCGTGTCGTGCAACTATGACTGTGGAGCCGTTGTCCCTGCTACAAAGGCACTGTGATGTTCTACAATGGCCTTTCCCATGCCTTTGAGCCCACTACTCCATTGGTGCTTAGCGCTCATCTTGCCACAACTCCAATTGTTATCCTATATAGCTATGAAGCCATAGCTGACAGCCATGACTCCAATTGCCTCACTCATATGCAAAACCATACCAATTAATGACACAGTTCTACGAAAAGAGCGCATGTTGACAAAGCTCAAGCGGGTCTCAAAAGCCCAAAGAGGCTCTATACAGTTGTGCTTCGCCTCCGCACATGAGTTAAGCAAGACCTCACCAAGCAGACAGTACGCTCATACTGTCAAGCACAGCGTACGCGTGCTGGAGACAAAGAGATGGCAACTCATTCACAAGGCGCGGTGTCATCTGGAACGTAGAGACCAAGTTTTCCTTGAGCATTGCTTCCACATAGCCTTGGCCAAGCCTTGTCATCACACACAAAGTACAGGAGAGATGCTATGGACGAGATCCATGCCGGTGTTTGCTCGCACCGGATGACACAGTGTGTCTTGCATATCTCCAAAGCTTGATGTTTGTTGAGATGGCCCGTCAGCTCACAAGAACTGCAAGGCAATCACCCCATGAGTCAGTCAAAGCAAAGTCTTCAATTACGCATGTAGAGTCTATAGGGTCTAAATCATTCATCCACGCATCACAGTCTTGCACGAGTCCTAACTTGACAATGACACCTTGCTTGGACACCTTGCTTCACAATGAGAAGTGTTATATGAAGTGCACCCAACGGCATGTGGCTAACAATCTATTGTAGTTGCATAGACATGCGAATGCAACAGGGTGGTGCTATGCCTAACACCATGCCCAACCTTACCAAGGTGCATCCATGCCACTTTTCAAGGACGCCGCCTGCTTGCTTCCTCCAAAGACACCATGGCATCAGTGCCAACTAATATATCATCCATAAAGGCTTGCTTCTGCAAGCAGCCCGAGCAGCTCGCCTGCCAACCTAAGCGTCTGTTTGCTTCAAGTCCTCGCAGCGGAGAAGTCCTTAGGCTCCAAGCTTGCCTTGCAGTAAGTTCACACATTGCCAACTTTTCTTAGCACCATGACGGACTCGCTCTAGTCCTTTCCTGGCGACGCCTGTCTCAGGCCGTATGGTAATCAGTAGGGTTGCACATTGTTCTCAGCTTTATAATACCTTTCAAAAGGTCATGGCCTCCAAGCTGTGCTTACACGAGCCTTCAAAGTCAAGCATGCTGGTCCGTGCTTTGCATTACCCAGTGCTTTTTCTGACTTTCCCTTTCAGCACGGTGACATCTCGTTCACATAGGAAGCATCACACACCACATGTAGTCACTCTGGCCGAGGAGACCCACGTACTTGCTGGGACAGGCGAGTGGAGTCCCATTGCAGATTAGCCGACTTCGAGCATGGCTGTCTCAAACTCATCCGGAAAGTCAATCGTATGACCACAATATGACCGAAATATGCACGACCCACAATGTCAAGAGAGCCACATAATGGGCGTCAGTCGCGCAAGGTGTCAATGTCTCATCGAAACAACAGCCGCCATGTCGTCTGTAATCACATCTGCGACGCTTTCATCATAGGCCAGGGGCCCTGACCATCCTCAGAATGGCCATGTGCACATGGCTCATGTGCTTGTCGGAAGCTGTCGCCTTTGAAATTTGTGCGTCCAGATCTGGCGATGCCCTGGCACAGCAGGCAGAGCACCACGCCTTCTCCGCCCGGAAGCACATCTTTCAGGACGCACGATCCCAGCGGAAGCGGTGCTGAACAATCCCTTTAGCTTTTCATAGTGATGACCCGGCGTAGATAACTTGTGCTCGGCCCCTGATTCTTTCCTTTGAGTTGCTACAAAATTGGGCGCGGGAGAGGTGTAACCAAAAGTGGAGGAGCGGATGAATGCTGTCAGGTCCAGGGTGAGGATGCTCTCCCGTTAAATAATCATCAAAGCTCCCTATGGCTCCAATAGTCGCATTACTCGCCTCCATCAGATGCAGCTACCAGAGCCTCTCATAGCTTTCGAATTGGGATGTAGAGGGCTGGAAAGGCGGAGCCTGTCAAGGAAGCCAAAGCATCACCCACTGAGTCCGAGAACGAGCATAACTCATCGGCAGTCAGCAGCCAGACAGGCGATGGAAATGGCGGACACTTAACGGTAACATCCTGTGCATTTCGATAGCCTTTGTGATCAACCTGATGTGAGGATGAGATCGCTGTTCGTCAACACATACTTTCTTGGGATCATCATAGCTGGCATTTTTGACTGGGGGACCCTCATAGCTTCGGCTGCATGTGTGTGGCAGTGTTCAACTTTCCTGGCCCTGCAGGACTCGGAAGCAGGACAGATGGCCGCACCAGATGAGTTGGCGAGGGAAGAAGCAGACCTGCGCGCACAGAGGGAGGAAGGAGCAAAGAAAGCTCTCAAGGTGGGGTTCACTGCCTCTCATCAGCAGGTTGTATGCTTTGCTAGAACTGTAACAGAGGCATGCGCAGGGCTGTCACACTGAGCGCGGATTCTGTCTACAGGACGCCCTTGTCCCTCAGGAGCAGTCAGCCCTTGACAGCAGCCGCTATGACCAGCTAGACAAGCTCCTGAATCAGACAGGCATGTACACCACATTCCTGAGCGAGCAGCTGCAGGCCATGGACGACCAGATGTTTGCAGAGACTGAAGCGGCGGTCGGCCAGAAGCGCAAGGCTGGCAAGCAAGGGGCCCGCACAAGGAAGAAGGGAGCAGCTGCACAGACCACTGCTGGCTCGAAGAAGGTATCTCGGGCTGACCACATTTCAAATGTGGTGTCCCATGCTTGTAGGGGCTCTGTTCCAGGTCTGCTGCGTACGGATGCATGTGAACATTCCAGCAAGACGTCGGTGCCTTTGCATGCTGCAGCATGGCATATGCATGAGCCGCTGTGCGCAAATTGCAGGTGCAACAAGAGCTGGTGCCGCTCATCAAGGGAGACCTCCGGCCATACCAGCTGAAGGGGATCAAGTGGATGGTGTCGCTCTGGAACAACGGGCTCAATGGGATCTTGGCTGATCAGATGGGCCTTGGAAAGACGGTGCGCTCCTCATGCATGTGGCACTACTCGGCTCATCATGCTGCTGCCTTGCCTGCAGAGGGGACAGTCTCCTTTGTAGGTATGGCACAGAGACGTGGCAACTCACATCTGCATGTGCGTGTGAGGGATGACGAGTTGTAGAGGAGGCCTTTTTAGCTGCATGCCTGACACCCTTAGCATGAATCCTATCTTCGCAGGTGCAAACCATCGGCCTGTTTGCCCACCTTCGCTCCCAGGGTGTGTTTGGCCCCTTCATGGTCATTGGCCCGCTGTCCACGCTCTCCAACTGGGTCTCAGAGGTGCAGCGCTGGTGCCCGTCCATGCCTGTCATCCTGTACCACGGCACTCAGAGCGAGCGCCAAGCTCTCCGTTCCAAGAAGATGTCCCAAGGTACATCCCCACGGCCCCGCTGGGACTTTATTGTTTCTTCAGAGGGTGCTGCAATGCATCAGCCTGCTTCTTGTGCGAGAGGTACTCTTGAGGACGATCTGCAAGAGCCAGCACTCTGAAAGGAGAGCGTCTGCAGGAAGCGTGAAGACGATGGCATTCCCAGTGGTGGTGACATCCTACGAGATCGTCATAGCAGACTCGAAGCACTTGGCACGCTACCAGTGGAACTACATCGTTGTCGATGAGGGCCACCGCCTCAAGAACTTCAACTGCAAGCTGCTGCGGGAGCTGCGCACCATCCCCACCAACAACAAGCTGCTGCTGAGCGGTGCGTCACCCACCTTCACCAAAATCATGTGGAGCACCACTCATGCTCAGGTCCATCAGGGCGGTAGACACAGCTGAGAGTGCAGGACGACTGACATATCTTCACAGAATGGAGCTATTGGTGCAGGGACACCCCTGCAGAACAACCTGAGCGAGCTGTGGTCCCTGCTGAACTTCCTGCTGCCGGACGTCTTCAAGGACCTGGCCGACTTTGAGGGCTGGTTTGACTTCACTGCCGTGGGCAACGATGCTGAGGACCGGAGAATTGTGGCCATGGAGCAGCGCAACAACGTGGTGAGGCTGAGATCTGCGTCTGTGACGCTACTGTTGGCACACCGGAGCCCCACTGTCAACGACGCTCTTGGCACATGCGCATCAGAGCATGACTGCTAGAGGTTCATGCTGGTGCAGCGCACCAACACCATGTATGCATCTCACATGTGCATGACATCTCTCCAGATAATAGCCTCAAGATATTTCCCATGTGCAGGTCAGCAAGCTGCACAAGCTGCTGAAGCCTTTCCTGCTGCGGCGCATCAAGTCGGATGTCGAGGACAGCTTGCCTGCCAAGCAGGAGATCCTCCTGTATGCAGACATGACCAAGGAGCAGAAAAAGATCAACCAGCAGCTGTGCGATCGCAGCTTCATCGTAAGCAGCTCACATGTCATCTGCTCTGCTTCTGCCTGCTTTGTGTGGCCAAGCGTATAGGTGCTTGCCAGAGCTGGAGTGACTGAGACTCTGACAGCGAGTTTTGTTGATTGTATCAGAGAGGCCTCAAGGCACTAGATGGTGCTCCTGAGCATCCTTGCATGTTAAGCCTCACTGCAAAGCAGCTTCTGCTGCCCGGCCAGCAAGCGTCTGAGCTGAGGGCGCTGCATGCAGGAGGCCATCAGGCAGGCGGAGGAGGGCCGCAAGGCACCCCTGGGGCGCCTGAACAACATGCTGATGCAGATGCGCAACAACTGCAACCACCCTGACCTCATCACCAGCAAGTTTGACAACTCGCCGACCTTCCCGCCTGCTGATGTCCTGGTTCAGCAGTGCGGCAAGCTGCGGCTGCTGGACCGCCTGCTCACAGCCCTGAAGGCCGGGGGCCACAAGGTCCTCATCTTCTCGCAGGTGAGGCAGCCCATTCTACCTTTCTTTTGCGAAGGAAGTCCAGATGGCTTGCTCCTGCTGGTTCAATCATCCCCTGCCTCAGATCTTGTGTACCATGCTGCCTGTCTTCTGGTGATGCTTGTTGCTGACATCTGGGAGAGGTGACGCACATGAGCACCTATGGATAACCAGCTTGTGGTCTGCCCAGATGACAAAGATGCTGGACCTCCTGGACACCTACCTGGAGCAGCTGGGGCACACCTCAGCGCGCATAGACGGCAGCATCAAGTGGGAGGACCGCCAGGCCGCCATCAAAACCTTCAACGAGGGCTCGGACACCTTCTGCTTCCTGCTGTCCACGCGCGCGGGCGGCCTGGGCATCAACCTCACAGCCGCCGACACCGTCATCATCTATGACTCTGACTGGAACCCTCACCAGGACCTGCAGGTATGTGTCAGTGGTCCTAGAGTCCATGCCAGCAGATCTGCAAAGCTGTAGTAGGTCCTCCAGTGCAGAGTGCTTCAAGATGGACCGCCTGCTTTCCGTGGAGCCAATCACGGGTGTGTTGTGCGAGTCGTCGGACGCGCACGAATGCCCGTGTAGATGAAAAGCGTCACTAAACCGGTACTGTGGTCTGGCAGGCAATGGACAGGTGCCACCGCATCGGGCAGCAGAAGCCGGTGCTGGTGCTGCGCCTGGCGACCTCGCACAGCGTGGAGGGGCGCCTGCTCAAGCGCGCCCGCAGCAAGCTCGCCCTGGAGCGCCTCGTCATCAAGAAGGGCGCCTTCCTCCACCAGGAGGTGAGAGCTGCTGCAGGGCATGCAGCTTGTATGGGCCGCATACCTATCTGGTCGCTGCTGGCATTGCATGCACAGATTAATGCTGAGAGGTTTCATGTGCTCTGTCCGAACATTGCAGGCTGTGTGCGACGCACCTCCTCCATGGCGCAGGGTGCTCAGGAGGACACCAAGACATCCATGAAGGCTGAGGAGCTGGTCGAGATTCTGAAGGGAGAGGGTGACCGGGCAGAGAAGGATCTGGCACAGTCTGGCGTCATCTCTGAGGAGGTAGGCGACAGCAATTTCCGGCTGTATTGTGATGTCACCTTGTGCTGCACAGTCTGGCATGATCATGTGCATCTCCACACTCGAGATGACACTTCTGACACTTCAATGCAGATGTTGGAGAAGCTCCTGGACAGGAGTCACCTCGAGAAGCACATCAAGGCCCCATACCCCGATGTAGGAGTGGGCTACGAGATGGTGCAGGCCAACGATGGCTCTGGCTTGCTGTCTGGAGTTGAGTAGGCCAGCGGGTCCGCCTGGTGTATATGACTTTTATGAATCTCATGCCAGGCATGGCGCCAGACTGAGTTCAGCTGTGTGACTACCCCTTCTTGACTGCGTGCACGTGGCTTCAACATGGCTATGTCTACAAAACGTCACAGGCCGGTATGGATGGGGTCAGGTCTGAGGCGCTCCCAGCTGCGCTGCAATGGTTGCCCCGCTGCTCTCACAGTGAGAGCTCGGAGGGCACGCATGACAGCCGAACGCATGAAGCAGGAAAGCACTGTGAGCAATGACATCACGGCAGTGCCAACACCTGCTGCTGGCACCATTATTTGACAGTCTGTGTACCTGTGCTCTCCGGGAGCTGATCCAGGAGGTTGTTGCGCACCAGCGCGGAGTGTTCATAGCGTGAGCACGCCGCTGAGGCTACAAAGCGGCTGGGGCAGCTTTAGAGCCCAGAGAGAGTATGGGGTCTGCTTCAATGTTGGCACAAGTATGAAGACAGCATTTAGATCTGGTAGCATACAGAAAGGTAGCATACAGACCTGATTGATAGAGCCCTCGAGGCCCAGTGACTAGAAGTACCTTTGTCTGCTTTACCCCAGCGGTCAGAGTTGGCATGATGTAACTGCTCTTGGGAACCCCGTGTCTTGGTGGCAGTATAAGGGAACAACGCAGGAGCAAGATCATGTGCGAGCAAATGTAGTATGAACAATTTTGACAGATGTTCAACACGGATGTTCCCGGGCGTACTCTGTCATGGTAGCATAAGGTCGTTGTTGTGAGGTTTGGCAAGTGTATGAGGTGTTGATGGCAGATTCTCCTTACATTACCACTTTTCGCAGATCTCAATCCACAAGCTCAATCTCTGGCTACACCTTGTCCTTTCCATTCACTGATATGTGCATGCAGCTTGTTGGTACTCTCACACCCCACAAGTCGCAAGCCCAAAGTCTGTTGGCATCTGAGGGTACAGCTGCTACAAGGACATGGCAGCACACCATAACTCGTCAGGCTCAGCAGAGGCTGTTGTTCATGCCACTGGTGGCCATGGCATGACCTCAACGCCCTTCATTCTTTCATTGATGCAATTCCATCGCTTGGACATGTCCTGGTCCGTGAGCTGGCCAATGCGGATTGCCTGCAGCACCACAAACCTCATCATCAAAACTAGGCGCATATGCAGCCTGCGAACAAACGCTGCACAGGATTGCAGTCTGCAGCCATGAAAGCTGTGGCACACAAGCTTTTTTGCAATGATGACAGAGGCATTTGATAGGTGACGCCTCTGAGAGTAGACAGTGAGGCGTATGGACATCTTACCTTGGCGGTCTCTGACTCCATATCCAGGTCGCTGCACTCCTCCACCATTTCGCTGAAGCGGTGCAGCCCTTGCCCAAATTCCTGCATTCGGCAGAGCGGACTTGCAGGAGACGCACGAAGTACAGGAAGCTCTCGCAAGAAGCAATTGCAGGGCAGTCATGTACCTTGGATGTTGGTTTCTTCTCCCAAGGCCTGTACACAAGCTGTACCGTCCTTCCCTTGTACTTTGTCCTGCCCTTGTACATGAAGTGTTTGTATGCAGAGATAAGGTTTGTGGCCTTTCTGAGGCTCTGTACGGGCGTCTTTGATGCCAGGGCTGCTTTCACCGTTGCGATATCCCGCATGGCGATAGTCAAGATCTCATAGTCTGTTTTCACGTCTTGCGTCAGCCTTTTTGCAGGAGGACTCAGCCCGCTCATGGGCGATGCTGTCCTTTTCGTTCCTACCCCTGCATCTGCTTGTTCCGACATCACGACTGGCAGGCCGTGTCCGGCAATAGAGACATCGAAGGAAGGAGAAGCTCCAAGATGGAGCAGCACGCCTGCGTGGCAGTCGGTTCGCCGGCGTGCCCCGTCTACCATCAGCCAGCGGCCTATCGATGTAAGGAGGAGAGTGACAGCTGCATGTGGAAAGTTGTACTGTAGGCTGTGTCTGTTCACATTGGTTTCGTGAGCATCAAATGGGTCAGGGTCAGTAAAGCAGACTGGGGCAAGCAGAAGAGTGATCGCCCGGCTGTGGGCATCGTCTCGAACCACTGCAGCCATGTTGATATCCTGGCACACATGGCAAGGAGTTTTCCCAGCTTTGTCGCACGAGGAGGGACCGAGAACATCCCGCTCATTGGCTTCATTTCGTAAGTCACATCTTCTTATATATAATGTGCAAACAGCATCCGATGGCTGTCGTTTTGCGCTCCACATGCCTATCGCAAACGCATGGCACAATCTATACCAGCTTCTGACTTTCAGACGGCGACGTCCTCTATTCGCTCAGCGTGACTGCAGGCAGAAGATGGGGTGCCTTTGCGTCGAGCGAGAAGCAAGAGGTGAGACTGTCAAGGTGGGTGCCGCACACAGGAAGTGTGATATTTGTTGCCTCCTCACGACAGGCTATCTGTTCTGCGCTTTGCTCTACTGGTAGGCAGGCAGATGGCATGGAAGCTTGGCTTTTGTCTTGAGGCTCTGAGGATAAGCACTGGGGTGGCAGGGAGTGTCTGCGGCTGTGAAAGAAAGGATGCAGCATACAGCGTCAGGAAGGACTCCTGTACACAGGCCAATGCTGCTCTTCCCAGAGGTATGGTCACCATGCACAGCATTGGCAGGAACACTCACCTCAATTGACATTTGGCAGCGCGAGGAATAACATGCGGGGTAACAACTTGCAGGGCACAACATCAAATGGGGAGTACCTCCTGCCCTTCAAGACAGGGGCCTTCCTTGCAGGAGAGGCAGTCCAGCCAGTGATTCTGAAGTATGGGAAGGTGCTCACTGCCTCCTACCCCAGCTGATCATGACAGTTGAAGGGAAGATTATAGGGCGCAGACGCTTTGCCTGTCCGTTACGAAGCTGGGCATGTGCAGGGAAGGGTGTCGCCAGCATGGGACAGTATCAGAGCACCGCGGCACCTCTTTCTCTTACTGACCAATGTGTTTCACAGCTTGACTGCATACGAGGTGCGCGCCCCTTCTCATGTGCCTGATAGACAGTTGCAGTGCGCATGTGATATATACACTTATGAGCAGTCTGTCTGCAAGAATTGACAGCCACTGCCAAAGCGGTACACGCTACTTGTGGCAGCGTCGGCACTTGTCTACATGGGAGTGCCAGGCACGACAGACAGACGCATTGTCCCACACAGAGCTCAGTTCCCCTGACACCACATCAAACCATTGAGCCTCTGTGTTACCTGTGCAGCTGCCTGTGTATGTGCCATCTTCTGAGGAGCAGGCAGATCCTGCATTGTACGCCAGCAATGTGCGCACATACATGGTGAGTCCGCACAATGGCCTTTACAGAACCACATCTGGTTGCTTTTCAGCCTGTATAATCTGTCATCGTCTGCCTGCATGACCATTGAACAGCATGATGCTGGAGTTCAGCCCTGCCAGCACAGCTTAAGCAGTCTACTGGAGCAGGAGGAATAATTGACTGTGGTGCTGCAGCTGAAGTACTCGGACCTGAAGCCGTCCCAGGCAGTGCTTGCTGACAAGCGGGAGTACCACGCAAGGCTCTTGGGACAAGCAAAGCCTGCATCCAAGAAGAGGGAATGACCAGCGCCAGCAAAAGCGACTCCACAGTGAAGTGCCTATCATGAAGGGTGAAACAGGGCGAGCGCTTATGTGCCAGTATGAAGAATTCCAAGCAGTAAGCTCGCAGGATTGATTCGTAGCACCTCTCTAGCAAATGTGTAATGGAGGGAAGGAGAGAAGGGGAGCGACTGTCCGGACAGCAAATATACCGAGCCTTAGGGAGGGAGACATTGAGTTGCTTCTACTTGCTCGGTGTTACATGTACTCAATCAGCTGCAAAATTTCCATGCCAGTAAATGTACAGCCAGCTGTAAGCATCTTGGCTTAGCATGCCGCAAGCTCAGATGGATGCTGAGTTGTGCGGGTGCAGTGCATGTCACAACACTATACAGAGGGTTCTTCGCTCACACGCTTGGCCATCACGATGTGCTCTGCGCCTGAGCCAAATCTCAAGAAGCCAGACAAGCCAACTGGCTTTGCAGGAGGCACCTCCCTGACCCCCGAGCTCTCACACAACTCACGAGCAGGAGTATTCTGTTTGTGCACCACCAGGCTGATGTACTCCATCTCCATTGCTAGAGCGTGCTCTTCACACGCTTGCAGCAGCATCCTTGCGATACCTTGCGGGCTTCCTATACCTCTGGTCCACAGTCATATTTGCTATGACAGCAGCACTCGCCGAAAGCTGTACCGCCTTCTGGTCCCCGCAGTCCTCCCCAACAGAAACGGCAGCTGTGCCCACAACCTACTCTTTGCGGCCGAGTTGCAATGCTGCAGTATCTGCAGAGGCACAAATGGATCTTGCTGACAGGGAAGACAAGATTAGCCCATGCGCCTCAGGACACATGCCCAAGTCAATCTGGCAGCAATGCACCATGCACAGGCATGCACATCATTAGAGACAGGGCTGGCTCTGAGTGAAATAAGAGCCGATCATGACCAAAGTTCACAGGACAGGCAGCAGGACATACCAGTCAGTGTCAACTTTGCTGTGAAGAAGGTATTGTCAGTGTCTGCCGCCAAGTATGCTCTCAAGAAGTCTCTGCATGGGCGCATTTGGTCATGCAACAGCTCGTATGACTAGTGGCAACTGCAAGTCTTGATAACGTGGCTGCCATCATCTCTGCAAAATGGCTGTGTGCCCATCAGGCAGGGCTCACCCAACATCCTTTAAGTTCACAGTCACAGAGTCCGGGGATTTTGCAAAGCTCCTTATCAGGACTACTGAAGCAGCGCTGAGGTCATTCAATTCTAATGCCGCCACATGGATAAGACCATGAGAGGTCTCGGCCTGCAACCGAAAACAGGGCATGATTGTTAGGGCAATGTACTGGATAGCACAGGATGGCGAGCTGCAGGCACAGCTCTCAGAATTACGCGCAAGATACCAGGGCTTGCGGATTCACCGACTTGCAATGGCTGCTTTGCAGCGCGGCGGCCAAAGACTGGCCGCTGCAGGCGTGATGAACTCCTCAGGGATGCCACATGACTGCAGTGATCTGGCCGGTCGACTGATGCGGGAAGTCTTGGTGCGCGCCCAGACAGCATGTTAGATGCGCATGGAATCTTCACAAGGTGCCCAATATGCAAGGGCGTGACGGTCTGACTCAGATCTCCCCTAGATTGCATGCATGGAGCCTGCCATGAGATTCAGCTTGTGATGCCGGCTCAGGTCAGCACGCTCGACAGCCCAACCCCTGGCTTAGCGATGCTGGCTGTTCCCAGGAACACGCAAGCCAGCTCTTCACAGCGTGACAGTGGCCGATTACGGAGAAAGACTCCATCATGGGGAACATGATTCATGGCCTGCGTGGCACTCGTTCGACGGCGTACCCTAAAAGGTGTGACGGGCTCCAGATTTGGCATTGGAGCGGCTGGGCATGGGAGGCATCATACCGCGACTGTCAGGCTTCAACTCGAGACTGCTTTCAGGGAAAGTGTTTATCAGTGCAAGTTAAAAGGTTAGAGGCGGGGTGTAGATAGCAACTTGAATCAACGTCACTGGGGTAGAAGCCGTGATGTTGTTCTCTTCTGGCCGCTAGTCCGGCGCCATGAGGTGGAATATTGATCCTCAGACAGCGTGGATATTGAATACCCTTCTCATTAACATCAACCTGTATTTCAACCAGTCCGAGGTGAGTCAGGAGCTGTGCTCGCGCATATGACTGAGACACATATCAGAGTGTTCATGGGCATTCTCAGGTTGGTTTCCCCGCAGAGCGGTGCATGCTACGTCTTTGCGTCCACGTTTGTGGCCTACTACGCCCAGGCCCGCTATAGGAATTGTCCTCTGCCTCTCCCGTCTCTTGCCTGGCCCATCGATGGGGCTCATATGCCAGGCTTCAGGTGTCTCGGACTGGACGGAGGGTTCCCCTTTGACCAGATGAGGTAATTATAGTGTGTCTGATATGCAACGGCCCTGCTATGCAATGTGCTAGAAGCATATACAAGCTTCCTGATCAACCAATGCCTGCACATCGGCACATTGTCTAGCGGGACCGATCATCAGTTGAGCTGCATTTGCAGATGGTTCATGATCAACGGGGTGCTCTATGAGGGTCAGTATGGCCGGAAGTGGCGTAATCACTTCCTTCGTGCTGGGCTTGATGGTCTTCTTCATGCTTACCAGTCCCTCGAGTATGAGGGAGACATTCCCCCCGCCTGGTTGGCTGACTTTTGCATCAAAAGCATCTCCCTTGCTGTAAATGAGGATACCCCTGACGATGAGATCGTCCCACGCATTGATGATGTACGCCTCTGCACCCTGCTGCCAGAGTCCTGAAGCCCTTCCAATACTATTGTTGTACATGTAACCTCAGTAGGGACCTCTGCACAGATCAGCTCTCCTGTGTGCGGTCATCTGCATGTATTTGGCTCTGTCGTATGTCACTGCCATCCTAAGTGTTGCGTGCTTCCTATGCAGGCCCTGAGCTTCCTACCCGTTGTCTTCGAGACCAGAGTCTGCAATGTCAAGGGCTTCGACCTGCGAAATCAAAATCCCTGGCTAACCAACCGGCCAAAGCCTGGCACAGCAGCTGATCCTACCGCTTCCTTGGCCCACCTCACCAAGGTCCAGCCTGCACACGGACAGAAAGCAGAGATGTGAGTCCCTCTTCTGGTATCTGCTCACACAAGTGCTGATGCATTTCTGCAGCCACTTCTTTCTGGGCCAGCTTTCTCTCAAGGCATTTGTATGTTGTGCAGGCATGCCATGGTGCTTCTGGCCCGTTGTGATGCTGGCGAAGAAGTGAATTGTGGACTATGGCTCAAACCCTACCCTACCTTTGACGAGCCTGTCTATCTTATCTACAATTCATGGGACACAGCAAACAATGTAAGCCCCCAGAATACACCATGCGCAGTTCTGCACCATAAAACGGCACATGTCTGGCTGTTTTGTTTACAGGGCCGCTTCCTGTGCAGGGGTTCGTATTCCTACCAGTGTCTGAGCTGAAGAACGTAGTGATCAGGGCGGTCAAGACTGTGCCAAAGCTTCCCTGAAGACATGAGGTACGCCTGACACAGTCACTGCACATGTCTACATTGTTCCATCCGTACCCGCAAGAGCGGATGCTTGAAATGCTCAGCGCTGTCCTGATTGTTTGAGGGTCACAGCCCTCAATCCTCTGTCCAGTGGCATGCTGCTTTCCATGCCCCGCATGCTCAGAGGCATGCCATCTGGCATGCTGCGCACTGTGATATTTTCTGACTTGCCGGAAGTCAATGGCGCCTCCCTGGCCAGCAAAGGCACAGTGGTAGAGATCGGTGGGCGATGCAGACAATCCTGCTCAGATACTCGTTGCGTGCAAGTGGTAGTTGCAGGGCAGAGGAGGCTGCTGATATCATTGCAGCGCATCTGTGGGCCCTGTAACTCTCCTGAATACTTGCCTGTGCGAGCAGGTAGTGAACTGGAGGCGCGGCCATGGCCGGAGGCGGCGGCATCAGCGGTGGCGGTGGTGGCGCTGCAGCTGCCGAGGGCGGTGCAGCTGCCGAGGTGAAGAATGAGGAGTTGTCTATGGCAACAATGCACCTTCCTGTGCAAGTGCTACCTGGTGAATAAAGGACTAGTATTCAACAAGTACTGATTCACCTGGCACCGAGCTAGATTCTGCTGAGATGGGTTCTGCTCTGAACAGTGCAGAGTAGGTTCAGGTTCCTGAGTCACAACTGTTCAAGACTGTGGTAGACCAGCCAGATGCCAACTGGCTTCTTAGCTTTCAGAGGTGTGGAACCTGGACATGTGTCCTATCAAACTAGATATTTGTGCACATGTGCTGTGACGTTCAGGAAGCTCACTCCTGTGTGTAGCCAGCTGAGATTGTGCACGCTTATGTGAAGCCTTTCGTAAGCTCTTTACAACAATGGCAACTGAAATTGTCAGTTGTTCCTTGACACCAAACATGCACACTCTGCCATGCAGTTGTCATGCATGTACTTCGGCAGGCAAATTTGGCAGGTGCAGTATAGTGAGACACGCAGTCCATATCTTGCCCAACATTCTCATTACAGAGCTCCTAGAAAGGCGCCTGCCAGCNGCGGCCAAAGACTGGCCGCTGCAGGCGTGATGAACTCCTCAGGGATGCCACATGACTGCAGTGATCTGGCCGGTCGACTGATGCGGGAAGTCTTGGTGCGCGCCCAGACAGCATGTTAGATGCGCATGGAATCTTCACAAGGTGCCCAATATGCAAGGGCGTGACGGTCTGACTCAGATCTCCCCTAGATTGCATGCATGGAGCCTGCCATGAGATTCAGCTTGTGATGCCGGCTCAGGTCAGCACGCTCGACAGCCCAACCCCTGGCTTAGCGATGCTGGCTGTTCCCAGGAACACGCAAGCCAGCTCTTCACAGCGTGACAGTGGCCGATTACGGAGAAAGACTCCATCATGGGGAACATGATTCATGGCCTGCGTGGCACTCGTTCGACGGCGTACCCTAAAAGGTGTGACGGGCTCCAGATTTGGCATTGGAGCGGCTGGGCATGGGAGGCATCATACCGCGACTGTCAGGCTTCAACTCGAGACTGCTTTCAGGGAAAGTGTTTATCAGTGCAAGTTAAAAGGTTAGAGGCGGGGTGTAGATAGCAACTTGAATCAACGTCACTGGGGTAGAAGCCGTGATGTTGTTCTCTTCTGGCCGCTAGTCCGGCGCCATGAGGTGGAATATTGATCCTCAGACAGCGTGGATATTGAATACCCTTCTCATTAACATCAACCTGTATTTCAACCAGTCCGAGGTGAGTCAGGAGCTGTGCTCGCGCATATGACTGAGACACATATCAGAGTGTTCATGGGCATTCTCAGGTTGGTTTCCCCGCAGAGCGGTGCATGCTACGTCTTTGCGTCCACGTTTGTGGCCTACTACGCCCAGGCCCGCTATAGGAATTGTCCTCTGCCTCTCCCGTCTCTTGCCTGGCCCATCGATGGGGCTCATATGCCAGGCTTCAGGTGTCTCGGACTGGACGGAGGGTTCCCCTTTGACCAGATGAGGTAATTATAGTGTGTCTGATATGCAACGGCCCTGCTATGCAATGTGCTAGAAGCATATACAAGCTTCCTGATCAACCAATGCCTGCACATCGGCACATTGTCTAGCGGGACCGATCATCAGTTGAGCTGCATTTGCAGATGGTTCATGATCAACGGGGTGCTCTATGAGGGTCAGTATGGCCGGAAGTGGCGTAATCACTTCCTTCGTGCTGGGCTTGATGGTCTTCTTCATGCTTACCAGTCCCTCGAGTATGAGGGAGACATTCCCCCCGCCTGGTTGGCTGACTTTTGCATCAAAAGCATCTCCCTTGCTGTAAATGAGGATACCCCTGACGATGAGATCGTCCCACGCATTGATGATGTACGCCTCTGCACCCTGCTGCCAGAGTCCTGAAGCCCTTCCAATACTATTGTTGTACATGTAACCTCAGTAGGGACCTCTGCACAGATCAGCTCTCCTGTGTGCGGTCATCTGCATGTATTTGGCTCTGTCGTATGTCACTGCCATCCTAAGTGTTGCGTGCTTCCTATGCAGGCCCTGAGCTTCCTACCCGTTGTCTTCGAGACCAGAGTCTGCAATGTCAAGGGCTTCGACCTGCGAAATCAAAATCCCTGGCTAACCAACCGGCCAAAGCCTGGCACAGCAGCTGATCCTACCGCTTCCTTGGCCCACCTCACCAAGGTCCAGCCTGCACACGGACAGAAAGCAGAGATGTGAGTCCCTCTTCTGGTATCTGCTCACACAAGTGCTGATGCATTTCTGCAGCCACTTCTTTCTGGGCCAGCTTTCTCTCAAGGCATTTGTATGTTGTGCAGGCATGCCATGGTGCTTCTGGCCCGTTGTGATGCTGGCGAAGAAGTGAATTGTGGACTATGGCTCAAACCCTACCCTACCTTTGACGAGCCTGTCTATCTTATCTACAATTCATGGGACACAGCAAACAATGTAAGCCCCCAGAATACACCATGCGCAGTTCTGCACCATAAAACGGCACATGTCTGGCTGTTTTGTTTACAGGGCCGCTTCCTGTGCAGGGGTTCGTATTCCTACCAGTGTCTGAGCTGAAGAACGTAGTGATCAGGGCGGTCAAGACTGTGCCAAAGCTTCCCTGAAGACATGAGGTACGCCTGACACAGTCACTGCACATGTCTACATTGTTCCATCCGTACCCGCAAGAGCGGATGCTTGAAATGCTCAGCGCTGTCCTGATTGTTTGAGGGTCACAGCCCTCAATCCTCTGTCCAGTGGCATGCTGCTTTCCATGCCCCGCATGCTCAGAGGCATGCCATCTGGCATGCTGCGCACTGTGATATTTTCTGACTTGCCGGAAGTCAATGGCGCCTCCCTGGCCAGCAAAGGCACAGTGGTAGAGATCGGTGGGCGATGCAGACAATCCTGCTCAGATACTCGTTGCGTGCAAGTGGTAGTTGCAGGGCAGAGGAGGCTGCTGATATCATTGCAGCGCATCTGTGGGCCCTGTAACTCTCCTGAATACTTGCCTGTGCGAGCAGGTAGTGAACTGGAGGCGCGGCCATGGCCGGAGGCGGCGGCATCAGCGGTGGCGGTGGTGGCGCTGCAGCTGCCGAGGGCGGTGCAGCTGCCGAGGTGAAGAATGAGGAGTTGTCTATGGCAACAATGCACCTTCCTGTGCAAGTGCTACCTGGTGAATAAAGGACTAGTATTCAACAAGTACTGATTCACCTGGCACCGAGCTAGATTCTGCTGAGATGGGTTCTGCTCTGAACAGTGCAGAGTAGGTTCAGGTTCCTGAGTCACAACTGTTCAAGACTGTGGTAGACCAGCCAGATGCCAACTGGCTTCTTAGCTTTCAGAGGTGTGGAACCTGGACATGTGTCCTATCAAACTAGATATTTGTGCACATGTGCTGTGACGTTCAGGAAGCTCACTCCTGTGTGTAGCCAGCTGAGATTGTGCACGCTTATGTGAAGCCTTTCGTAAGCTCTTTACAACAATGGCAACTGAAATTGTCAGTTGTTCCTTGACACCAAACATGCACACTCTGCCATGCAGTTGTCATGCATGTACTTCGGCAGGCAAATTTGGCAGGTGCAGTATAGTGAGACACGCAGTCCATATCTTGCCCAACATTCTCATTACAGAGCTCCTAGAAAGGCGCCTGCCAGCTAGACCAGCTGGTTGATGCCCAAATGTCTTGCTCAGCCGATCCTTGCTCTTTCAGAGGACCAGAGTCTGCTGCATGCATCTGTGGCAGAAGCACAGTCCGGGCATGCCAGGCAGAGTAGTCGCTGAAGTTGTTGTTGATGAGGCTCATGGTGTAGTGCTCCTCCTGCTCTGGCGGGATGCCTGCTTTGGCTGTGACGATGCGCCTGTACCTCCATGCACGAAAGTTGCGTGGGTCCAGCTCCTGCAGCCTGCATATTGACAAAGCAGCAGTCATACAGATAGTGCTCAGGCTGGCCCCTGTCAAGTTGAGACGTCATAGAGGGCTTCTCCTCCATCTCCATTGTCATAGTCACACACAAGTATCATACAAGATGTGAGGCTGGCATCGAAGGTCTGCAGATGAGGCGGTCCCAGCAGACTCACTTGGTCAGCAGTTGGAGCTCTTTGTCAAGAGGCACAAGGCCCTGGTCGACAAGCCATTTGCGGTGGTGCCATGTTGCATCAGACTTGGGATTCTTGCGAAGCGCACTCTCAGTCAGCTTGAGCTCAAACTGAATAGCTTTCATTGCTTCTTCCAGCCCCTGCTCACCCTGCGTATGCAAGAGCGTTGCTGTTGAGAAGATGCACGACTCCCAACATGGTCATTTCATACTAAAATGCCTGAGATAGTCACCTTGAAGGTGCCTGCAAGAGCCTCTCGGCGATAGTTCCACACTGTGTACACCTCAGGGTTCTGCTCCAGCAGCTTCGCTGCCAACGTGATGGACTCTGCATCGTATCTCTTTGCCGCTCTGCGCTCCAGGACCACATTGCAAAGTCGGCTGAACAGGGCAAGCTGCGCCAGTAACGCGGGCTTAGGTGCGGTGTACAAAAGGAGAGTCATCACCAGCCGAACTAGCTTTCATAGCTCATTGCCGTATGCAATGAAAAGATCAAGAGCGAATGTGTGTTCGCCATAGACAGACAGCCAAGGACCTTGACAAGGTACATGCATTGGGTGATCAAGAAAGCGAGCATACCCGCTTCTGGCCTGATTTCTTCTTCTCGGGATTTTTCGGCTCACCAACAGGTGGTCTAGGACGGCCGTGCATTAGAAGCAAATGAAGCTGCTTCGTGCAGTGTCAGATGCAGAAGCTCCTCAACCCGGCTCCTTCCTGAAATATTGATCGAAAAACTGATGATAAAGTATGATTACACAAGCTGAAGCAATCAATACCGGTACACAGCTATCCTATTCGCCTTTGTAATGCAAGCGACAGTGAAGCAGGGGTTCCGACAATAGTCTCGGAGCTATAGCTTCCGACCATATGGCAGCTTCACTTGCTTGGAGTATGCGGACATCCTCGACCTGGAGAAAATATAGATGTGACGCATCTGTAAGAGCTTGTATCTGTTTAACTTGATTGAGTGGTAGCACTACGAGTCAGGCCTGTATACCGAAGCTGGAGCTGCTACACGACTGGCGCGTGGGCTAAGGATTAAGACTGGATTTACATCTAGCGGCAGTTCTGCCGTTCCCAGTTCACAGCCGCCCTGCTAAATATATTTCTTCTCCATCCACGGGAAAGAAGACCCGTCAGCGAGAGATAAGAGCCTCCAGGGTTTTCACTATGTCGCAACGGGACGTGCGATATTCCATTGACAGGGGTAGCACTTTCACCGACATCTTTGCTGAGGTGAGTCAGCTATGCCTCTGAGGCAACACAGCTCTAATGCACATTTCTTCTCGTATCTGACGTAAGACGCCGAAATGGTACCTTCTGTGCAGATCGACACAAACAATGGGCATCCGAAACAGAGGTAAAGCATCATCACACAGTTTTTCTTGCCCATGCATCAGCAAGCCAATACTGGAGCTTGTATAAAGATTGTAGTCTGGTTTTTCAGGGTCATGAAGCTCCTGTCTGAGGACCCAGCAAACTATAAAAATGCCCCCCGGGAAGGCATCAGGAGGATTCTGGAGGAGATGACAGGCAAGAAGCACCCACGGAAGCACCCTTTGGACACCTCCCGGATTGCAAGCATCCGCATGGGCACAAGATTTGCAGATGGTGTTGTGACCCCAGATCGCCTGACGAGCGGGTATCGTAGGAGCACACCTACCTTTGCTACAGATGCTATCGTCTGCGCACCAATCTCTTATGGCTCCTTTGAGAGAACTTGTCCAGAATGAATTGAGGCACTTGTCTGCATGGTAAAGAGCTTGTCAGGACCCCAAAGGGTGTTTCTTGCGTTGCCACCTTACAGCAAGCAGCGCACAGCTTACGCTTTGCCCAATGCTTACAAGGTTGCCACAAACGCCTTGCTGGAGAGAAAGGGCGAGCGCTGCTGCCTGGTCACCACGAAAGGCTTCAGGGACCTGCTACACAGTGGCAACCAGAGCCGCCCGGCCATCTTCGACCTTGTGATCGACCTCCCAGATGTCCTCTATGACAGTGTTGTGGAGATCGACAAGCAGGTCAGCTTGTAAGAATCTCCATATATGACATCTGAACATGATTCTACCCAGGATGCGATGCAAAGTTCTGGGTGTCACCCGTGCATTGCCCTGCCCAGCTGCTGGCATCTCAACACTAGCCGGCCCAGTTGAGTTGCTCGGAGCGCCTTGGTGTGGTACATGTAAGTGCCTTGGCGTCCTGTGTGTGATGGAATGCGGTACTCGGACATTCATGCCCTCGCCCTGCTGTTTTGGACAGGTCATTCTGCCGTTGGGTGAGGAGCCGGACAGGAGAGCAGGCAAGGACCCCTGTGGTGACACCCAGCCATACCCTCCAGGCGGCAAGTGCATCAAGGGCGTGACTGGGGAGGTTGTCTGCATACGCAAGCCGCCTGACCTGGAGGCTGTCAGAAGGCGAGTGCTGTGCAGCGTGTTGGGCTGCAGGCATTCCCAAGTGCACCATCGATTGTGCAATGTAGTGCTTCACATAGATTTACAAGGGATGCCAAGGGTCAGCAGAGCAGCCTCTGCTACTCACCCCTGGCTCAGACATCTGAAATGTACACGTAGCTTGTAAGGCCTTGCTGGATGCGTCATCTGGACTCTGCAGGGATTTCCGAGCTATCCTGGAGAAGGGCATTACGAGCATAGCAGTTGTCCTGAAGCATTCGGCTATCTATCCGGATCACGAGAAGGCTGTTGGCAAGCCTGGCCAAAGAGATGGGGTTTGAGCAGGTACGGCAGATATCACTGCTCTTCACACTACCCATGTCGATCTAGGGTGACACGAGTTCTCTGGCCCTGTGTCTATCTATGCAGTTGCAGCCGATGATGTGAGTTCTCTACTTAACACGTGCAGGTCAGCCGGTCATCGGAGGTGATGCAAATGGTGAAGATGGTTCCCAGAGGCTTCACTGCCACTGCTGACGCCTACCTGACTCCGCACATCATGAGGTCAGCCTCCACTCACTGTTGTGCCTCTGTGTTGACACCAAAATCTCGCGCACATGATCGCGCTATGGCCAGACACACACCCTCTCCGGCCTTGCAATCCTGTGAAGCGCCATATTAAAAGGTAGCCGCTAAGGCAGGTTGTTCTGCGCCAGGTACATTCATGCCTTTCAGGAAGGCCTTGACGAAGGCCTGGAGCATGTCCAGCTGTCCTTCATGCAGTCAGACGGAGGGCTGTCGCCTGTCTCATCATTTTCAGGCCACAAAGCCGTCCTCTCAGGCCCTGCAGGAGGGTGAGCTTTCCTACGCACCATCCTTTTCTCGCCTATGAGGCACGCACTGAGTCCGCATAGAAAAGAAACAACTGCAACCACCCTGACCTCATCACCAGCAAGTTTGACAACTCGCCGACCTTCACGCCTGCTGATGCCCTGGTTCAGCAGTGCGGCAAGCTGCGGCTGCTGGACCGCCTGCTCACAGCCCTGAAGGCCGGGGGCCACAAGGTCCTCATCTTCTCGCAGGTGAGGCAGCCCATTCTACCTTTCTTTTGCGAAGGAGGTCCAGATGGCTTGCTCCTGCTGGTTCAATCATCCCCTGCCTCAGATCTTGTGTACCATGCTGCCTGTCTTCTGGTGATGCTTGTTGCTGACATCTGGGAGAGGTGACGCACATGAGCACCTATGGATAACCAGCTTGTGGTCTGCCCAGATGACAAAGATGCTGGACCTCCTGGACACCTACCTGGAGCAGCTGGGGCACACCTCAGCGCGCATAGACGGCAGCATCAAGTGGGAGGACCGCCAGGCCGCCATCAAAACCTTCAACGAGGGCTCGGACACCTTCTGCTTCCTGCTGTCCACGCGCGCGGGCGGCCTGGGCATCAACCTCACAGCCGCCGACACCGTCATCATCTATGACTCTGACTGGAACCCTCACCAGGACCTGCAGGTATGTGTCAGTGGTCCTAGAGTCCATGCCAGCAGATCTGCAAAGCTGTAGTAGGTCCTCCAGTGCAGAGTGCTTCAAGATGGACCGCCTGCTTTCCGTGGAGCCAATCACGGGTGTGTTGTGCGAGTCGTCGGACGCGCACGAATGCCCGTGTAGATGAAAAGCGTCACTAAACCGGTACTGTGGTCTGGCAGGCAATGGACAGGTGCCACCGCATCGGGCAGCAGAAGCCGGTGCTGGTGCTGCGCCTGGCGACCTCGCACAGCGTGGAGGGGCGCCTGCTCAAGCGCGCCCGCAGCAAGCTCGCCCTGGAGCGCCTCGTCATCAAGAAGGGCGCCTTCCTCCACCAGGAGGTGAGAGCTGCTGCAGGGCATGCAGCTTGTATGGGCCGCATACCTATCTGGTCGCTGCTGGCATTGCATGCACAGATTAATGCTGAGAGGTTTCATGTGCTCTGTCCGAACATTGCAGGCTGTGTGCGATGCATCTCCTCCATGGCGCAGGGTGCTCAGGAGGACACCAAGACATCCATGAAGGCTGAGGAGCTGGTCGAGATTCTGAAGGGAGAGGGTGACCGGGCAGAGAAGGATCTGGCACAGTCTGGCGTCATCTCTGAGGAGGTAGGCGACAGCAATTTCCGGCTGTATTGTGATGTCACCTTGTGCTGCACAGTCTGGCATGATCATGTGCATCTCCACACTCGAGATGACACTTCTGACACTTCAATGCAGATGTTGGAGAAGCTCCTGGACAGGAGTCACCTCGAGAAGCACATCAAGGCCCCATACCCCGATGTAGGAGTGGGCTACGAGATGGTGCAGGCCAACGATGGCTCTGGCTTGCTGTCTGGAGTTGAGTAGGTCAGCGGGTCCGCCTGGTGTATATGACTGTTATGTTTCTCATGCCAGGCATGGCTCCAGACTGAGTTCAACTGTGTGACTACTCCTTCTTGACTGCGTGCACATGGCTGTCAACATGGCTGTATCTACAAAACGTCACAGTCCGGTATGGATGGGGTCAGGTCTGAGGCGCTCCCAGCTGCGCTGCAATAGTTCCCCTGCTGCTCTCACGGTGAGAGCTCGGAGAGCGCGCATACAGCCGAACGCATGAAGCAGGACGCACTGTGAGCAATGACGTCACGGCAGTGCCAACACCAGCTGCTGGCACCATTATTTGATTGCTTGACGCCCTCGTAGCTTCCGCTCATGCTGCGCACAGCATGACCAGGGCTATGAGAGAGCGGATGATACTGCTGGTGCTGAAGATTGGAGGGCATGCAAGCAGAGTCAGCTCTGTATTTAAAACTGTAAGCAGGAGGGCAGCCCATCTGAGACAGATAGGGGACACACCTTGACTGCACCACTGTGTTTGAGCACAGCTTATGCTGGCAAGGGAAGTGCAGTGGAATTGGGCAATGGGTTGCTGCGACGCATGCGGAAGGAGCTTGCCAATAGCGAGAAGATAAGACACTAGGATTTCTTATGCAGTTAGGACATTTGTTGGGTAACCTCTAAGCAGCAAATAGCAGGGCATAATGCAGACGTCTCTAGTGAGTTGGAGCCAATCAGTGACAAGTGCAAACTGTGCCACATTGAGATGACGTGGGCTGAGTTGTTTGTGATGGAGGCGTGTGTAATCCAACAGGACATCAGCAGGCCTGTCAAGAGGTTGACATTGGGGTCATCTGTTCAATGTGTGGAGAGCTTTCACCGACAAGCTTCAGCTGTGTGTTCCTGGTGTTTCATAAATATCCCCTCTCATTTCCCCAAAATAGGCGTGGGGGCATAGCTGTGGTGTTGCAAGAGTCTTCAGATCGAACAACAGTGACCAGTGGACATGCTTGCTCGATCTCGCTGAGGACCTTACACATCAACCTGTGCTTATATACAGAGCTCAAATTATCTTATCCATTTCAAGACTCAGAGGTCTGCCAGACGCCCAAAGATTGACTGGTGCACCCATCACAACCCCGCAATTACACTGCAAATGATTACGCAAGTCTATGCTGAGTTTGCAGTGCCGGTGTCTGTATAAGCTGCAACCTGTGGTGCATAGGCACTGCTATGCATGATGCTGACCCTCTCCTCAGACTCCGTCAGAGATGGTCAATAGTCAAGTTGAGATTGTCAGTTCTTCCCGTTGTAGTATACAGATAGGCAAGCACAGCCAATGCTTATATAGCATTGGCCTGAGCTGACTGCTTCACGCTGAATCAATTCTGTTCTGGCGGTCTCACAGTGTGAGAGCCTAGGGCACAGAACACTCTGCTCTGAGCTGGCATGCCTGAGTGATTGACACCAAAACCTTGCTCTGAAGGGCTTAGCCCGCTAAACCGCACTCGATGAAATAAATGTGACCACGAACTGCTTTCTAAGGACAGAACTTAAGCAGGAGTGCTGCTTCTCATGCCAGCAGAAGCCTCCGCAAGCGCAGCGGCTGCGGCTGACTCAATCTGCTGTCGGCCTCCTCGGCGGCCTCCACCACAGGCTCCATCTCCAGAGCAGACCGCGAGCTGAGCGCGTCTGTGCTGGTGCCGAACACATTCATGGGGAACTTTGTGTCCCAGTAGTTCACCATCTCATAGTCCTCTGCCGGGCCCTTTCCGTGCCACGCTTGCTGCACAGAAGCAACAGAATGCATCAGACGATGTGTATGTGACATGCCACAGTAAGACAGGCTGCACACTGTATTTGAACACAGGGAGGGTCCAGACACTGGCAGGCAGGCCAAACAGCTGATACACATTAGAGGTACGATGGCAACTCACGTCCTCAGGTAGGAAGTATGTGCTGTTAGGGTTGAAGGCCTCCTGGCCTACTGTGAAGCGCTCATAGGTGTCTCCAATGATACCCTGCAGGACAAGGCGCCCCTCAGAGCTCTGCTCACACTGTTACATAGGACGCGCCTGCTGAACTCAGGCCAAGGGGTGCACACACAGGAAAGCACACGCAAGAGGGGCAAGGCAGCAGCTGTAGGAAGCCAGGCAGTTCAGAGCAGCCTGACAGGGACTCACAGCCATGCGGTCATCCTCCGGGGGCGCCATGAGGGTGATGTTGAAGTTGACATAGCCCTCCAGCACCTTGCCGCCCTCATCAATGATGCCCTTGGGTGTGTGCCAGACCATCACCTTGAGCACATCTGCGTGCCAGAGAAGATGTTCAATGGCTGCAGCATACACTTTGGGTACAGCAGCGAGCGCGCACCTACTGACCAGATCAAGGCAGCACGGTGTGACACCATGAGTGGGAAGCTGTGCCTGTTGACTTGCAGACGAGCTGGCAGAGACTAGAGTGCCCGGTCCCCACCTGTTGCAACAACGATGGCGTTTCCGATGCCAGGGGTGTATGGGTCCCAGGACATCTCGACAGCTGAACTGTCCTCAAAGCGCCATGCGTGCTTCTGCTTCTTCTTTCTGGGTGACAGCTCCTTGTCATTGATGTACACTGCAGGCAGACAAAGCAGCGTCAGGGGCAGCGTCAGGCATCATGCACACTTCTGGCTGCTGCTGAGGAGAGTTCTGACCTGCAGCCATCCTGGCATCTGCTGCAGGGGGCGTGCTGGCAATCATCAATCATGGGGATCAGGCTGTTACTTTGCAGCGCAACAGGCCAATTGGTCATCAGGCAGCCTGGCAGCATGAGGCTGTATGACGCACCATGGGGCTGGTCGCCCTCCAGCTCGAAGAGCACCCTGTAGCTCTTGTACATGAAGCCGACGCCGTCCATGGTGGTGCCGTTGTGGTCGGACATCACCGACAGCTTCAGCCTGGCCGACAGCTGGTGGTTCTTGCTGGAGATGAGGTTGTAGGTCTTGCCCACATCACCAAAGAAGTTGAAGGCGCGCCCCGTGAAGCCTGTCATGATGGGATCGTTGCTGCCGCTGCCGCATGTGTTCTTGCCCTGTGGTGCACACATGACACGCAGTTAGAGGGCTACGTCTTCTGCAGTTGACGTAGGCCAGCCATGTTCTGGGTTCCGTGGCGGCCAGTGTGGGTATGTGCATGTCAAGAAACTTCATCCTAACTGGGCATAACAGGCTTATCTCATAGAGCACAGGCCTGACTGACATGAGTGGGACATGAGGTCAGCTGCCCCTACCGTCTTAGCGCAAGAGTTGCCGTTGCCATTGTTGTTGCCATTGCCGCTGCCTGTGTTGCCATTTCCTGCATGGGATTCACACGCGTCTGATAAATTCTTCCAGTCAGTCCGAACTCCTTTCATTGACCAAGCGGACAGCACAACTCATGCAGCAGACCTTTCAGAGAATATCTCTTGAGATGTTTGAATGATCCAGGTGTCCGACACACCCTTCCAACCGGGGGTAGCAACTCACCGTTGTTGTTGCCGTTGTTGCTGCCCTGGTTGTTGTTGCCATTACCATTGCCGTTGTTGCTGCCTAGATTTCCATTCCCGTTCTTGTTGCCATTAGAGCTGCCGAGGTTGCCATTTCCATTGCCATTGCCATTGCCTCCCAGGACATTGCCGTTGCCATTCCCGTTGCCATTTCTGTCGCCCGTATTCTGGTTGCCATTCAGGTTGCCATTGCCGCTCCTGCATGAGGTACCGTGCAGCGGTCAGTCTCATGCTATAAACGCACTATCATGCCATGGCCTAGCCACCAGACAGCTCTGTCAGAAGCAGATGGCAGCACCACGCAGATTGGCAACAGCACATGCTGCCGAATGCTATTGCAGGCCATGTGCAGCAGCACTGAAGGCGTACCCTGTGCCTCCGCTGACTCCCGTGATGAGTCCGCCATTCTGGTTGCCATTTCCATTCCCTGCACAGCAGAACGCCACCCCTCGGTCTCTATATAGTATTGGCACTCGGCACTCCACACTCATCCAGTGCACGCCTGCGCCATCTATTGGCCTATATACATACAAGTGCTGCACGCCAGGCCGGCAGCTATAGATCACACAGCCACGACGCGCGCAGCGCGGCTGACAAAGTGCCAGGCGCAAAGGTGGCTGTAGCAACAATGCTGCCTCGGCTCTGCAGAATAAAGTCGAGTTATCCATGAATATGGGCGCACCGTTCCTGTCGCCCAGGTTGGAGTTGCCATTCGAGTTTCCATTGCCGCCGATCAAGTTTCCGCCCCCATTGCTGTTCCCGTTCAGGTTGCCGATGTTGTTTCCGCCGTTCTGATTGCCATTGCTGCTACCGCCCATGCCAATGAGGCCACCCTGTGACGCTGCTCCTGCTGCCACTCCTCCTACTGTGCCTAGCGTGCCGAAAGTGTTTGCTGTCTGCTGCCCGGAAGAACGTCCACTGCCGCTGTCTGTGGTTGTGCCTGATATCGACGAACCGCCGCTCTCCGATCTTTCTCTTGACCGCATGGCAGCCTCACGCGCGTTGGAGCCTGTAATCTGCGCCGAGGCCAGATGCGTTGTGGCGAGCAATGCCGCAAGGCAGAGCGCCAGTCGCATGGAGGCCATGGCTGCGCTGGCCTGCTGTAGCGTGCGAGTGTCCTGCTGCCTATGTCCCTTTGGATCAGGCGGGCATCAGCCGAGATGGGTGATCGAAAGCAGGGAGATCAGTGTTGATGACAGATCCGGGTATGTCATGTCGGGCATCATTTCGGAGGTGACGCACCGCGCGGGTGACTAATTACTAATGTATGGGCAGCGTCCTCTGCCTCGCAGCCTCGTGCGCTTCGCTGTTGCTTCGACACAAGCATCCATTTCCCTTCTGTGTTTATTGAGCTTCTCCAATGCATTCAGCTCCTGCGTCTTGACGAAGCCCCTTCCGGCTGAGGATGAGATCAGCATATGAGAAGAATGTTACTGGTGAAGGAATCGTAACATACTCCGTCTTTGCCAGCCTTTTGCAGCCCGCCTTGGCTTTGCCTGGATGCAATGTAGGCTTCCCAACACAAGAGTAGCATAGGCTCTGGTCCCCTTATGGTCTGCCCATGTCAATAGCTTCAGTATGTCCCATATTCAGACCACAGGCAGTTGTAAGACGTGTTCTTCATAGACACTTGCAACAAGGCCCTTACTTGTTGGTCATCCCACAAACTCTTGGCTTGCTGCCAAATGCTATCACTATATAGCATGTGCCAGCAAAAGGCATCAGCTGCAGCCTGTTGCCTGCCGGAGCTCTTGCAAGCTCACCACAGAAATCCGGGGGTTGCGTGCAGCCCTGTCCCTTTCCTCTGCTGTGTTGTAGCCCCAGTCCACAAGGTACAGCTGCCAGCCGCTCAGAGCATCCACCTTGCATACCTGAGTGGCAGGATGAGCATTAGTGGTAGCTTTTCACCTGAGAAAAGCCAGCTATGGAGGGCATCCCCGCTTGCTCTTTCCAGGACGCCACAAGATGTCAGGGCCAGCATACATTCCGTCACTGATCCTCACCTTCTCAAGGGTGCCAAGCTTGTCCTCCACAAAGTGGTATGTCATATCAGGATGCAGCCGCTGCAAGTCCACCAGGATTTCGCTCTTCGGCTGGCCTGACACAGTTGTGGAAAAGATGTCCTGGGATGCGATGGGCACCTTGGCCATGTTGTGCATCAGCGCTTCCGTGAAGCGCGCCTGCACGCCAATTGCAACCCTGTGGGAAAGGCAAGCTGATGCTAGCGTTCAGAGCAGCAGAAAGCCGCTGAGCATGCATGCGTGCTCAGCTATTTGGGGCCGAAGGAAACCTTGCCTGCTTGGTGGTCACAATGTAGAAATGCCCCTGCGACCTCAGGTGCTGCACAATCGCAGGCAGCCCCTCATAGATCTCGTTGGCAGACAGCCAGTCGTCAAGGTTGTCTGCCATCCATGCATCTCGTGTGGACCCAAACAGCTCCACCAGCTGCAGGAACGCAGATTGCATGTTGCTCTCTTTCAGTGCTGGCATCATTATCTACTGCAGCGACTTTGCGAGGCCTGCAAGCTCTCGAATAGACATCATGTCAGCACCATCAACGCTGTGACTACCACAGGAGAGGAGCATTGTACCTCCTGGCGATCCAGTTGCCATCGCTGCATGCTTTCAGGCAGGATGGTGTGCCAATGCTGCAGGATGTCATCCTCGCTGACTCCCTCCAGCAGGCACCGCACCTGCACGAGATTTTCATACCTGCATGCCGGCCATGGCTCAATGCAGCCCAGGTCATCATATCGCCAAAAGCCTCGCTGCCTGCCCTAATGCATACAAATTTAACAGTAATTGTCAAGCAATGCTGCATATGAGCTGCAGACACACCCCGTCTCGACCACTGGTCTGACAGTGCGCATCTTCTGCTCAATCTCCGCATCCCTGGCTTGGACATCAGGCTGGCTGAACAGTTCTGGCCACTTCTTTGCTGATGCCTGCGGGAAGCCCATGTCAGCACCTGCCAGGCCCCAGCAAGAATCATACAGGGCTGAAGGGGGCCTCCTTCTCACCTTCCATGCGGACTTGCTGCTCTCCCCAACAGAGTTGCAGACCACACCATCAAAATCAAATGCCCATAAACTGGTGCTCATTGCCTGCACAGGCCTTGAGCACCTATCTTTCGAGTGACGTGTGGGTCCTGCTACAAATGGAAGCCTCGTCACCCGGAGCTTTGTATACAGAAGACTATGCTGGGCAGAAGGAGGGATCTGAGGACGCGGTCGAGGGATCATGAGAACGACAATGAGCTTGGTAGCTACTGAAAGCGCTTTTCACACTTTCAAGTGATTTTAAGCCCCCCTGCTCTGCAGAAAAGTCCCCTGCTGTGCCTCTGCCCGAACGGTACAACATCTGCCCGCTGGCCCAGTGGCATGGCAGTGACGTGGACTGGGACCCGGACTGTCAAATGTCTCACTGAGGTGTCATTTGTGGCATATACGCGATACAATATGGTGCACCGAGGCGCGTTCCTGGGCCTATTGGCCCTCATCTGTGTTGCCAGTGCTGCAGGACTGCCTCCCCGCTTTGCAGACCCCAGACAAGTAGCAGTGCAGGAGTCGGAGCCGCTCTGCAGCTCATGCACCTGGCTAGTGAAGTCGATGAAGTGCGAGCTATCTGACATCGACACTCAGGACGAGATTGTCCGGACGATCCTCAAGGATGTCTGCCCAAAGCTCCCCAATGAGGTCCAAGATATCTGTGGCCAGCTCGCACCCCAGCTCATCCCCATCGGCGTGATGTACCTTCAATCTATTTCTTCGAAGGAGCTGTGTGCAGACGCGGCCCTCTGCGGGACCACAGCAGCAGCTTCCAAGGTCAACTACAGCCTTGTCCAGCAGAACGACCTCAACTGTCCCATGTGCAAAATGGTGCTCATTGCCATCAGGCAGGAGCTGCGCAATCCTGACAGCGAGACGGCACTCATCGAGCAGGCCCACGAGGTTAGCTTTCGCACCTTTATGCAACATGATCATGTGTATGACGGGCCAGGGCCAGACAAGGTGTCTGCTCCTCTTTGTTATATTCCTGTCAAGACACTGAAACATGCGGCTTCCTGTGCCAGGCTTGTGCAAGGCTGCCCACCGACTGGCAGGCCCCATGCATCGCCTATGTGGACCAGCTGGGTGAGCTCAAACACCCTTCACCTGGAAGTATGCATGAGTGAGAGTTGCACAAGATGTGCTTGTCCATGGCGCCAAGGTCATTCATGTTTCCCAATTGAAGAGGCGTACAACATGCAGGCGACCAGGTCTTTGACTATATTGACAACATGGACCCTTCAACCATCTGCATGAATTTTGGTGCCTGCCCACCAGTCATGCAGGCCCTGAGGTTCCCGGTATGGCCCTACCTGCTTGTGAGCTCTTGCATGTGGGCTCTGCTTCACCTTGCACATGACCCTTTTGACCCGCTTCTGACTGTGCTAAGTAGCCTGAAAAAGCCTAAATTTTTGACCTGCACAATCCCAGCAGTGAGGACAGGTCGCTGTTGCAGGTTCCTCCCTTGCCGCCTGTGTTGGTGGCAAAGGCAGCCGCCCTGCGCATGCACGCACATGAGCTCTCTGCAGAGAACGACTTTTGTGACACTTGCAAGCTGGTCGTGACGGAAGCAGCCTCCATCCTTGGCAATCTGGTGAGCAGCATTCCTCGCAAGATGTCTCTGCTGTGTGCCTATACTCCGCAGTCGTTTAGGACAGTAATTGCGATATTCACATGCGGAGTTGCTCTTGCTGTGTCATCCTGCCAGAATAATGCACGAAGTGCTGTGCTGTATCCTCATCAACTTGGCTTGTAGTGCTGAATTGTAGTGGCTGAGAATGCTGATTCTCTTCGCCATGTGCCCTTACAGGACACTCAGAAGCAGATCCTGGAGTACGCCAAGGAGGCCTGCAGCTCCTTGGGACCCAACCTTAAGGACCAGTGCCTGAACTATGTGGAGCTGTACGGCCCGCTGGTTGTCAACATGATTGTGCAATACCTGAAGCCAGAGCTCTGCATCGATGCTGGCTACTGCCCAAAGGTTGTGCCAAGCAGGCTCCACACCCTGTATGTGGCCTGAGCGCACAATGCGTAAGCGCTTATGACCCATGGCTGCTTTAGTGCGCATGCCGTGCGATACTTGTGTATACAGTACTTGTACAATAGAGAAGCAGCCCTTGTGGTGGTACCATAGCCATGGCCTGAGTGTGTTGCTCTGAAGATGTCATCATGCACTGGCTGTCCAAACGTGTGTATGCTGGACGTGCCCCTGTACTCAGTGAGTTGATGGGGACAACTGCGTTCATCTTAAGGGAGACTGATCATGGTCACCAGAAGCAGGCTCCCTCATGAGGCCGAGCAGCCTTAGGTAGCATAGTTGTCACTCAAAACATGTAATTCAACCCCAGCCCAATGTCTTGAGGAGCAATGGCTCACTGGGCTCACAGCTGCATCCAAAATGCAATAGAAAAAGACATCATGATGGTGAGGGTCAGAAATATTTGGCAGAGATGAAATGAATTAGCTGCACATCTGACGGCTCTACGCATGCCATCCTCCAATTAACAAGCATTTTCCAGCACCTTCCACACATGCTATATGCTACACGGCTCTTCCCTCCCTGCTCAACAGGAGGAGACCTGACGACTAGCTGCCCGCCAGCCTGGCATGCCGTGCTGCCCAAGGCTGGGCAGACGTCAATCCCAGCACGCAAAGCGGTTGTCAGAGCGCACCTATCTCACATCGCGTGCGATAGAGATGTAGTTATGGACAGATACAAGCCCTAATGGCTCGTTGCTTTGCCAGCTTCTCATGTCATACGCCACCATGTAAACAGTGACCCCATCATTGTGCTAAGAGTCGAGGGCCCATAGGATGGCCTTGCAAAGCGCGAGTCCCTGGACACATCAGGATGGTCAACTGGCAACGGCTGACATCATCAAGGGCTTGGCTGAGGGGAAGGTGTGTGCATCCATGCATGCCCCATGAGCTTCCTCGTGCTCTACCAAGACAAAGCTGTCCACACATGAGGGGTCATGTCTGGAATCCAATCATTGCTATAAAGTTTTAGCAAAGGGGCCGCTGTCCACCTGCCGAAGTGGCGAAGCACAGTGTCGCTGTGTGCAGGTGGTTGCAAGCGACATTGGGGCGACGGTGCTGGGGGTTTCTGAGGCGAACTTCCGGCAATTTCTGCTGGAGCTCATGTACGCGGTCATAGCCGGCCAGCTGCCTCCAGCGAAATTTGCTGTAGGTCTCAGAGCCAGCGGTGTGAAGCTGGAAGCCCAGTTGCCAGACGTGCTGGTCCAGCTACTATGGTATGCAGCCTCTGGCACTACTCATATGTGTGCAGCCTACATTATCCCACCTGCTTCATGTATGCATTAACAAGGGATGTTGCATTGACGGGGGATGTTGCCCGCCTGATGAATCAGAAGCCATTGCTAGGATGGAACGCGAGATGGTACCACAGCTCACAAAGGGGCATGTGAACACAGCTCTGGCTTCTGTAACACAAAGATGGCCATGCCCGCAGGGTCGTATGGACGCATCTGACCTACAGGGAGACAGGCACTGCCGAGAACAAGAGCAACCTGGTGGACCTGACAAAGGAGCTGGAGAAGGCACAGCTGGTGGGCACTCAGCAACTGTCGTCCGCTTCCGATATGTAGTCACTGATGTTGCTCATGCCTTTCATGATGTGATAGCAATCAGAAAGGAAGACCACAGTGACGTTGACTTACGGAGATACCAGCAGGGTGCTGGCCCGCAACTGGCAGGAGAGCAACACACCAGCCGGATCCACCATCTGTGCATGTCTGCAAATGTCTCGTGAGAGCCATACGCAGTGCCCATCAAGATGTTGAGCCCTGCTGGGTCAGGTGAACAAGGACGTCCTGGTCATGAACGCTGACCGCTTCTTCCTGGAGGAGGTGGGGGCCATCACAAAGGCGGAGACCCTCAGGAAGCGGGAGGTGCAGGTCAACACGCGCATCCACTACGCTCAGCGCAGGTGAGCCTTGACTGTAGACCCGCATGCCATGTCATGTGCATTTATAGCCGTAGCGAGTGTGTTCTTCCTCCCAACAGGCGTCCGCTGACCTGTGCATACCCAACGGCAGGCTTTTGTCCCGACATGGCTGACTGTGTTGCAGGTTCAATCTTCTGAGGGAGGAGAGCGAGGGCTACGCCAAACTGCTTGATGCCCTGCTGCGCTTTGAGAGGGTCTCCATGAATCCCATGCACATAAAGATCCTGGTGAGTAGCCCTGAGTCACAACCTGTGGAGACCTTCTGCCACATCACGGCAGAATCATCTATGAAAGGCCTGCAGTCCAGGATTGATGCAGTAGAAGCTGAGTGGTGCTTTTCATTGTACAGATCATTCAAGCAACTGTGCAGTGCGGTATAAAACAGGACATCCAGACTGTCTGTACTTTATAAGTGTCGGAGCAGTGTCAGCCTTAATCCATGATCATGTAGCGAGATACATGTCCGGAAAGGCAATTTTCTGGACAAACATCTGTGTCCTTTGCTGAGGAAACAGGCAGCAGTCTCTCAAAACCTTCTGCTGTGTGCAGGTCAAGGAAGTGAAAGCCTTGATTGGTTTCTTTGATCTGGATCCGAAGAGGGTGTATGATGTTGTGCTGGAGGCCTACGAGCACATGCCTCACCAGGAGGCTTTCCTTCAGCTTACAGGCCTATTCAGCCAGGATGCCCGCACACAGATTCTTGGGTTCAGATTTGTTCGCCTTGCCAAGGATGGCGCGGCTGAATGTGATGCGTTGCATCAGGTCACTGCCCAGCTCATCAAGGTGCGCAGAGCTTCCTTAAGTACCAGTACAGACTTGGGTGTTCCGAGAGTCCACCTGAGCTGGACAGAGTACCAGAGAGCCTACCTTCATGTTCTTGGGGCAGCTCCCGCCTAGAAGGATACCGCAGATGGGCGTCTGAAGCTACAGGAATTCTGTCTGTCCGGGGAGTAGGAGGCAGAAATGGGGCTCTGCAGAGAACTGAATTTGCCTGTGTCCCTATGACAGGCACGGCAAGTTGAGCTGGAGGCCCTGATGGCCCACTTGGGGCCGTCCGCTGAGGAGACAAAGGCAGCTTACACCCAAGCGACCAAGGACTTGGAGGCTGCTGTCTCGAAGATTGGCAGCATCAGCCTCACTCAATCATCCAATGACAAGGTGTATCTGTAATGCCGCATGCCATGACCACTCACCTGTTTGCAGCTCGGCCCAAAACAACTCTGCCATGAGCTTCTCTGCCAATCAAGGATCATCTCCAGCCTGGTCCTTCGATGGCTTCCATCATGTTCCCAGTGCATGCACCTCTAAGCATGAGGCGGCGCATCATGCACTGCAGGACTGAGGTTGTAGATATTCTGAACGCAGGATCCAGAGAGCCGCTCTCAGAAGGTCGGCCTCACAGCGGCAAAGCTGGAGCTGGATGCGAGGCCTCTGAGTGATACAATCTTTGGCGCTGCCCTGCGTGGCAACCAGTTCTTTGGTCTAGCAGGAGCTCTTCTAGAGGTGCACCTGCCCCTGCTTGCGCTGACCATTCATATCCCACGTGCAATTTGGCTACGCCCATGCATACAGCTCTGGCTTTAGCAGAATCCTTTCTTTTGGAAGAGCAGAATCTTGAAGGCCAGGATACTCTTGCTGCAGTTGAGTGAGCCAGTTTAAGGTTCTTCGGTGGACCCGACATAGCATCTTATCCCTGTTGATGTGGATGTTGCATGCGCACAATCTGCTTCCACCTTTACTGCCGTCCACAGAAATTCCGCAGTGCAGGGCTCAGGCATTGGTCTGCTCTCTCTGGTGCAGGCGGGCGATTGGGAGAATGGGTCCAGGCTTCTCAAGCATCTCACAGATCTTGGGGTGGACCCAGTGGCCTACCCTGCTGTTGCAAAAGCCCTCTGCAAACTGGCTCGGGAGCATGTGGCACCTACCTACAAGGGTCTTTACCCTGATGGGCTGCGTGGCCAGTGCATACTAGCACGCAAGGTGATGACATGCACCCCAACTCTCAGTGGGACCCCTCCAACCCTATGTGTTCTATTGTTGTCTGGTTAGGATGGTCTCACTGAAGGTTTATATTTGCTCATCTTAACTCCTGCATGAATCCACCTGTCATCAGGCAGAAGAGGAGATGTGTGGGTTTGCAATCCAGGATGGTGGCCGCGCTGTGAGCCTGCAGCCCCTCTCTGAGAGCGCAGTGAGCTTGCTCCTGCTGCTGGGCTTCCATGCCTACCATGATGCCCAGCTTCTGACTCAGCTCGCCCGCATCTTCCGCCACATGACCCTGTCCAACACCATCCTCTTTGCTTCGCCAGTCACCATCAAAGAGGCCTATGAGCGCGCCAGCATGGTGAGCCACTGTCCTGATCAAAATGTCTTCCAACCCATAGGCATCACTGTCAAGAAAGTGTTGTTGGGGAGTGTAAGCAGGCAGCCTGGTCGCATTCAAGATGCAATCAGATGCGCTTCACCCCGTATGCCTCATCATAAGCTTTGATCCTCATTCAGACCTCATGCCAGCTATGCGCCTTGCAGATGGAGCAGCTGATGGTGGACTGCCTTCTGCCAGCCATGTGCATGGTGCCTGCGCTCACAGCGCTGGCAAATGAGGTCTGGGGAGCCCTCAACCTCCTGGACTGCACTGACAGATGGCGCATCTATACTGCGCTGAAGGTGAGAGCTGACTGGATTCATTTATTCAGGGACTGTGGGTGCAAGTGTGGTAGTATCTGGCTTGAAATTCACAACCAGCTTTGCATAGCTCTGGCATTGAGGTGTGCCGCCGCTGCGCAGGCAAAGTTAGCGGCCTCACCATTGTTGCAAGCGGCTGGCAAGCTGGCCAGCGTTGAGACAAAGAAGGTCCTGCGGAGACTGCACGTTGCTGGTGCCCAGGACAGGCGCGAGAAACGCCGCGGATCGGCATCCTTCGCTCGCCTGCTCGGCAAGGCGTCCCACAGCAACCCGCTGGCTGTCTGCAGCGTCCTCATTGGCCAGGTACTCTTCCTGGCCGATTCCGAAGGCTGTGATCAGGCCGCACAAGGCTATGTGGCAATGCAACGCATCCCAGTATTCAGTGTACTGTGCTAGCAACAGATGAGGCCTACCATGCTCAGGCTACAACATATCGTCGCAGGTGCAATATGCTGCTTGTTCAAGTAGGAAGGGGATATCAACCCTGATTTGATGCACTGCTGTGCTTTGTCAGGCGGAGGCGTACTCTGTCATGGCGCAGCCCATTGTGGAGGCCCTGACATACTTCAGCGCGCTCAGCTTTGACGTCATGTCTTTCCTGCTCATAGAACGCCTGTCCGCCTCAGGCCGCCCCAAGATCAAGGAAGACGGCATCAACATCTCAGACTGGCTTCAAGTATGCCCTTCCCCACCCATGCTTGTTGTTGCCCAAGTAGGTGCCGCTACGTGAGTATGCTTGTTGTGACCCCTGCGACCTGTGGGACAGATGCAGGGTCGCTAACTCTCAATGATCCAGAATCCCCACTTGGTAGTGATGAGTGCAGAAGATATGACCATAGACCGGCCTAGCTTGCCTGCATGCTCACAAGGTTCCCTGGATCTGAGCACAGTGTCACATGCATGCAGGCGCTGTGCGTCTTCACAGGCAGGGCGTGTCTGGCATGCGACAAGCTCGATGTGAACTCCATCTGCCAGTATGTAGCCGACACCTTGAAGCAAGCTGAGAGCTACGACCTGCTCGTCCTGCGGTCCATTGTGGAGGACATGACGGTAAGCCAACACCTGATCTTCCAGCTGAATGCACCTAGAAGAATGGCCTAATCATGCGGCCAAACCAACAATGTATGTGCAGCTTTTAGGTGTGACAAGCATGCTGCTCTTGCGCTGCACCCACACTGTACCTGGATTGAGATCAAGGCCAGATTGCAAGGAGTCATGATGATGCGATGAAGTCTTTGACGGAGGCTTTGCCCTGCAGGGCATCTCTCTGGTGAGTGATGTGAGCGCTGAGCAAGTGGAGGCCTTGGCTGGAGGGCCCCTTCTGCAGCAGCTGATCCTCAACCAGGAGCGCAATGCGCGCCACGTCAGTCCCAAGATGCTGGCGCGCGCCACCCAACGCTTAGCCAGCGCTCTCCAGCAGGTGTGCCTTCAGCAGACTGCCGCTAGAGCAGAGCTGTCTCTGCCCCCGCTGCATATGCCACGCCTGCTGTATGGAGTATGACGCAACTGTTGCAGTATGCAGCTTTGTGGAATGTGCTACATTGCTGCTGCACACACTGAGCACTGCCTGGTTGATCCCATATGTAATGCAGACGTGACACCTGCTCATGCAGGGCATGCCGGAGGAGCAGCTTGCACTGCCGCTTCTAGTCATGCTGGCGCAGCAGAGGCGATTCATTGCTGTGCAATCACAGACTGGGCCGCTGAAGCTTATTGCTGAGCTCTACGACAAGGCTCAGGAGTCGCTCTACCTGGTAAGGCAACACATAGGCCTTAGCTTCCCTGTACTTGCCAGTAAGGAGGTGACCAAAAGCATCTCAAATGTGGCATTCGAGGACAACTGTCTGATCGTTGTGATTCAGCGCATGTACAGCGCCTTGCACCTACCCTAGCTGCTGATGCTGTGGTTACTTTGCAGTATGTGGAGTTCCTGAGCTCGGCATTGTCCTTAGAGGCTTACAGCAGTATGCTGCCGTCCATAACTGACCTGGTCCAGAAGTATGACCTGGACATAGAAATTGCCCTCCAGGTACTCATCCCGGCTTATTTGCCAAGTTGTCATTCGCAAGCGGGCCCTCATTGTGCCTGCAGTGGTGCCTGCCTATATGGCTAGCATTGCACCCTTGTGACGATGCCTTAATCTTTACACTGAGATGAGAGCGTAGTAACACCTACCAGGGAGTGCCTCTGCTAGATTTGTGTGGTTGAACAGGCACACAGGCCAGTCCTGAGACAGCTTGGGCCCCCACAATCTGTTCACGATGCATCCCTGCCGAACGGCAACATGGAGGTGGAAGATGGGGAGGCAGAGGAGGGTGAGCTCGAGGAGGGCGAAGCTGCAGATGAACCCAAGGATGTTGCGATGCCAGACGCTGAAGCTGAAGGTATGCTCCTGCACAATGTTAACGAGCAGTGCAAAAGCTAATGGTCCAGGATGCACTACTATGGTGAGGCACCTGCCTCCAAGTATGGAGATATCTCTGGGCCTCCTGATGGAGGCAGCTCCAAACCTCACACAGACTTACCTCAGAAGGGACCCCAGGCTACCCTGACTTGCTGGTAAGTTGTCAGATGACTCTGAATGAATTGTGCAGGAGAGGCAGCAGCTGTGACAGCTGCAGTGGCAGTCACTGAAAGAGCTGAGGATCAGCCTGCAGCTGAGGATACTGAGGGCTGGCAGGAAGCTGTGGACGATGTGCGATCTGCACTGCCAGAGAGTGTGTGGGAGAGCATTAGCCCCGAGTTCTACATGGCCTTCTGGAGTCTGCGCTACGAGGACATCTTTGTGCCCAGTGATAGGTGAGCGAGTGTACAACAGCCACCTCTTAGGACTGTCAGCAGCACAGGCTTGGTGTTGCTTCACCTTCTGTTGTCGTTAATTTCTACCACACATGACTTGAGCATCAACCGCGCCTGCTCTGCCTTTATGGAACTCGATTCCGACTTGCAATTGCATTCTGCTACAGGTATGCCAGGGAGCAGCACAACCTGAAGGATCAGATCAGAGGTAAGGAGGAGGAAGTCATCAGCATGGAGAGGCTTGCAGACGAGCTCAGACGCCGAGAGGGACAGGTGACGCCCTGCATCCACCTCTTGTGACCCCCATCCTTACATGAAGGCTGTAATCCTATCAGGAAAGTGCACAACGTCTATCTCAAGCGCCCATGTCAGCTCAAGGCCTGCCTGGCAGGTGAACTGCAGGATGTGTTGCAGACTCTCCTCGTCTCAGGACGCGCTGGTGCCAGACGCTAGCTGGGGCGTGCCTGGTCTGTCCTGCATGCTGCCTGAAAGCGACGCTGCTGACCCTGTAGGCCGGGCAGTATGGAGGCTTCCCTGGCATGGGAGGGTACCCGGGCGGAGGGGGCTACGGGGGTGGCGGAGGCTACCGGGGTGGAGGCCGAGACAATGAGCCCGAAGTCAGCCTAGAAGACCTTCTTGAAAACATTGAAGTGATGAAGCAGAACATCAGAGACATGAAGGTAGTTTGTCTGCCTTGCATCCCTCCCTGCTGCGTTGCTGCTTCATGCATCACGTCAGGGGTGCTGTCCAGGGTGCCATGCCATGTTGATCACGGCATAGTCTGTCATACATACAAGGGACTCTCATTTCGGTGATGACTGATTCAATCGCGTGGTTGTATGCCATGGATGCATCTGCTGTGCTCACCTGCACCTGAGCTCTGAGTGATGCTGCAGGAGGTCTTGAAGCATATACCTGGTGAGCTTGCAGCCCAGGAGCTGCATGTTAGGCAGATGGACAGAATGCTGCGGGCCAGGAAATGGCTGTGGCAGAACGAGCGCAGCATCATGGTCAAAGCATATGTCCAGCACTGCATTCTGCCGCGCGTGACGTACTCGCCCGCTGATGCGGCATTCTGCGCCGTCTTCATGCAGCGGCTCATTGACTTTCAGACGCCCTGGTTCCCTGCCTTCATCTATCTTGACTCCGTGAGTGCATCCCCCCTGCATCGGATAGACTGTCAGCGGCACTGCTCCATTGTCTTGAGGTTTTGTATCACATGTCGATCATTCTTGTGGTTCCCTCACAGTGCTTGAAGCAGGCTTAGCGTTTGTTTGATTCACCATGTATGTCACCCCCATGTGACAGCTCTCAAAGGGAGGATGCAAAGCTCTTAGATGAGACAGTCTCTTCAGCCAATGGAAATGCCTGCAGGTGATGAAGCAGCTCATCTATCTTCTACCGACCTGCACAGACCGGGAGATCCTCAACCTGGCCATCTTCTACCATGAGACATTAATCATCATGGAGCGCTGGCGGGTATGCTGCTTCACATTTGCACAAAAGGCTCACAAGAGACTCTGACATACCCAACGTGTGAGTCCATTGTGAAGGCGGGGTTCTCAGTGCCTGTCAATAGCTGCTTGGGACGAGTTGAGCATGCACTAATGAGAATGTAGAGTATCCTTATGAGTTCATAAGGTTTCAGCATCAAGCTGGAGGACAGCAGGACACAACTCTCTCTTCCCTGGATGTTCAGGGAAGCGAAGCAGTCTTTGGGAAGGAGTGCACAGGGAATCCATGCTGTGGAACAATCCTGAAGCACAGCGAGGGTCCATCATTGAAATTCAGCGATTACAAGCGCCTCTGCCTAAAGTGGGAGCAAGCTGTGGTTGCTGCCCTTCGTACTGCTTTAATTTCCAAGGAGTATGTGCAGACGCGCAATGCTCTTCTGTTCCTCAGCTACAACAGCAAGGTAATTTATTTGTGTTGCAGACTACTAATTCTTAACACTATATATGGGTTTGTGTATGTGTGCGTCCTCGTACTTTTGCAGATCAATCCTCTCTTTGGCCTGTGATGGTCTGTGCGGCAGGCAGTCTTGGGGCAGGGTAAAAGCTGTAGAAGAGATTACCTGTCACCCTGCGATAAGGCCGTTCATAGCTGATAATTTACCTCAGGATATCCATGCAGGTCTTCCCCATGGTTCAGAGATATGCCAACGAGCTCAAGCAAGCTGCACAGGCGGTGTGTGATCACACTGACCGCGAAGACCTGCGCACCATGGCCAGCATGTACAGTAACAACCTGGACAGCGAGATGAGAAGAACTGGGAGGTATGATCTCACTGCTCGCGCCACAGTGGCACGGAACACTTCTGCATCTGACAAGGTACCCATATGGGCACTATCTGTATCTGTGCTGGCAAAGGTATGGGAAAGTCCTTACGCATTGCCCACACTTTTTACAGATGCACGTCTTACAATTGTGACATTACTTGAGCTTATGTCATGTATGGCAGCCGCATGGTATAACCAACTGTGAGCAGACCATCCACGGCTGCAAGCTGATTCACCCTGGTCGAAATAAATCAAGAGCAGCTGTCCTATATTGTAGCCACAGGGCGATGTTGCTTGCAATTGCAGGATGATGTCTGAGGAGGTGTACTCTGGGCAGCCACCACGACGGCCGCCCTCTGCTGGCGCCAGAACAGGTCTGCCAGAATTCACATGACAACGTGCTGGCCTTTTGAGATGTGACACAGCATGCCTTTCACGGAGCATGTTGCCTGCATATGCTCATCCTTTAGGCAGATGCAGTATTCAGATGTACCTTAAAGCAGTCCGGGAGGGAAGTGAGGTTGTTCCATGCAGATGCCTCTGCTGGAAAGGCTGCAGACACAGCAGCGGCGCCCAAAGCTGCCAAGCAGGCTGAGGATAAGTCTAAGGCTGCACCTGTAAAGGCACCAGGTGACCGTAAGAGGGATCAGCCCCAAGACAGTGACATTGAGGCTGGGGAGGTGGACACCAAGAAAGGCAACCTGCTTCGCCCAGATGCGCCAGAGTTCAAGCCTGGGAAGGAGGACTCATCTGCCTCTGCAGCAGCAGCTGCCACCAGCAGCAAGCGCAAAGAAGCTGAGCAAGCCTCTTCCACCCAGGTCCAGACCACTTGTGACTACTCCTGCTCTGATGAACAAGATGTTTCTGGGAATGTGGGCAGAGAGTATATATTTCACTGGGCGAATTACAGTACAGCAGCAACACTGGGCTGCTATGCAAAAGGCAGGGACACTGACTGATCTTTCATGATCGCAGGCCAAGGAACAGGAGCGAAGGAGAGCATCTGACAAGGGCGAGCGGGCCAGCAAGCGGCAGAGGACGTCCGACTTTGAGGTTTGTGGTCATCCAGTGCATTCCCATGTCATCCTTGGGCACAGATGTATACAATATGACTCTATTGTGCACTCTTTGTGCTGGTGTAGGCCGTCCGCACTTTCTCTCTCTATCTCTGTCTCTCGTGTCATGCAACATGTGCCACAGTGAGTAAGCTTCGTCTGTGCTCGTGTGCTTTCAGGCAGGGGAGCTCGAGGCTGCTCCACTTGCTACAAGCAAGCCGCCGGCTGCCTCCGAGCCGCAGCAGCGCCCTGCAAGCGATGAGCGGCGCTTACGGCCTGCGCAGCCGGAGCGACAGGGATCGCAGCGTCGCCAGCCAGAGGGTGCCGCCGGCAGCCGGGCTGACCGCAAGGCTTCTGAGAGAGAGGCTGACAGTAAGCTCCAGAAACCTTTGCTAAATCTCAGCATGCATGCTCTCCTGCTGCATGAGTCGGATGCTGGATCATATGCCCTACGAATTGACTACCCAGCAATTTCAGGATGCCATCACGAGGATATCAATGAGAGTATTTTCCAGCCTTGATGTCCTTCTGTGCAGAGCTGGCGCGCCGTGAGGAGCGCTTTGCTGACAAGGCGTCATCAGCTTCGACGCGCGCCAAGCCTGCAGAACCGCGAGAGATGCCTGAAACTGATGGGCGCTCTAGGCGGCCAAGTGAGGCAGGGGGGAAGAAGGAGCCCAGCTCTGCAGCGGCGCCTGCACAGAAGGGCGAAGACAGCAGACCTAGCCGGGAGCACAGGCCAAAGGACAGAGACACAGCATCGCACAAGGAAAGAAACCACGGCACTGCAGACAGGAGCCGGCATGCACAGCCGGCTGAGCGGAAGGAAGAGGCATCAGGGCAGGCGACGGATCAGAAAGGACCAGCCCAGAATGGGAAGGCTAGTGGCGGCAAGCAGGTGGAGAAAAATGCCGAGCCAAAGGCGAGATCAGCTGCCCGCAGTAGCCAGAAGTCAGCTGCCCCAGCTCCTGAGCCAGCCCACCAGTCAGCGTCGCAACCTGAGGAGAAGGCTGAAAAGCCTGCCGTGGAGCTGGATAACCTCAGGGAGCGGGCCCTCAGTAGCAGGCGGCCCACTTCAAAGCAAGAGGAGCCAGCTGAACCAGCAGGTGAAGCATAGAGCCGCATGTAGTGCTGGAGTGCTGTGATCTCAGAAAACATCATGGGTGGCTGTCGATGGTGCTCGTTCATGCTCCTGCATGCACTGCTGAGCTCATGATGTACGAGGCCCCAATCATGTATAAGATGCAAAATGCGTGCATAGGTTCAGCTCTCTGCTTCAGGAGACAAGAAGGAGACAGCCAGGTCAGCTGCCAGGCCAAGCAGTAAAAGGGTGATAGAATTCAAACCGCTGGAGAAGACTGCCAAGGAGCCTGCTGCAGCTGAGTGGGCAGCTGCGGATCCTAAGCCAGAAAAGGAGGTGATCAAGCCCAGGGTATCAAGGCCAGCTGTCGCTGAGCGCACCAGCAGCGCACCCAAGGTGATATCTTGGACTGGAACTGAACTGCTCACATGTATATATGCACAAAAGGCAAGGGAGCTTAATCTCAACAACCAAGTCGTATTCCTCTTTCACACTCGAATTTTGCAAGTGCAGGTGCAGGGTGATAAGTCACCCGACAAGCCGCACAGAGACTTGGCAAAGCCAGGGCCAGACAGGTCCAAGGCAGAGGCGGATGTGCCAAAGGGCCTGAAGGGCAAACAGACTGGCATTTTCTCCCGCCTGGGCTTGGCAATCAAGCAGGAAGACTCCTCTCCACACGGGTGAGCATTAGACGAGCAGCAGATCACATTCTGGCATGGCCTTGAACTGCCCAAAGCTGCTTGGTCAAAGAATCAACTGAGGGCTTGAACAGGGGCAAGTTATTTGCTATCAATGTGCGCTCAGCACGCACTATCGAGGTGCACTATGCAACTGGCGTATGCATGTGCAGGTGGGCTCCTGCAACCATTGCGCCGGCAGATGCACCGAGCAAGGCCCCTGCCGAGACAGAGCAGACTCCTGCCGTCGCTGTGGAGAGCCCTGATGCAAACGGCACCAAGGCCAAGAAGGACAAAAAGAGCAAGAAGGAGAAGAAGGAGAAGAAGAAGCGCAAGGAGCGGGAAGGCGCTGAGGGCGAGGATGACGATGATGACCTGGCAAGTGTCAGGAGTGGCAAGGCAGGCAAGAGAGACAAGAAGGACAGGAAAGCAAAGAAGGCCAGGGAGGAGCCGTGATAGAGCAGAGGCTTCCTTTGTGACGCAATGGCATGTATGGACTCTGCTGTGCACAGGCCGTTGACTTGATGCAACCTGTGATGCAATAATCCCCTATATAATGTAAGCGGCAGGCACATGCAGCCAGTTTTTATGAGCTACAGGCATTTAGTACTTGGCAAGGGCTCTGCACAGAGCTCCTGCCCTGTTCGAGGCGTCCTCAAGCTAGCTGTCATCATATGATTCAGCACAAGCTGGCAGCTCACTTGAATACAGTAGGCTTACAGTGGAATCTTGTCAAAGACAACAACTCTTAAACCTGCCTGGCTGGCCCAGTGTCACTGCTCTACACTTCTGCTGCAGCTGAGCTGGCGTGCCCAGCATGCCCAGCCCGTTCCCGAGGAGAGCTGTACGTCCATACTGCCTGGCCTGGGCCTGGCACAGCATTGTATGACAAACGATGGTGTTGGGTGTGTCAAGTCTGGGAAGCTAGAGGTATTGCGTCTCATTTAGCAACCTCACCTGGCTGTTCTCTCGTTGCGCAACTGGATGTCCCAACTTGACCAGTCGCAGGCATTGCCTCCAAAGAAGCGGGGTCTGAGGAAGCGGATACTCGAAGAATCATCGGATGAGGACGTCCCAATAGTCGAGATCTTCGTTAAGGACACACCCAAGCCCCAACGAGTGCCCATTACAGAGTCAAAGATACGAGGAACCGCTGAGCCCCGCAAGCCTCGCATTGGCAGCGAGTATCAGGCAGTATTACCGCCTCTCAGGGAGCCACCAAAGTCGTCCGCAGGGCAGCAGAAGTAGGGCATCTCCCGTGATGGTCTTTCGGAAGGTGGAGTGAGGGCAATGTTCGGCGGGCCTCGGAAGGCGCCGAAGCGCTTCAGCCTGCTTCTGCTGGAGGAAGGGGAAGATTATGTTGATGACTGGGTCGCTGCTGTGGTATGGCCTGCAGCCGTGTCGGGCAATTGGCAGGGCTTGCCCAAAGTGCCCGGTCGCCTCAGGCTGTGCTCCAAGTCATTATTCTTCGAGCCAGACGACGTGAGGATACCAATTGCCAGGTGCGAGATCTGCTAGTTGTGGGCTCAGCCAACAGTGATGTCTAGGTTGTAGGACATGCAGGCTGCAGAGTCCACCAGCATGACATGTAGGCATCACTTTGCAAGTTTGCAAGGGAAAGCATGCAGACTTGATGGATGAGACCTGTGCAGGTTGCCAATGGCTCATGTGCAGCACATGGAGCCCGAAGGCAAGCAGAGCTTTGCAATGGCAACGTCCCTGGTGGTGAAGATGCGGGCAAACATGACTGATGCGCCCTACGTCTTTGAGAAGGGGGCCGTCAGAAACTGGCGCTTCAGCCTGGTGTATGCTCAGCTAAGCGCCTTCATGCCCCTGGCGCACCAATACCTGGCCGCCTCACGCTTGCCATATTCTGAGCGGGAGGAAGCTCTTCAGGTGCGCACTCTTACGTGCACCTGCTGGCCTGCTCTGTAGGGCCATGACAATTCCACATTATCCTTACTGAAATCACAAGTGAACATTTAGCAGGAGTCTCATGGAGCACAGCATTCTTGAGGGGGTGGCGTCATGCACCTGGCTTGCAGCAGAGGGCTTTACATTTCCTGCCCTGCTCCCCAGGTGCTGGCCCAGCAACAGGTGGAGGCTGCAGTCTTTGACACAAGCCGTCTGGTGGACTTCACAGAGAGCGTGCAGTATACAGGACCTGCAGTGCAGCTGACGCCGCTCGTGCGCAAGGCAGGCTGCTTGGCGGTGACGGATGCGAGACTCTACTTTCAGCCGCTCCACAACGTGACGGGCGACTCTCCAGTGCGTGTTTTTGCGCTGTCAGATGTTGCTGCCATGGCACGCCGGCGCAGCTCGCTCAAACCCACAGGTATCTTTCATCCTGCTGTACCTGTTGTGGTGGCATAGGAGATATGGGCTGTGCTGATCATTTTTGCGGAGATGACCAAATTCTATGATTGGGGTGCCCAATCTGCCTGTCAGCGGCTTCAGCAGGCAGCCAGATTGGCATATTTGTCTACTGCAAAGCAGTCTGCAGAACATGAGCATCCTGTGAGCGTACTCTATAGTGCAGGTCTGGAGCTGTTCTTTGTGGATGCAGCTGCTATCCCTGGCACATCAGTCAGGACACCCAGCGTGTTCTTTGCCTTCCGCAGCGAGATTGATAGAGACAGAGCTACCAGGGCCATAGCACAGCAGCCTGGTCTAGGTACCAACCTGCCAGGCGGGAGGGCTGTGGCTTCTGCGTGTGGATCCATCCTGGAGGTAAGCAGTGCCTGCTGCTGGCGGAGATGTTGTGATTTGGGTACTTTGCACCTCTGCTTCATATGGCAATGCCATGTCGGCTTGATTGTGCAGCTGATCAGCTGCACACGGATCATGAAGCATATATCTAGGATGTATTAATGGTGGTCCTGTGAGTGCACTTGAGGCCAGGTCGCCGTGTAAGGGTTGGTTGCACAATGTGCAGGCTGATGGCCAGTGGCTGCAGAAGGTCACAGCAGCATGGCAGCAGGGCAAGCTGAGCAACCTCGACTACCTCCTCTTCTGCAACCTGGCGGCAGGGCGTTCATTCAACGACCTCACCCAGTGGCCTGTCTTCCCCTGGGTCCTGGCTGACTACACCAGCGGCAGTATTGACCTTAGCGATCCAAGCACATACAGGCAAGTGTACCGTAGTAAAGATATGCTGCATGTGTGTGAGCCCAGAACACCATGCCCCGCAAGCCTATCCTTCGATGGACGTGCACCCCTGCCCAGAATTATGGGCTGTGCTGGGCAATCCTCAGACATCTGAAAGCACCATTGGAGTGCAGGGATCTCTCCAAGCCTGTCGGAGCCCTGAACGAGGCACGCCTTGAGCTCTTCAGGGAGCGCTTCAGAGAGATGCCAGATGGGGAGGTACGTGTTGCCTTGCATCTTGCCTGGTGAATGTGCTGCTTTTGCCGGGAAGGATTGCTTGTTGGCCAGCACATTCCAGCTTTTCTTGGGGAAGACGGTGTACACAGAAATCCTGCTGAGAACAACCAATGCTTCAAGAAAAGCAACTGCCACACAGATTTTAGCTTACACCGAGAGCTTGCTATGAGCCTGATCTCCAGCAGGGTATACACTGGCATGGTGTGCAGGGCATGGACTCGCCGTTCATGTATGGCTCGCACTACTCCTGCCCGGGGTACGTCATGTTCTGGCTGGTGCGGGCAGCGCCCGGGCACCTGCTGCGCCTGCAGGGCGGCCGCTTTGATGCCCCCGACCGCATGTTCTGCAGCATCAGGGAGGCCTGGGACAGCGTCACCTCCAGCACCGCCGACGTCAAGGAGCTCATCCCGGAGTTCTTCCTCTCGGACGCCAGGTCAGCGCACAGCTCTACCTACTGGCCAATATGAGGCAATGTCTGGCATTCTATGATGCAGCCATTGTATCTTGTTATAAGAAGTCGACATCACGCGGAGAGATGCACTTGCTCTCACATGCAATGTCGTTATTGCACCTTGACAGCACATGACCGACAATGGTGCCATCTCCTGCATTAGTCGAAATTCATGACCCTTGTGCTGGACGCAGCTTCCTGATGAATCTTGATCACCTGGCACTGGGCAAGCGCCAGAATGGGAAGCTGGTGGGTGATGTGGAGCTGCCAGATTGGGCGAACAGCCCTGCCCATTTCCTGCAGACAAATCGAGCAGCCCTGGAGAGCCCCTTTGTGTCTGCCAACCTACATCACTGGATCGACCTGATCTTTGGGTGAGCGTTCACCTCTTTGCTTGGTGTCCTGTGTTCTTCCCCTCATGTCGCCGGGCTGTCAGTCACACCCAGCAAGCACCTGTACCAGGGTGCTGTAAGTAAGGGAGCTGGACACGCCTGATAGTGATCTCACTGTGTTGGCCACTACGCAGGTACAAACAGCAGGGAGAAGCAGCTGTAGAGGCAGACAATGTGTTCCAACACGCTACATACGGAGCTGTGCTGTCTCGACTGCCTGCCAGCAGGCGCGAGCAAGCCGCTCTGGAGGTGCAGATCAATGAGTTCGGGCAGTGCCCTCGCCAGATCTTTCGTGCACCCCACCCGCCCCGCTTGACCTGCCCGGAGTACCCCAAACTTGGTGCGCATGCGCATTTGTACTTATCCCATCTGTGTATGGATTGCAGATGGATCACTTGTTTGTCTCTGCCCTCTCGGGAGCCATACTCGAGGACCCATCACAGCGCCACCTCTCTCACTGTCTGTCATGGACTGAGAGCGTGCACAGAACGTCCAGTGAAGCACTGAGTGCGCCCTGCAGGCGAGGCGCAGCCCTCAGAGCTGAGCAGCCCTGGCAAGTATGCCAGGAAGACTGGGGCAGAAGTGGGCAGTGAGCTGTCGCTGGCGTTGCTGACCTCCATACGTGAAGCTGTGGCGTCCCGGCCATCAAGCATACCTATAATCAAGGTGCTCAAATTGCCTCAACCTGCATACACCGCTCCCTTGTCATGCGCAGCTGCGGCCCGTAAGCAATTTCATCTCCTAAATTCCGCACTGAAGTGCATTGTACAGGGTTTGCATCGGTTGACGATAGGCTACAATCTCAGCAATTTATTGAGAACTGACATGCTAGTCAGTGCAGGTGCCCGATGAGCTTGCCAAGCTGGACTTGCTGGCAGGCAGTAAAGGCGCTGCATCTGCAGTGGCACCAGAAGTAGTGCCAGGCGAACCTGAAGTTGCAGCTGCTTCAGCCAAGGTACAGCTTGACTGTGACAACAGTTTGTGCTCTCACATGCTGCAGATTGCAAGCTGCCACCCAAGGTGATGGACTGAACTTGGCTTGCTCATCTAGTCTGCCTATATGAAACTGCCACAGACATGTCACATGGCTGTTCATGCAGGGGCAGCCAGCGAGCGGGCCTGCATACCAGCGGGAGGCACCTGCCCAGGCAAACGGCAGTGGGCGCTTGCGGCAGTGGTCTGGCAAACTGGGCAGCCAGATCAACACCCTCAAGAATAGAGTCGGGCCGAATGCCGACCAAGTGACCTCCACGCTGCGAGGCCTCTTCCAGCGCCCAGGCAGTCAGGATGGCCACAGGTATGACACAAGCCTCTCATCCAACATCTGAGGATCCCCCTCCATGTATCTAGCCAGCCCAGCCCATCTTCTCAGGCTGATACAGATCACATTGTTGCCCTCACCTTCCAAGTGTACTGGTGCAGGCCACTTTCACCTCCATCCCTGCGGCCGACAGAAGCCTTCGACGCGCAGCCTGATCGTGCACACTCAAGCCCGTCTGAGATCCCTGTCAGCTCGGGGACGGCAAGCACACAGTCTGCGGGTCCCCAGAGCAGGACCCAGGAAACCAGTGGTGGCAGCATTGGGCAAGAGAGCAGCCTGCTGAGGCATGCGGGCAGCAGCAGTGCTTTGTCAGAGCCTTCCGGGACAGGGGAGCTTCTGCCAGCAAGCAGAAGTGGCAGCACAAGCGATACCACCTTACAGTCTTCAAAGCAGGGCAGCATGTCTGGCGAGAAGTCTGGCGCTGCGTATGAGCCGGGCTACAGAGAAGGAAGCAATGCACAGCCAGCACCTTGGCTGCACGATGATTTGGTCAATGAGCGCGCTGTCTCCGCTGGTGGCCAGGTGAGGGCACTGTATTGGTTGCTCTGATACAGAACGCATGCTTTGCTCTGGGACACATGCCTACATCAATGGAGCTGGCAATGCTCTACACTCTACAGCTCCAGAGTCGCAAAAGCGGGAGACAGTACTATGATGAACTCTGACAATGAGAGTGGGAGGGCCTGCGTATTTTTAATGAAAGGAGTGTACCTTGTAGGAAGCCAAGCTGGAGTGGAAGCGGTCATGGCCGCTCGGCCTGCGAGACAGGCTGTCAGAGCCAGCAACACACTGCATACAGGCGCAGCAGGGCCCAGTGCACGCAGTAGCCCTGGCAGGAACAGCTGACGGGTGCCTAGCATACTGCGTTGGCCACACTGGAACCCTGAAGATCTTCAATGCGGAGACTGGCTCACAGGTGCTTGCGCTCTTGCAGGCTGTGCATGATATGTGCTTCTGCTCATTCATCATGTGATGCACATTGACTGACCAACAGAGAACGTGGGAATTAAGAGGCCGTTATTCTGGTGCAGGTGCGTGCAGCAAAGCTGACAGACATGCCCTGCACATCCATGGCAGTGCTTCAAGTAAGCGCCCGCACTGCAGCAGCGCATCCCACCATATTATGTGGCTCCTATGACAACAAGGTGCGCCTTCTCCTCTCCCTCAGAGTCATGCAGTTCCATTGTTGTGTAAATGCATTAGCAAAGATGCTTGTATCACTGACATGAGAGAGCTGTTCAGCGTGCTGTATGGATGGGTTTGGATAGGGATGGGCTGCTGCAGGGTGAGGGGGAGTACCCTCACTGAGGAGTTGTGGCGTACTTGCAGGTGTATGCAATGCAGCATGGCCGGCCGCTCGGCGCATTTGAGGCACATGATGATGCGGTGTCGTGCCTGGCAACCACTGACTTGCCAGACCAGATCATCAGCGCATCCTGGGACTGCTCTGTGAAGCTCTGGAGGTGACCTTCAGCAATTTCATCCCCAGAGAGTGTGAAGGCCTATGTCATGCCCTTATACCAGCGATGGTTGTGAACGGCCATGCCACACGCCCTTGGCGTTCTATTGCTGTCGCGGAGAGGAAACAATGCTTGTTGGCTGGGAAGGGCAATTTCTGATGTGTCAGAGTTGCTGCTGGTGGAGCAGGAAATGATCTCCAGGTTGCTCAGGGGTGACCATGGCAGCTGGTGCATGCAGGGTGGCAGAGGGGCGGGAGCCCTGGGGTGGGGCCCCCGTGCTGCCTGAGCTGGAGATCGGGGACCACGAGGCGGGCATCTGGGCGCTGTCAGCAGACGCGCAGGGGCGCACCCTGGTCACCGGCACGGAGGACGGCTGCGTGGCGGCCTGGGATGTCAGGGGCCGCGCCTGCATCTGGCAGGTCGGCATCCTTCATCACCGCATGCTCTGGTGCAGAGCTGAAGTGGTGTGGTTGCATGCATCAACATCTGAGGAAATATTGTTGGCAGGTGAATGTGAGTCTATGCTTACCCAGATTTATTGCAAAATATTGTTTCTCAGACTGTCCAGCATAGAGGGTGTGCCAACATGACATTGTGGGTTCTTGCAGGCAGCGATCTCCCAGGACTACATTGGCGGCCTGAGCCTGAGCAGCGAGGAGCACAATGTGCTGGTAGCAGCAGCAGATGGGACAGCCAGCCTGTTGGACATGCGCAAGAGTGGTGCGCGGGTGTCGCAAGTGTCGTGTGGGGCGCCCCTGCACTGCGCCATCAGCGACGGCTGCATGGCCCTTCTTGGGAAGGAGGATGGCGAGGTAACTCCTCAGCAAAACGCCTGTCTCGCAGCACTGTGATAAACAAGCTAATGCAAGCGTGCAACATGTAGGGTTATTGCTGTATCTTGATTGCAAGGGAAACCAGCGAAGCGCATTGAGACAACGCACTTTCGGCACAGACAGGGTCGAGCAGCTTGCAATGCCAACCATGCTCATTGGCAGTCTTGTTGAGCTGATTGCTACGGTCAAATGCTGCTTACTGTGTTGCCTGCTTGCAGGTGCTCATGTGGGACCTGAAACAGCAGCAAGGCGCAAGAGGAGCATCAGGCGATGGAGCAGCTCCAGGGCCTGACGGTCTGTATGCGCCCTTGAGAGCGGGCGAGTCAGCTGTGAACAGCATCTGCTTTTTGGCAGACACTGGCAGCCAGTACTTGGCGGCGGGCCTGGAGTCTGGATACCTATGCTTATTTGCTGTTTCTTGACGGCAGCTCATATGTATTGTTGTTTTCTGAAACAGGTTGTAAGTATTGTTGTGCAAGTCGCAATCATCGCATGCGACTGCGAAAACGTTACAGAAGTAATGCACCGTTTCTAAGCAGTGCATAAAATTGGGATCGCTTGAAAAACACAAGTCTCGACGATCAATGCCAGCTGTCGATTAAATCAGGTGGGTGTTGGCATCTTGCGCTTCTTAAACACTGATTCAGATTCAGATTCAGATTACATCTCTTCCAGCCACACCAGGCTGATCAGATGTTTGACCCTCATATGACGGGTTCATCTTACGCAAGCAAGCAGTGACAAGTTTGGCAACACCTATTAAGTCCTCTTGCCACATGAATGCCTGCATCGTTTGCGGCCCCTCAAACAAGTGAGACCATTGCTCCCTGAAGCATAGCAGCTCTGGACACTCAAAGATAAGGTGCCTCTCATCACCCAATGTTCCTACCCCACAAAGCTGACAGACCCTTTCAAGCCTGGGAATCTCAGGCCTAGCCCATGACCCCTCGTCCCTTGGGAGACGATGACAACCCATACGGAACCGGAGGAGGCGTTTCAGACATGCGGCAGAGACAGGAATATCCAATAAAGACCGAGCATGTTTGTGTGGAGGCCTTGCAAACCATCTGGCATATGTGCAACACCTAGAGCCTTTACTAGGACAAGTCCTTGGACAAATATCCAGGCCTTCCCAAACAGAATCACGTTGTTGTATAATGTGCTGCCGCAAGGCAGGGATATCAATGACATCCATGTTATCAAGTCGAATGCTGAGCTCATATCCAGTAGGACGAATGGCCGTGAACATGGACCATGCCCAGTTGCGCTTTCCAAACCTCACAGCAGCTCTACAGCTGTCAAGTGCAATGCACCGGTATAGATTGCCTGGAGGCTTGCCAGCAAGGCTGTTCCAGAATTTGGCAGCACGCAACAGCCACACATGCTGCAATGGCTTGAGGCCCAGTTCTGCCAAAAGGATATCTGTTGAGGTGCTGCCTCTAACGCCTGTGATCTCTTTGAGCATGCGAAGATGGCTAGTGACAAGATCCTTCCTCAGGATGCGGAACTGTTGGGGCAACTGTTGAAAACCCCAAATCTCACAGCCATAGGCAGCTGTTGGTGGGACACATGCCTCATACACTCTGAACATGAGACCAACTGAAGCCAAGCATTGCAGGCGCCCATACTGGCGCTTGAGCAAGGCCCATGCCCCAAACATGTTTCTCTTGAGCATGGGGAATGTCACCGCCATACCATGTAGGGCATTGAAGAGGATGCCAAGATACTTGAAATCAAGGACAATCTCCAACTGCTCGGCCCCACACGTCCATTGAAATGGTCCAGGGAAAGCTATATTGAACACCATGACTTTGGTCTTGGCCACACTCACTACCATGCCCATAAAGGTGCAGAATTCACACACAAGATCAATCAGCCTCTGCAACCCCTGGGGAGATAATGCCATTAAAGCCACGTCATCCGCATAAGCCAGATCTGTAACCTGCATCCCTGAAGAGAGCACAGGTACATCAACAGGGCCAGAAGCCATCAAGAAACGATGCATGCCATCTATGTAGAGGCCAAAAAGAGTGGGACTGAGAGGGCACCCCTGCTTGACCCCAGTCTGCGACAGCACGGTCTTTCCAGATCTGCCATTAATATTGATGGTGAGGCCACTGTCCTTATACAAGGATTGCACAGCTGCAAGCATGGGACCATGCAAACCTAGGCGCTGCAGCACTTGCCAGAGTAGTGGCCTCTGCACCCTATCATAGGCGCCTTTGAGATCGAGGAAGCAGGTATACAACTGCTGGCCATCAGCCTTAGCCATGTCAACAAAATGCTGCAAGGCAAAGACGCTGTGGAGTGTAGACAATTCTGGCCTGAAACCTGATTGGGTATGCGACCGAAGGTCGTTGTCCTCTGTAAAATTCACCAACCTGGCATTAAGAATGCTTGCGTAGAGGCGCATGATGGGCTCAGTGACAGCAATGGGCCTGTAATTGTCAGTGCATAGAGGGTCTCCCTTCTTGAAGACTGGAGTCACTAGGCCACCATTGACTTGGCTGGGAACTACACCAGCCTGAAATGCTGCATTTAAGACTGCTGTCAGGATGGGTGCCAGCACATGCACTGGAGGCGGCTCCTCTGGATCAGCTTCAAGCTTGGCATAGCGGAAAAGCTCTGAGGGTAGCCCCTGCACACCCTTGGCACGCCCATTATGTAGACCAATCAAACCTGCCTGAACCTCCTCTTCACTAATGGCAACATTGAGGCAAGAAGCAGGCTCCAAGGGTTGCTGTGGATAAGCCGCAGGTGGGAGTGCACAATTTTCCACCTGGCCAATGTCTGCTAACTTATCAAGATAGGCATCCCAGACCTGTACAGGCTGTAAGCTCACAGGGAGTGGTGTCTGTGAGGAGCGCAGGAGCTTCCAAAAGGAGCGAGGTTTGGCATACTGTTGGTCCAGCAGGTCACGCAGGCGGCCAAGCCGAAAAGCGCGGCGTTTGGTGCGCACTAGGGAATGGTATTGCCGCTCCAGCCGTTTCCGCATGGCAAGGTCCTGCGCACCTCTGACCTGCCTCTTCAAATCCCTGCACTCTGCGTCAAAAAATGGCTTGTCTGTTGACCCCACCCTCTTGTGGGTGCCACGCTTGAGAGGCATGCCTGCATCATCGGCTGCCAGCCCAACTGCCTCTGATAAGTGCTGAAAGGCTGCATGCACATCACCGTCTGCACCTGATTGTTGTGCTGCTTGCAGGAGATGAGCACATCTTGGAGTTTGTAGAGCATGGCAATAACCCTTCCTGGCATCCTGATTCCAATGTCTCCTAGGCAACGGGGTGCCAGAACACCTCTGGACAGCTTGATGGGCAACAGGGAGCTGAATGGTGCACTCTATAGGAAAATGATCTGACTCACGGCGGGAAGCATTCACAGTGCAGAACTGAACGGTCGCAGCATCGCCGGGGCTGCCCAGTGCCCGTGTTAGGCAACCCTAGATGGGCCTGGTGCCAGTCTGCCTTTTGTCACTTCCCAGTCTTGGTCTTGCCGCTTCCCGGCTTGCCGAGAAGGCAATTTTCAAAGATATAACATGTCCTGGGGCTTGCGCTGAGAGCGTTCGCTTGCTAGAGTCCACTCCTTGCCTCTTCTAGACTACAAGATGGGGGTTGGCTGACCATGCTCTATCACCCATCGCTGCAAGACACAAGGGATCAGCGCCTGTACAGGCATACCGGTCTCCTCCTATTGGCTTTCGTGGCCTGTGCAGCAAGCGTTGCTGCCGAAGCGAATCCCAGTCAGTCCCTTGTAAGCAGTCAGTCCCTCAGGTAGGCGGCAGCACCCCTGCATCATCCGTAAGCGCGCATCCTCGCTGTGCGTTATATTGAAGAATGCACTGCATCCATTCGCCCGCGCCGCGAGCCCTGTTCACTGGAACGGCACATCGTGACAAAGAAACGCAGCTCTTGGAAGACCCCACTGAGAATGAGCTATGGCAAAGCTTGGGGCTCTTGTCCGCAGGCCCTATGAAAGTCCTCTTTTTTCGATAGTCGAATATGCTGACAGCCGCTGGGGAGTCCTGCATGGGGCAGAACAGTTCTTACTTGGGCTTCCCCTGCCTGTTGAGGATGGCCTGCTGCAACGAGCAAAGGCAGCCCTCAACAAGCAGGGTGGGTGGCTGAGCAGCTACATTGATGGCGATCTCCTCTGCATTGGTCCTCGAGAGGCTGCCCATGCCGTCAAGGAGACACCTGGCTTGGAGTGGCTGGTAAGCAGTCTGCAGCTTCATGATCTGTGAGTTCTGTACAATCTCCTGGCATGCGGTATACATACATTGCTGAATGCCAAACCTATTATGCAGCACATTACAGGTCCCAAATGTACGTCAATCATGCTACGCAGGGACATCTTCAGCCTGACAGAAAGCTGTCTCCTTTGTGGCAGCCCATCCTGGAGCTGGCTGCTGATGGGATTCTCGAGACCCTTCTGCAAGCCAAGCACGCAGGCGACAGCACCTCTGGTCTCAGCACCGCTGAGACATGGTGTGCCAGCAATGGATGTGTGATCACCATCAGCGTGCACTTCCCGCTCGTGCACAATACCACAGCTGCTCGGCTGGACGGCTCTGGTCTGGTCCGTGGGCATCGCCCTGCCCAGGCTGCAGTGGCTGACTGGAGCAGGCACCTGGAGGGACGTTTCGGCACTGACATCAGCCTGCGTGAAGATGGCAAGGATGTTCTGGCTGTCAGTGTGACAGCAGGCATCTTGCAGGTCTGTCCTGCCTCCTACCACCGCATCAACTTGGCCCTTACTATTCATGTTTGGGCGCAACTGCCGCAATGAGTGAGGCTTGTCAAAATCACAACAAGAACACTTGCCACTCGCTCGTACGGGACAAAGCCTTAATTCAGTGATGTCTAGGCTCATGATGTGCATAACAAGAGTACAGCACTAAGGAGCTGGGAGACACAGCACAGGAGCACATACAAAGAACATATGAGGCTGCTGCAGGATGCCCTGCACTGGCTGGCCATGCAGCCTGCTGTGCATTGGCTGGCGCCCAGGGCGCCTGTCAGGCTGCACAACTGGCAGGGCACGGCTATTTCACAGAGCGCTGCTGCAGCGCCGGATGCGCCTGTAGCGCTGACTGATGATCATGGCTCGCACCCAGTCTGGGCAGCTGGCCTCACCGGGCAGGGGCAGGTCATTGGGGCTGGTGATAGTGGCGTAGGTGAGCACACTGGAGAACCTGTCCATTTCCATATTGCACTGCTGTACCTTGCGATGACAAATTGCTGGATGCGTGAGTGCTTCCGCGAGTGAGATATGGACGTCGTCACCATGTGCACTGGAACACCTGCTGATCAATTTGGGTGTGGACTGCAGACAGGAGAAACTGCTACTTCATAGATCCCAGCGTGGACTGGAATGGGAGTCTGAGAGCAGATGCTGCCTCTGGAGCCACGGTGTTTGACAGCACCATGCACAGGAAGATCAGGCTGTATGTGGAGCTGGGGGATGACATTGACAACACAGGACATGGTACCCACACCATGGGATCCCTCCTCGGCAGCCCGTATGACATCAGCAATGTCAAGGCCCTTGACTACAGGTAGCTTTGCAAACTCGCCCTTCCCTTGACGCATCTGATCGGCTATGCAGTGTCAGCTGCCTGCGTATTCTTGTAGTGTGAGCTACCGCTCAGTACTGAAGCACCTGAGGAGGATGGGAGACAAACCTTTCCAGCACCAGCTGACCTTAGGTGCTTGTGGAGACAGCCAGCTAGCATTGATCGCCTTGCAGGGGCATGGCACCTGATGCGAAGGTGGCCTTTGTGGATCTGGCTGACAGCAGCGGGAGCGGAATCAAGATTCCTCAGGATCTCAGCCAGCGCTACTTTCCCCTCACGTATGGCGTGGGGTCCCGAGTGCACAGCGACTCCTGGGGCAGCGTCAGCCAAGACTACGACTACATGGCCTCCCAAGTGGACCTCTTCACATGGGAGAACCAGGTACCCACACAGCAAGTGGTCCTGATAAGGGTTCACATTGAGTGCTCTCACCTGTAGTCGCACTGTGAGCAGTGCCTGCATTTGTCAAGGGCAGTGGCACATGGTGAATGATATATTTCTCCAAGGGTGAAGCTTACTGGCTCCTTGCTGCGCAGGACTTTCTGCCAGTCTTTGCTGCCGGCAATGAAGGCTTCCACGGGTCCGACGCAGAGGATGGCCTCAAGACAGTCACATCACCAGCAACAGCCAAGAACTGCATCAGTGCTGGAGCAACCAACACGGCCTACCAGATGGACACCCAGGCAACCTCCTCGCAGTACATTGTGTTCCAGATGAGCATCTTCCAGCAGCAGAGCAGCGGATCTCAGGATGTGGACCAGTACAAGGCAAGTCGCTCCAGCCGCTGTTGCATCTGCCTGCCAAAGGCGCCGTGCTCTGAAGAAATGTGAGGGGTGTCATCGCATGCTGGTAAAGCGTATATGTGATCTTAGATTTAGCCTGAAGCCCAATACACTATCGTACAGATGAGAGATGTTCACTCCAGTGATGTGCTCTTTGCCTTCCTCCAGGTCATGCAGGCCTCCTTTGGCTCATCCATCAGGAGCCTGTTTGGGCAGCAGTACACACTCAGCATTGCTTCACCGTCAGATGGCTGCAAGGCGTTCAACAACACCGGCAATGTTGCTGGGACGGTGGTACTTGTGCTGCGCGGCAGCTGCTTCTTTGCTGTGAAGGTAAAGCACAGCAGATTTTAATGCCATCACTCATCTTATGGCAGCAGGCCCCCACAGAATTCCTCCATGCTGTGCATGCATGTCGGCATGCCTGATATGATTGAGGTCAAGAGGAAATCTGGCCGTGTTGTGGCGCAGGCCCAGAACGCCCAAGCAGCGGGCGCAAAGGCATTGCTGGTGTATGACGACCAGATCTCAGACTACTTCGTGCCAGCGTCAGATGGCACCATCACTGGCATCAGCATCCCATCCGGATCCATCCCACGCCGCACAGGCCAGCTCCTCGTCAGCTCCCTCCTGGTCAGCCTTTCTCCAGCCCTCAACAGCGGCCACCTACACTAGTGTTGGAATGCTTGAACTGTATGCTGGCCTTTCTGCGCAGCTGTGTCATCTGGCATGGTGTGCTGTGTAACAGCATGGGAGCTTGCCCAGTTCCCCGTTCATGCATGCGCAGGCGGGCGGGAAGCTGACTGTCTCCTTTTCAGAAGCTCCCCAGCTAGCCAATGCTTTTGACAGCCTGGCCTCCTTCTCATCCAAGGGACCCACCAAGGATGGCCGCCTGGGAGTCGGCCTGCTCGCGCCTGGCACCCTGCAGAGCGCTTTCACAGACGGCAGCAACACCTGCTCACTCAGGCAAGGACAACCCCCTTCAAGTGTGTTGATGCAATGTTGATAAAGTGCACCTTGGAAGTATGTCGTCTGTAATACAAGCGGAGTGTCAATCATGATCAGGGCACGCTGCGCAGGACAATGAGAGGGACATCCATGGCGACCCCTCTCATAGCGGGCTCCGCGGCGCTGGTGCGCCAGTACTTCATGAGCGGCTTCTACCCGGCCGGCAGCGCAGCAGCGGCCAATCAGTACGCGCCAAGCGGCGCCCTGCTGAAGGCGGTCCTGCTGGGCGGCGCTGCTGGCATGGACGGCTTTGAGTCCGACACCGGCCTCCCCCTGGCTCCGCCCCCCAGCTTCCGCCAAGGCTTTGGGCGTGTCGACCTTTCAAGATCCTTGCCCTTGCAGGTAGCAGCACACATCTCAACTTCGTCTGCCTTTAAAGCACTGGAAACAGGAAGCAGGAATCAGAGGGATGATTTGCATAGTGGTCATGCCTTGCCTCACAGGTCATTCGTAGGTGGTTCTTCTGCTGCATCATCTACATGTTACCTGCCTTGCAAAGGCGCATCCTTGGTCAGTATATTGACGTGTGGGCTGGTGCAGGGCTCTGGGCCAGGCTGGAACCTGCAGATTGTGGACCTGGCCAACCTGACCACCGGCCAGTCGCATCAGTACTGCCTGAAGGCGCTGGGCGGCCCCTTGACGGTGACGCTGGTCTGGCACGACTACCCAGCCGCTGTGTCTGCCAAGACCGCCCTCGTCAACGACCTGGATCTCACTGTGCGCGCAGCCGGCCTCGACGGCTTCCCGCTCCTGGTGCGGAGAAGGCCCCAGCATGAAGTCGCACACTTCTGAAAAGCGATGCCATCCAGGCCAATCGATTGTGACGTCTATCGCAGAAAATCCTAGCGCGGCATCAAATGCATGGCAAACCCTAGAGAGGTAGGTCACTGAAACAGTGTTCGATTCAGGGCAATGGAGGCGGGGTTGGCAGCGGGGGCACCTTTGCGCCTGACCGCACCAACAACGTGGAGCAGGTGTCTGTGCCCAACCTGCCCCCGGGTGACGTGGCTATTGAGGTGGGACTTCCTAGTCTCTCAGCTGTACACATTGGTGCATGCAGATGAGAGGACCCCTGACGCTTGTCCAGGCTCACTGTCACATGGCCGCCTCATGAGACATGTCACCCTAACTTCAAAGCAAGCAAGTGCTGTGATGTCCTGTCTGTTCAAGGATTTAACGTGGTTGCTGGACCTGGACAGAGTAGCATGCTGGTGCAGGTGAAGGCATACCAGGTTTTCAGCACGCACGGGCCTCAGCCATACGCCTTGGCCGTTCTGGGGAAGTTCGGCGGGGTCCTTGCCTCAGCAAGCAATCCTGCAAGCCGGGAAGGCAGCCCTGCACAGTCAGCAACCTGCCGCATTATTGTTGCCACCATTGCAGATGGGCCCTCTGGCCTCACCAACAAGACGTACGCCCTCTCCGCACCCTCACGGGCTTCTACAGACCTCGCTGTTCCAGAATATTGTCATGATCAGGCTAAAGATGTAACCTTGCATAGCTCTCACAGAGGATGCCATGCAATCAGTTTCGGATTAAATGGTCAGCTGATGCAGAAACACAGTCCGAGGTACAGAGACGGACAAACACAAAGTGCTGATGTCGCAGGGCGGTGTCCTTTGCCTTCAGCACAGCCAGCGGTGGTCCGGGCAGCATCAGCTTTGAGTGTGCGCTGACCTCCGGGGACCAGAAGAACACCACAGCAGTGTTCCAGGCCTGCCAGAGCCCCCTGCAGTATGCTGACCTGGCCGACGGGCAGTACCAGTTCTATGTCCGAGCGCAGGGCGAAGAGATTGCAGACTCCCGAGCCTTCACAAAGGTGTGGCCCAGGCTGTCATGATGGCCTTGCCAACAAAGGCCAGGTTCTCCCCATGGTGTTGCAATTTGTGTAGTATGTCCTTACGCCTGTTTCTCCTTGCGTCATTGCAGAGCCAAGGAGACGTTTCTGAGGGTGCCAAAATCTGGCCTAATACACAAGATTCTGGTTGTACTGGATCTCTAACCTTATTATCTGGTTGCAGGACACCACGCCTCCAAGGACAAGCTTTAACAGTACGCAGCCAGCCGATGACTCGTCACAGGTGGCCCTGCTGAGCTGGCAGGCACAGGACACCTCAGCTGTGACCTATCAGTGCAGGCTGAACGGCAGCAGTCTGGCTGACATACAGCAGCCGGTGCATGTTGTGTCGCCCTCTGGCGACCTGCCAGGCCCACCTCTGACCCTTGGGCAGTGGATGCCTTGCTCGCCCCCCCTGCAGCTGTACTGGCTGTGCCCAGGTGCAGTCCCCCTTACCCTCACGACATCATCATTCCCCAATGGAGCTGGCAATTTACGCAGGCTAAAAGGTATGGCGGCCAAAATGGCTTGTACTTTTGTGAATAGCTTTGTGGGTGGTGACTACCGGATCCAGCACCTGACTGACTTATTACGGTATTTCTCATGAGTTCCCTGATCACAGGGGCATGGAGCTTTGAGGTACAGTCGACAGATGCTGCTGGCAATCAGAGCCCAAGCAATCTCATCTCCAAGTGGACTAACACACTGCAGCCAGGCATCCCCTATGCCAGGATACTGACTGGCCCCTGGGGCCCATCAGCAAACAAAAGTGCTGACTTCTCTCTACAGGCAAGCAGCCTCTGATCTTGACAGCGGCTCCTACTAATGTCTTTTCACCCCCTCACCAGCCGCTGACAGGTAGCCATGACGCGTGGAAAGTGATGATGCTGATGGCAGAGGGCATCCTCTAACCTATATTGCACGGGCAATGTTTTCTTGCACGGTCTGCCAGCAATGCCAGTATCATGATGCGTGCATTCGTGCATACAGGTGCTCGAGCGGGACGATGGAGCCTCCTTGAGCGCAGTGGGGGCCCCGCGTGCAGAGTGCGCTCTGTCTGCAGCCGGATCAGCAGCCGGCAGAGGAGCCTGGTCGCCCTGTGGGTCCAACCCCAGCTACACCAACCTTGAAGATGGGGCATACACCTTCATGGCGCGTGCGCCAAGCACCAGCAGCATCATCGCACATCAATATGCCGTGTCCAACTTTACAGTGGACACTTCTGCACCAGCCATGATGGTGCGCGTCATCCAGGGTGCACACAGTTATACACTACGAACCATCTATGCCGAGAGCTATTTCATCATGATGCACGCCTGTAGTACAACTGCATCTGCTATACGCCTGCTACACTATACACCCAAGAATTGCCAGAGGGGACCTGATGCTTGCATCGTGAGGAAAATGGAGTGCAAGTGCTGAGAGCTGTGGCAATTGCAGATCACCAGTGCGCCGCCGAGCATTTGCGGGACAGCAAACACCAAAGTAGCCTTCAACGCCAGCAAAACCGATGCAACCTTCCTCTGTCAGTTGACCACCACAGGTGCCCATACATCCTGTTGCCCTCGGTGGAAAATGGTTTCCAATTACTTTTTAGGGAGAATGCAGTTCAGCATGGCAATGGGAGTTTAGGTGCTCAAAGATGACGTCGGCAAATTTGGCTTCTCCGGGTTCCTGTCCAATTATCATGGGCGGCGCATGTCATGCAGGCAATGGTGCCACTTCTGGAGCAAGTGCATCGCCTTGTGCCTCCCCTGTGGAGTGGGTTAATTTGGCGGATGGGCACTACAGCTTTACAGTGACAGCACGGGATCGCCTCGGCAACATGGCGCAGCCCAAGACAGCTGCTTTTCTGGTGGACACGACACCGCCAGCCATAGACAACATTGGCTGCCCGGTTGCCACCAGGGACAGCAACTTCACTGCCAGCTTCTCCGCGTCAGACAGCGGCTCTGGCGTCAATGGCACTGCTTGCTGGTAAGAGATCCTCCAGCCTTACTAGCAGCTTCTGCAGTCTGAACAAGGATGGGCATCCATTCCTGCGAGCACCCACGTGCCAGCACCTGCTCTGACATGCTTTGCTCTGCAGCTGCACTCTCACAAAGTATGTTGACTGCGCAGGCTTCGGCCACAGAGCCAGGCTGCCAAGGGCAGCTTGAGCAATGTCCAGGACACACAGTACTCCTGGCACGCCTGCAGCAGCCCAGCCAGCTTCAGCGGCTTGCAGGAGGGCCACTGGCTGCTCACGCTGCAAGCCACTGACAAAGCAGGGCTCACCCGCCAGTCCAGGTAGCGCTGTCCTGCTCAAGGTCTGCTGGCCTGTGTGTGTGTTTACCCTCCCATCCCTCTCGCCATCTAGGTTGAAACCCCTTTCCTTGTGAGATCAAGCTTCATTGCAGCTGAAACGGGCAGTCTGGACCATGATAGTCTTCAGTGCACAGCATTTGTCCCGCAATGAGGGCATGCTGAATGGTATCAAGGAGGACAACCGCCAAATATGTTGTTCTTGCAAGAGCGTCTTGAGAGCTGCTGGGCCGCACTGCAGGGACATGGAAGTGTACATCAGCAGGACCCCAGCCAACGCCACCATCACGGGCGGCCCCAGCCGATCCAGCGCCTCACCCTCCGTGGTGACCTTCAGCTTTGTGCCGCAAGTCAACGCCAGCGTCGGCGCGCCCATCGCCTCTGCGCAGTGCCTGATCCAGGACGCAGCTGCCCAGCCACAGGTGGGTGCTCTCTGACCTGTCTGGTGTGCCTCATGGAGATCTTGTCATGTGGCATATCTGACATCAGATGCTGGGGGAAGGGCACTCGTAGCACGCCGCTGCAGAGTGTGCCTCAAGCTAACACGCTGCCTCTGCTCTGCGCAGGCGTCGACGCTGGGCAGGCCTGGAGGGCGGGTTAATTCAACTGGCAATGTCAATGTACTTTTGGAGAGCATAGACACCCCTGCAATTCCCTCTGCATCATGGGCGAATTGCAGCAGCCCTGTAACATACAAGGTACCCGAGCAGCCGCCCCTCTGCCTCTCCCACCTGCAGACGGCAGGATGATGACCTTCGCATCTCAGTCTGATGAGTGCATCACAAGCTGTCTGGGCTTTGCTCCAGCCCTGATGCGATGCCTTCTGAACGAATAAGATCTTGGTGCAGGGTCTGCAGACTGGAAACTACACCTTCCAGGTTAGGATGCTGGACATGGCGGGCAATCTGGGCAATGCCACGCAGCTGTATGCGTTTGCAGTGGACGCCTCGCTGCCTCTGCCAGGGTCAGAGAGCGCTGGATGGTTCTCCGGCTGGCACAAGTGGGCCGTCATAGCAGGCGCTGCAGCCCTGGGGCTCCTGCTGCTGCTTGGGCTGAGCGGGGCGTGCTACATGAGCACCAGGAGGGCGAGACAGGTTCGCCTTCTTCACTTTCAAGAGCTTCCTCTATGAGCAGCTCAGCTGGGATTGGAGCCTCTTTAACATATGATTGTTCTACAGACTGTATCTGGTTGGTAGGAGTTTGCAAGTGATCTTCATGGTGCAAGTCAGCTTCTCGTTAGCTGCATTGAGACAATTGCGTGTGAGCATGCTTTGTGGAACTTGCAGGCGGCTGCACATGCACCGCAGGGGGCGTTGTATGATCCCTATGATCCAGGCACACCCTACAGACAGGGAGCGCAGGATGAGCGCGCTCTGCATGCTGCGCTGCACCGCTCACTGGCAGAACGGCAAAGGGGAGGCTCGGACGTAGAGGAGCACCTCCGGTCAGCAATAGCTGCATCGCTCGAGGTGGGTAGCGTAGCAGCAGTGCACCTGCCGTAGTGCTGAGCCGGCTTGAGCTTTCAGCATACTAAACACCAACACATATCCCAGACACAGTGTTGTACTAGGTAGAATGCTGACCAGAGGGAGGTGCGCATCTTGTCAGCGACATATGATGTAAGCTCAGCTTTGTGCAGTGAGTGCAGCGGTAGGATAATTTGACATGCCGGCACGTCATGCATCTGTTCAGCCATGTGTGGACTTGGGAGTTGGAACATGTAGCGACTATGATGCAGGAGGAGCGCTTGCGGCTGGCGCTGGAGAGGTCCATGGCGGAGCACCACTTGCCGAGCAGGAGGAAGACTCCGCTGCCCGCGCCCAGGGAAGACAGCGACCCAGAGCTCAGGCGAGCGCTGCAGGCCTCCCTGGAGGAGGAGCGGCTGCGCAGGGCGGCACTGAATAGCAGTGACATGTAGGCTTTAACAGAATAGTACAAGTAGATGTACCAAGCTTGGCTGGCACATTGCCGCTGCATCGATGCCGGTACTTTTATCTTAGGCTCGAGGGCTAGGATTTTTCGCACATGAAGCCATGTTATGTCACAAGGTGATCACCCATTTTGCTGTTAGGTTGATTAGCGCAACATGGCTTTGCCTCTTGTGTCCTCATTTGGGAATCCTATGAACAACAACTGGCCTCAACATTCTCTCTGTACGTTACATAGCCAACTGACCTGTGTAAACACTCCATGCCTGCTGCATAGTGAGGTGGCAGCTGCTTGTCAGGGCACCTTGCAATGTTGAGACAGTCTGGTCAAAGTTTAAGGAGGGAGCAATCATTCCGCTTGATGCAATCCGTGTCAGAGGAGGGTCTGATCGGGTCAAGTCTGCAAGCTCTATAAGCTCATCACACTCATAGGCATATGGTCTGAATTGCGTCAAAGGTTGCTCCATGCTCAAGGCTGGGCAAGATTCCTTGCAGTGCCTCTCGCACACATGTTGCAGAAGAAGCCACAATGTGCCTCTGTCAGAATGTACGTTTGTCAAGTATCTTGTCAGTCACAAGGTTTTTCCAGGCTTATTCTCCCAGGTGCTGCAATCAAAGCTGTGCCTAAGCGCTGCTGCACTGATGGCTTCTCGTACTTTGTGTAGAGTCTGAGCGGACCACCCACCGGGCGGGAAACTCTTCCGTTGCCTACCATGGCTTACACCCCTGGCCATACTGTCATTGCTTCATCGCATGCAGCACACTCCCATAATGTCTCATCGTGGGATGGTTGCTGAACAGCCAATCCCGGCGGCTGCAAGGGCTTCAGGAGTAGGAGGAGGGTCGCTGTTCATCAGCGTCAGCAGCCGATCCTTGTCATGGCGACACTGGGTCAGGCTGTGAACGGCAGCATCCTTTGCAGTACGCATATTGCTGGCATGCTCCTTCTGGGCATTCACTGTCTCGCGCAGCTGCTCCAGATCAGTTTGTGGCTGATGCAGGATTCTGGCAACCTCTGTCCGCGCTACTTCCATCTCCTGCACTGGCAAACTAGTGTCGCATGTCTATCCCTACCATTGCAGCGCTCATAAGACTGTAGCACACTGGGCATCTCGATAGTCTTGCGCAGGCCTGCACTCAAGCGTGGTTATGAAGGGCCGCTAACAGCCACCAGCCACAAGTGGGAGGCTGGGTCACCTCTTTCAGGGTGGCCTGCTTACGCAGCACGGTCATAGCGCGGCCACGTGCCACCTCAGCAGCAGCCACCTCGCGCTTCAGCTCCTCCTGGACAGCGTTTAGCCGCTCCTGCACCTCCTGCACCCGCCTGCAGGGGGAAAGAGCGCATTGGTGTCATGCATGGTGTCATGCTATTTGCAGCTGGGGAGAATAGGTATCACAGGCCAAATTCAGCTTCTGCTATGCGTTCAGGTGTTGCACTCACATCAGACTGCCGGATCGAGCGCCCTGGTAATGCAGCCTACGCAGAGTTGGGACAGACATATTCCTGAGTCTGGCACACCTATTGGCAGCAGAGGTCGCCTGCAAGGCTTCTGAGACTTCGTCCACAACATGCGCGTAGGTTGTGTGGAAGTTCTGCTGCAGGCTGTACTGCTTGTTGAGATGCTCCAAGCCCTCCTCTGCACCATTGTGAAGCTCAAGTCAGGACTCACTTTCGCACCTGTCATCAAGCCGACCAAGCTGGTGATAAAAGCTTTGCCAACAGTCCATGCCTTGAGTCATGCTCCAGACACCCCAGAATCCAATATCAGGAAGGGCCACACAGACAGCCTCAGCAGGAGAGGGACGCACCGGCAGCACGGCAGACCTCAATGGCCTCCTGGGCAGCCTGGGCGCGCTTGGCCTCCTCCGCCAGGCAGGACAGCAGTATATTGTTCAGCTGCTCCTTCAAAGCGCCCCAGACCGCTGATGTCTGCATGGCACACCAGCCCTCAGGGCACAGTCTGGCTTCCCGTGCCGCATTTATACAGGACACTACCTCCATGCGCAGTTGCATGCATACCATTAGAACATGCTCATCATCTTGGAGGCATGTTTTTATGGGGCATTTTGCGTCTCAGTTACCTGCTGAGACCGGGGTGTGCTGATGGGCGAGGCATGAGGTTCGGGTGCTGCGGCAGCCTGATCGGGAGCTGCGCTTGCAGCGGTGACAGTCTCCTGCAGCGAGTAATCCTGCTCATCAAGGCGAGGTGTTGGAGACAGTCTGCCCTTTTGTCTGGATGCCAGGAGCAAAGGATGCTGCTCCAACAGTGGAGCCCATGCGCTGCTATGCTATGGCACTGGCAAACTCCAGACGCCTCTGCTGTCAAGATGGTGCTGCTTAGCTGCTGGCACAGCAAAGATATGAAGGACAGCAATGACAAAGCTCCAGCAATAGCCCTTGGATCAGGACATTACCTGGTCGCCCAGCTGTACAGGAGCCACTGCAGCATGTGACACAGGAGGGACTGATGCAGCAGCTGCTGCGACGCGCGCCTGTGATCCTGCTGCTACCTCAGCTGAAGACGCTGCAACAGTATGAGGCTGGCTGGCATCTGCTTGCTGAGGCTCTGGCCGACGCGCCGGCTGAGCAGCTGTCGGTGCTGGGACAGAGCGAGCGCTTACAGACGCTTTGGCAGGTGCAGTTGGAGCTGCCAACGCCTCAGCCAGCTGCTCTGCTGCGCTCATCGACCCTGCCTGATCACCTTGCACTGCTGCAGCAGCTGCCTGGGCGGTCTGAGTACCCAGTGGCTGTGTGGTCTGCTGCGGCATCTGCTGCGCTCCTGCACCCTGCTGCTGAGATGCAGTGACGGGTGCACCTGTGGGACGGCCTGCTTGTGCAGCGAGGCTCAGTCGAGGCTGCTGCTGCAGCATGGCACGGACGGCTGCCATGCCTGCCGGCGAGGGCATCTGCATGGGCGCGGCAGGCTCCGATTGGGATGATCTGGTCGCCATGGCGCTGCCCCGGGTGAGGGGGCTGGCGGCCGCCTCAGAGCGCGCCTGCTGCTTGCTCATTGCGGCACTTGACCTCTTGCTTGCGGGAGCCTCCAGGGCTGTAGCTGAGCGCTTTGCTGCCGATGAGTTTCTGGTGGGCTCTGCAAGCACAGGAGGGCAGTAGTCAGGTCCTTGTGCCGAAATGCATGCGAAAGGCCAGTGAGTGCTATCTGCAGTAGCACGCTCAAGGGGTCTCACACCTGCAAACTGTGCCTAGGTAACCAGGTTGATTCCACAGATTATGCTGAGGAGTGCCACTCTGAGATGGTGGTCTGACAGTTGGAATTGGACCTCATCAGATTGTCAGGCCAGGATGTAGAACAAAAAAAGCCTGTGCTCAACAGAGCCTGTGCTCAAAAGAGCTCCATTGACAGATGGTGAATGTGATCTCAGGTGCCCTTAAAGGGTCAGATTGTGGATCAAACGGAGGTCCATGCCTGTGTTACCTGGCCGGGCGTGCTCCGACACTGTGGCGGCCTCGCTGATCTCGGTGGCGCCCGTCACCTGCGGCTGCACTGCCTTGGCTGGCGACATTGCCGTGCTGGCATGCACCTGTGCATCCGCCCCCGAAGCCGCCCTGTACGTGGCATGCATCTGTTGAGATACCCAGAGGGCATGAGGGAACAGGAGGGACGCTCGCACAAAGAAGCACTGATACTGAGAGGCGCTCAGGGGACAAGATGCTCCCTTGATATCCCTGTAATGCACAGCTGCAACAGGCCTGCCTGCAACAGAAGTCATACCGCCATGAAGGATTTCATAAGGTCAAGCTCTGGGCCACAAAATGCAGAGGTCATCAGAAGGCTGCAGAAGCCATGCAAGAGCAGAAGGACCCACTTGTTGCGGACACTGGTGCTGCGGACGGGCTTGGTGTGAGAGCCGGAGACATGGAATGCTGGGAGGTCTTTGATGGCTTTCTCAGATATCTGAGGTTCCTTATTTTGGAGCTCAGTCATCTCTCTCATCTTTGCTGGTCGTTTGCTACGCCGCAGGCCCGGATAGTCTACGCTTGCAGCTGGCACTGTTTCTCCTGAGCATACGCAACATGCCTCACAACACAGAATGGCTCATTGCTTCGTGTTGTCTATCACAAGATAGTAGCATGGATGTGACAAAAGCGCCTTAAAGGATGACAGCTTCGAAAGCATATTGCCAAGAGAGCCTTCATCGGTTCACTCATGGGCTGCCAAGGCATATGCAGCTCACATTGAGCGACCCCACCGATGAGAGCAAAACAGAGGACGTCCAGTATAAATGTTTAGCTGTCAACCTGAACAACTTGAAGTACAAACCAAGCCTGTCTTTCTAAGAGTCGAGGTGCAGCTTGCATATGCAAAGGGGTTCGCTGGTGTAAACACAACTCACCATGGGGGATTGGAGCATCATCCAGACCAGGTGGCGAGGGATCGGAGCGGGCAGATGGCCCAGGCTTGCTGACACCTGACGCCCTCTCCTGCCCTGCAGATTCTTCCTGCACTGTGGTGTCTGCGACGCCTGCCTGACCCTGCACACCCTCTGCAGCGGCAGGTGCTGCAGCAGCTGCCTGCTGAGTGTCAGCTGCCGCTGGGGATGCTCCTGCTGAGGCCGGCTGCGCAGCAGGGACCACGGCACCGCCTGGCACCACACGCTGAGGCGTAGCGGCGTTCTTGCGCTGCGCTCTGCTCCTGCCAGCAGGCGAGGCAGCTGCTCTCGCAGGTGAGCTGGGGGCGATGCCTTGGCTCAGCGCCTGCTGCATCCTCATAGGGCTGGCTATGCCCGCAAGGGCTGCTTGCTGCGGCTTGATGGGAGATTTCTGCGGTTTTCTCCGGCTCGGCGACCTTGTAGCCAGCCCCAGAACTACACCCTGTGTTGGCGGTGCTGCCTGTGTGGGAGGTGCGGCCTGTGGCGGAGGTGCATCCTGTGTAGGAGGCTCAGCTTGTGACGCAGATACACCCTGTGTGGCAGCCTCTGCCTGAGAGAAGGCTGGCAGAGGTCCCTGGGGATTCCTGATGATGGGAGGGCTTTGCACAGCCTGAGCTGCCTGAGCACCCTGGGCTGCTGACTGGGGTGAGGGAGCTGGAAAGCCAAAGGCTGCAAGCTGGCCATCCTGGATGGCCCCTGCCAGGGCTGGGCCATACTCCTGCATGAGTGCCAGGAACCCATTTGGAGGCAGCTCGCAGTACTCCTGTGGCTGCCCTGCTGACCGCTCCTGTCCTTGCTGCTGCAGATGCTGCTGCTGCTGGTTGCGCAGCGCATACAGAGCCGCCTGCTTGGAGGGGCTGCCAAGGAAGCCGGCCCCTTGATTCTTGCTCCAAGCCTCGTACAGGCTCATGCCCGGCTGGCTGGCGCCATTCTGATGGGGCGCTGAAGGCTTGGGAGCGCCATTGGCCAGGCGTGCAGGTGGCGCAGCTGCACCGGCTGCCGAAGCTGATGCTGGTGCCACACTACCCTGAACGGGTGCTGCTTGAGGTCTGCTGGCATTCAAAGTGGCGTGGAAGTCTGGGGGCAGAGGGTACTTGCGAGGGCGCCCCCTGGGTCTTTTGGGCTGGCTGTCATCCCGTTTCCTCTTTGCAGCAGGCTTCTTCTTTGGTGCTGCAGCTCGGGCTGCTGCAGGCTTCTGAGTCGCCGCATCAGTCTGGGGCTTTGACTGCTGTTGCTGAGGGGCGACCTGAGGTGCCAGGCTAGGCTGAGGTTGGCCAGCCTCAGCAATGGGCCTTGTCTCGGTGTCTCCTGCCTGCCCATTTTGTTGTAGGAGAGGCCCAGGGGAGAGGGAGTTCTCCGCTACCCTTCGGCTGGCGTTTACCAAATTGTCGAATTTGGTAGTGCTCATTGGACTCACGGTGTGCAGGGCGAAACGCTCATCGCTGTTGCTGCCTGCGCAGGGGTTACATCTTTACTATGGTAGCTCATCAAACTTACTGCCGTATTCCAGCACGCCTAACATCGAGTATCTCATGTCACTGCCATTAATGCTCAGTAATCTGGAGGATGTCCAGGGCTGGGAAGTCCTGCACTGCCTGGGTGATGACTGGCAGAGGTGGAGATACTTGATCTGTTTACCTTCCTACTTTTGCTACTCTGGGAGGTGACGAGGGTGTCAGCACAGCAGTCCCGGGTGTCACAGCAGAACCAGATTGTCACAGATAACACCGAGACACACGTCGGCACAGCCACAGCAGCCTCAAATCCCACAAATGGAAGTTCTGATCAACGCTCATCCGTCCACCTTCCAAGCTATGTCGGTCTTGCTCTGTGCCGAAACAGCAGGTTTGTTCGCAGCACGGAGGGCTTTTTCCAGCAGCATAACGACCCCCGAATCTGTTTTTCCGCCTCGGCACTCAGCGTAGCCGCATGGTCAGACGCAGAGTCAGCAAATCCGTGACACCAAAGTGCCTCCTTATGCCAGCACCGAAGTCGAACCCAGTCCTGACTGCATACGTGTCAGATAAGGAGGTGGTGGTCATAGGACCTGGTCAGTGAGTGTTTCCCAGCACCGGCGCCTCACTACATTAAGGGGGTGCCTCCAACACCATCACTGGACCCACCCATGTTGGATTGCAGCTCGGAGCGTGCGATGCTTGCTTGAAGGCATTATGGCGGAAAGGTGAGTTATTCCAAGGCCGACTGCGATGGGACGAGGGTGGACAGCTCTTGCAGTGTCTGCCGGCCCTCAGCGTAAACAGCGTGGTGGTCATTTATATCATCGCGTCACGTCCTCACTATGCAACCCTATTAAGCTGCATTTACCGAAATGATCCGCTGCAGGCACGATCCGAAGATGCAGGACGTCGAGCTCAACACGGAGAAGGCCGCAGTCAAGGAAACTGTCTCTATCGAGACTGTGGAAGTGGACGACAAGAGGGCAAAAGGAAGGTGAGAATCAGTCTAATATGCGCATTCCGTGCGTTCAAAGGACGTCTGTCCAAGCACCGTATCGTTCGGAGGTTTGGACGTTACCTCTGACGTCAAGGTGCCTCAACTACTTTTGACAAATCGACAAGTTCAGCTGGCGTGATGGTCTTCGATGACCTTGAGGCCTCTCAACATCCAATAGTGGTATGTACTTCCAGGAGATCTTCTCACCGAGCGTTTACATGCCCCTCCTAAATCTGTGGTCCCTTGCAGGCAAATACGCACTACTATAGCCCTTACGCTGAGCTTTGTAGTCGAGAAAGCAGATGAGACCATCCTCCCAGCAGGTGAGCGTGCCAGTTACGCTCAAGGGGTGCTGGTTTGGTACTCTAGCCTTTCCATCTGTGGTTTCCTTGAGGCAGCTCACTGCACAAGCAAGGGGGCCCGCTGCTAGAACCCTGAAGGTATGCTGATGCTGTCCGATGCTGTGCAGCGTACAAGTTCATAGGAGCGTCGCTGAATGCCACGCCAGCTCAGCTGGGGAGCATCATGCTCACGAGAGCGCTGGTGCAAGCCCTCTCGTCGCCCCTGGGAGGTTTGCTGGGTGACCGCATGGACAGGACACACATTGTGGCCTTTGGCTGCGTGCTATGGGGGGCCATGACAGCCGGAATTGGGCTGTCACACACCCTCACTCAGGTGTGCTTCGCCCCGTCAGCAAGCACCGTATCTTGGTAGCGCAAATATCCCAAGATACTTTCAGTGCCAATATACTTATTCTGCTGTGACGCCTGCACAATTAGCAGCCCCAGTAAGTGTGTCAATTTATGTGTGATGCATTGACCTTGGCTAAGAACCTACCAGGTCCGCTGTGGTAAGAATGGCTGAGTGGTCCTACCTGCAGTTTTCGTGTCCTAACATGGCGTTATGGACTGCAGGCGATGAGCTTCAGTGCATGGAACGGGCTGGGCTTGGCGCTGGTGATCCCATGTGTGCAGTCCCTGATAGCTGACACATACTCCTCAGCATCCAGAGGCAGGGCTTTTGGACTGCTTTTCTTCACATCCAGTCTAGGTGGGTGCTCGCCACGCTGGCATGACAACTGCCAAGACTCAGCACAGCTCCCTCAGAAGTTGAGTGCAGGTCGGTCTGGTCTGTCTGGTCTGCATGCGCATATGAGGTGTCCTCTCAATGGGAGGATACGCTAGTAATGCCACTGAAGGCATCTTGTGGCGGGACAGGTGGCATGGCGGGCGGCTTCTTCGCTACAAGTGTGGGGAACGGTCACCCGCTGGGGTTGGAGGGATGGCGCTTTGCCTTCTTCCTGATTGCCAGCGTCAGTGTCTTCACAGGCCTCCTGACCCTGCTCATGGCCTCCGACCCCAGACGGGTACGCCCTGAGTTGCTGCACCTTTGCATTGGTGGTGTGCATCGGAGTTGCAGAGATTTTACAATGGCAACGATGGGTTCCTCTGCTGTGCGATCCCACTGCAGAACTTGTTCAAGCCTTGATCATTGCTAGAAGCCAGACAAGTGCATATACCCCAGGAGTGAGCACACAAGGGATTCTGAAATTGTGTTTTCTGGGAGTTGGAAAATCCCTGCACAAGTGGCGTTCGTCTTATCCTGATGTCTGGCATGGCCAGGCAACTCGTGACTCTGCTTGCTTCTACAGAGGCAGATAGCGCCTTGCTGGCTGTGAGGGTGCATGTAACCAAGAATCGCTGTGTGCAGGCTGAGCAGAAGAAGTCTCCATTGCGGCAGGAGGATGGGCCAATGGCCTGGCTGTGGAACCGCAGCAGGGAGATGGCGCGGGACATCTGGCTGGTCCTGCGCGTGCGGTCCTTCCAGCTCATCGTGCTCCAGGTGAGCGCCTGCGGCGCCTGCGCCGGTGCTGCTATGACTGTTGGCTGAGGCGGCAAGGGCTGACTTTGCCCTCTTCAAGTCTTGGCACCTGGGGACTGGCACATCACGCTGCACACCTGTGTCCTGCTTCAAATTTGCACCAAATCGGATTTGAGAGTCACGTATCGATGAGTACAATATCTCATGCGAGCGCTCGTGCTGAGCATTGCTGTGCTTTGCAGGGTATTGTGGGGACAATGCCGTGGGTGGCCATGGGCTTCTCCACGCTGTACCTGCAGCTGCTCGGCTTCTCGGACCTGCACTCCGCCATCCTGGTGGCCACCTTCTCCTTCGGCTGCTCCCTGGGCAGCTTTGGCGGGGGCTACATAGGTGGGGCTAATGTCCAATCGCTCAGCACTGTACCCTCAGCACAGTACCCTAGGTGTGTCATGACAGACCATCACACTGCGTCAGTGTGCATGCAGGCTTGTCTGAGAAGGTGCAGAATGAATATGACGCTCATGTGAGTTTCGCGCATCTGCAGGGGATGTGCTGACGAGGTTTCTGCCCAGCTCGGGGCGGATCGTGGCGGCGCAGTTCTCGGTGCTGATGACCTTCCCCACCACCCTCATCATCTACAAGCTGCTGCCCGTCACGGCCGCCGGCGGCATGAGCACCATGATGGCGCCCTACGCCTGCGTCTTCTTCGTCAGCGGCTGCCTCATCAGCTGGTAGGCCGCCATCCTGCCTTTGTTGAAGCCTGCATGGTCTTCCACCAACCTCTGTACCCCAGCAGCTGCGCATTTCCCATCATGCTGGCTGTCTCTTGCCCATAGGATAGCATATCTGCTGTGCTCATTGCGACGATAGGGCTAAGTCGGCTTTGCTGATCTCAAGTGGGCTTTGCTGTTTTCAAGATGCGCTGGTATACGCGGCTTTCTGTACAATAATGCACCCCTAATGCATGAAATGTGGCGTGCAGGTCCGGGACCAACAACAGCGCCATGTTCGCTGAGATTGTGCCGGAGCAGCTGCGCAGCGCGGTGTACGCCTTTGACCGCTCCTTCGAGGGCGCTGTGGGCGCCACGGCAGCGCCCCTGGTGGGCCTGGTGGCCGAGAAGGTCTTTGGCTACCACGGCTCCCTGGGGCAGGAGGTGGCCCCCGACCCGGCCGTCACTTTGGCGAACGCTCGGGCTCTGGGCAACAGCATGCTCATCCTGCTGCTGGTGCCCTGGGGCCTGGACTTCATCTTCTACTGCTTCCTGTACTTCACCATCGAGAAGGACCGTGAACGCAGCCGCAACATGGGGCGCCTGCTGACGTCAAACATGAGCGATCTCAACTTATGCGAACTGGGCCGTATTTCTGCTGCAAAGACCCTGCAGCAGGCTGACGGCCCCTACTCTGGGAAGCTGAGTGTCCCCACCAAGCGCTCCAGCAGCGTCCAGGAGCATTCTTGACCCCATCTGCATCTCCTTTACTGGACTCGCTGTGGCAGCAGGTCTGTGGGATGTGCACGTTCGACATGCCCTGAGGACAACCATTGCCTGACTGTGGATGGCAGGAGGCCAAGGCTTCGCCTTGGCGCATGCGCTAAGCCAATTTTACTCCTGTGAACCCGGTGCATACAAACCTTCTCTTCCCAGAATTTGTAGCTGCATGTTCGGCGGTGACACCTCTTGTCTGTGCATAGAACACACAGCTGTGATGCACCATCCCGTGAGTTCCAGGAATTTTTCTCTCTTACGATCTGCTGCAAGGAGGGGTCAACCTGATGATGCCCCTCGGTAGCAGGTGCAAGCAGCACTGCTGAACGCAAATGATGAATTTTGTTGGTTCACTGCTTGGGTGTGGACGGTGGGTGCAGAAAAGTTAGTGTCTTTGTGTACATAAAGGTGGAATGAGCATGCTGCAAAGAGCCAAATTTTGGGGCACTCCTTGCTGCTGCCTGTACAAAGCTGTGCTATGGATGCGCGTGGAGCAGCTGTGGCGCAAGCCAGGGTTGTCATGGGGGGGGGCCTTGTTTTATTTATGTGGCAGCCTGTGCTGACACTGAGTACAGCGACAGAGTCAGCTATTGGGAATCTGCACTAGGCTGCCTGATTTAAGGCTGCATGTGTACACGATACTTCGGGGCAATATACATTGCTTCCTGTCAAGCCATATAGGATTGGAGGAAGGCGTGATGAGTTTGTGGGCACCTGCTTTAGGAGCACCTGAAGTATGCACAGTTCAGAAGTGCACTGTCTGGGCCATTGCCTGGCGCCCAGAGACCAAGGCAGTGCATTGCGGGTCTGGCATTGGGGGATGATGGCAAGTCGTATGTAGCACCGTGCATGTGACATGTAGCCTGCATCCAAAAGCGTGGCTGACTAGTTTCAGTGCTGATCAGCGCTAGTTAGGGTAGGGAGTGTCATGCCCGACTGGGCACTGTTCTGCCCAACATGTAATGCATGCACAGTAATATCAGCACAATCTCCAAGCTCGAACCTTGGTCCCTGACAAAGGTGTGAATTATTTGTGTATGCCCCCAGGCATCTCCGTGCACCTGAACATGTCATGCTTAAAAGTGCACGCAACATCAGAAGATATTAGCTGTTGCAGGCTTCTGTCCGCTCACCCTGACGTCAGTTGACTTCCCATGGCCATTCCATCCCTCGAGTCCACAGACTGATTTGACACTGGTGCATGGCCCTCAGGTAAATACCATGCTAAGGGGCGTGGTAAGCATGCGCGCCCGCAAGCTGGACAACGACATCAATGTGTACATAGCTACAACTGGAATCCGCTGAGCTGCATGCTGGAGCCCTCCGACTACAGACTGGCCAAGACACAAGTGACCACATGGACCATCCTCTCCGAGATGCCAAGTAGACTTTGGTGACGGCCCCCAATTGGTGTAAAGATCCTAATATGCAGCAGACACAACCTTTACTTACATGAAATAAGGAAGCCTTTAGCATTGTCAAAGCACATTCATTTGCACAACTGTCCTATGATGTACCACTCCAGCCTGAGCCTAAACCCCCATCATGAAAAATGAGCTGTAGCTACATGTCTCTTTAAGCCCCAGAAGAGAGTAGCAATTTGTGTTTGACGTGCCCTTTCCGGGAGGCGCCACAAGAGGTGCATCTGTCAATCTTGCATGGCTCTCCCTCGGCCTGCGCCTGACACCACTCTTCTGCTGTCTGGACAAGGAGTGTCCGCGTTGCTGGACATGAGCCTGCTCGGCCTGTCTATGATGGGATGGCTAGGTATGTGTGGAGGACAAGCATGCTCTCAATAGCGGTAGGGTGCTCCCTCAATGCCCATTGGGCACTCCTCCGAGTCTCTTGACAAATGTATGGGCCTGTTGTGGAGAAACACAAATTCCTAAGAAAACGCAATATATCTGCTCCCCTGCACGTCGACTCGCATCTCAGCAGACTGGTGGTGCGCCTGTACTGTGCCACACACTCTCTCCGACCAATTGCCAAGCTGTCTTCCTACAGATGTTCTGCCTTCCAGCCTTCCAGTGTAGAGTTTCTTGTGCATTCTGATTGTAGACTGAGCAGACTGCTGGCCCATAACAAGTGCATGGACCCAGGAAAGAGCCTCTGTAAAAAGACAAGAGCAGGATGCAGGGGTTGGCTCTGATGTCAGCCAAATCAAGCATTGATGGATCCTCAAATGTGGAAGGCTGCAGGTCACAGCAGGGGCGGCCTGCAAATGCTTCACCCACACAGCCTTTCACTGGCCTGCCAGCCTCTCGGCAACTGGCAGGCTTCCAGGCACCGACCAGATGTAGCTGGCAACCTTCACGTGAGACGGTGCCTTGTGTCCTTGAGCACACCAGAGTCTTGGATTTGATGGTCCTGGCACGATAGGGGTATCACTTGGCCGCTGCTGCCGCGGCATTGGCGGCTGGAGCAGGGCGTGGAGATTCCTCAGGAGCACCCTGCACAGCCCATTCAGGTTTTGTTTAGGATGCTGCCCGGTGTGCGCAATCAGCAGAGCCGACTCAGCACAGGTCTTATGATCACAGGCATACAAAGCCCTCTGCTCGCACCCTACAAGTTGAGGCATACATATATGCTCTCTGGGAGAGTAGGTCTGCACTTGTCCACACCTGCGCCAGGGCGAAGGGAGACAGCGACGGCTGCGCGGTGCCTGGGGCAGCGCTGGGGGACTCCGGGGGCAGAATGGAGGCGGGCGCCATTGCCAATGGCGAGAGCGGCCCTGGGGCAGCCGCAGACGCCGGCGTGGCAGACCGCTGCTGTACCTGCAATGTTCACGACATTGCCCTTCAGCCAATATTGCAGCTCACCCCAGGATGCATGATGACGACAGGACACAGTCATCGCAGCTTCTGCACGCGCGCAACTGCACCACTACAGCACTCGCGGCCACGAGCAGTCACCTACTTTCAGTCCATGAGCATAAGCCTCTATAGAGTTGCGCTGCTACTCTGTCAGTCAGACACTATGCACTAGTACAGTAAAGCATAATTGCCACGGGTCTCATGTGCGTGCACCTGTTGGCGAGCTGCGGGCTTCTTGGGCGGCTGGCCCTGCCCGCCGGGCCCATACACTGCTTGCCGGGCAAAGCCCAGGGCTGTGTGGCGAGCAACCCGCTGCGCAATCGTCTTCACGCCGCCGGTACGCAGACGCATTGCTGCTGTAGCTGACTGCGTTGCCATCTCTGCAGCATGTGCTGTCACCTCCGCCGCATCAGGCCCATACCTGGCAAAGCACATTCATGTCAATCACAAGCTCCGTGAGACACAGCATGAAGTGCATAGCAGCAATATCAGGTAGCGCCTGCGTTCCCATGCCGCATGCACAACGTCCCCCAGCAGCCTGGTATGTATCCTAGATGAAATTGACAATGGCGCGAGACACCGCCTAATCATGTGGTCACAACAGGACTTTGCACAGGTGCTATATTGGTGGGAGCCTGGCTCACTTGTGGCCTGCAATATCTGACGCAGCCGTGCTGCCAGACTCCAGCACCAGCTGTGCAGCAGCCTCCATGGAGCTGTAGATCTCTACAGCCGCCACAAGCGAAGCAGCTGCAATCTCCTGTGCAGCATCGCGCCGCCGCTGCCCACCCTCCTGCACCCCATGAAGTGATGTGATTGTCTGCTCCAGCACACATTTGCAGCTGCCTAGTAAGAGCTGCAGCTCAGCTCAGCAACCTCGACAACAATCACCACAGCCCTACACATGATACTGGCGGTACCAGGTACACGAACTTGACCTGCATGCAATGAAACAGCAACCCACAGGCGCATGCTCCGAGGCATTCAGGTTTGAGGTTACCTGCAGCTGCGCGCCAAAGCCCTGCTTGGGCCCGACACGGCGCACAATGCTTTCCGCCACGCGGATGGAGATGTCGCCCGCCTTCTGCGCCACCCAGCCCGACGTCTTGGCCGTTCTCCTCGCCATGTGACTCCCCTGCAGCAGCCTCTTCTGCAGCACACAACAGTCTACATAAGTCTACCACAATGTTGAATACAAGCGCGCAGGGAGCACATCATGTACGGGGAGGGGCAGCAACCCTGTTCTGCAAGCACCACATGTGGGTGGCCAATTGCAGGACTGGAAGTGCAAATCTTCATGATATATGTTGCGACACCCTGGAGGTTGCAGGACAGGTGGATGCTTGCCTTGATCTCAGGAGGGACATTTATCTGCTTTGCAGGCTTTATTTGCTGCTTCCACCTCGCACTCTGCTCGGCTATCTTCTGCGTGGCCCATGCTGCTGACACCCCAATCGCCTCTGTCACTCTGGCAGTGCCTGCAACAAAGACACACTGTCAACAGCAGCCATTGCACAGCTCCTGAACCCAACACAAAGAGATCTGCCTGCCGTCCTGTATAGCTCCCCTGTAACTCCTTGAGCATATTATATGACAAAGTCTGCGTCAGATCACACAAAGACTTGCTGCTTTCAGACGTACGAGGTGACGATATACTCTGGAGCATGGATCTGCTACAAGCCAGTCAATCTGAAATGGTAGAACTGGAGTCTGAATGCTACCTGTCAATATCCTATGGCTGTGCGATTCAGTGGCGTCTGGCTCCTCCTGCTCTGGGGAAATGGACGGATACTGGTGTGAGGGATCGCTGGAAGGCGTGGCTGCTGCTGTTGACGTGACCACTCCTTTTGCAAATGCTGCTGGCTGCTGGCCCTCTGCACATTGTTACAAGATTACGTGACATACTGAGCATCATGTTCTGAACTGCTTTCAATACGTTACACCAGACTTGAGACACCAGTCAGGCCCTTGAGTGCCTTGACAGTTCTGAATATATCAAGGCAACATATTCTCTTGCCTGTAAACGCTCAACACCCAATACGAGCATTACTTGATGACAGCTCACCCCATGTGTCAACCGGTTAGTCACGAGTCGGTATCAGAGAACAACAGGAGACAGTCAGCACTGCACCTGTAGAGGTGACTGCTTCAGAGACAGCTGCTTGGGCGGCCTGCGAGCTGGGAGCTGACTCAGAGCCTGACACAGGGCCAGCTGGCGCTGAGCTGCCCACCGTGCCAGGGGCCCGAGACAAAACCAGTTCGGCCACCTCATTCACTGCCTCCTTCACCGACTCCTCTGTGAGGGCGCCTGCCAGCTGGAAGGCTGTGCACTCCACCAGGATCTCCTCAAACAACGCCTGGTCTGCCTCTGGTGTTCCTGCTTGCACAACAAAGGCGGGCTCAGGCAAAAGCCTTAATTGCATACTGCATAGGGAGTGACCTGCCTTTGCTGCAGGCAAATTGTGGAGTCATTCCTGCATTGTTTTAGTAGAACAAACAGTCAGATAGCAGACCTGGTACGCTCAGACACTAGAAGCTCATTGGAAGCTGATCATGGAAGCTGATCATGGTGACCTCACAGTGACCTCAGCATGTCAGCGCCCCCCCGCTGCCCCGAAAATATCTTGGCAGGTAATTTGGGCCTTCTTTAAAATGGCTATTACTGACATAAGGCAGTCTGTGACCAGCCATGACGGCAACCTCACCTCTTTTTTGTGCTGTGGCAACTTTTTAGAGGTTGAACCTTTAATATGCATGACAGTCCAGGTATGTGTAGGAAGCAAGGAGCACCTGTCGAAAGAAGGGCTGAGTAGAAAGCGGTACCGCCCTCGATGGCGAACACATATGCATACTCGCCGCTCTTCAAGGTTGGGCTCGTCTTCTCAAGTGGCCAGCTGGTTGCTCCAACCTGTGCATTAGCACTCTAACGTTGCGAGAGCAGCCTGTGGGTGTGCAGAAATATTCACGCAAACTTCAAAGGTGCACCCTCTTGTGCTGCGCTCGCACGCACGTACGTTCAGGCAGCTCACCTTTGCTAACACTGTAGAGTCTGATTGTCTGCTGGGAATGCTCAAGGAGAGCGGTCCCTTCTCGACGAGCTGATGGCTTCCAGACTGTACCTGCAGCACCAAAAGATCTTCTCAGTCACAGCGTCCACTCTTCACCTGCCACCTGCTGCCTGCTGCTTTGCAGGGAATGGCCAAGATTTTTCCCTGTGGCGCCTTACCAGGTGCAGCTCCGCCGCTGGTATGAGAACCAAAGTATCTGAATCATCTGGTGTGCTCTGTTCGCGCACAGAGTCTCCCATGCAAGCCACAATTCAGGCGGGTCTGGCCCTGAGGTTGCTATCTGCTTGGAAGCTCAGTCGACTTCCCACCGTCGGGCACTCCTCTGCCTGCTATCTCCCCTCAAACACGTACAGTCGCTGTTGAGCTGCATTCGCGCAGCATTTGAGGTTCTTGGCGCCTTGCCGAGAGCCGAGCACCGACAAGCTGCGATCTCTGTGCCGCTGCCCTCCAGCTTCCCCCTCACAGCTGCCAGTCCAGTCATGCACTGGCATTTTCACACTAATCGAGCTCTAACATCAGTCTCTTTATCACACTATTGGCTTTCGTTGGTGTTCGTGAGTCTGTAGTCCCGGCTCTGACTTCATACGGGTTCGGGAAGGACGATAGTGTCGTCCCCTGCACTCTCCATCTGTTGTCTCAATAGGAAGGCGGGAAGCGTGCACCGGACCACACAGCAGTAGTAACGGTCACTATAACAATTTTGAATGTCTTCTCGATGCTTGGAAGGGCCTGTGCACGGCCAGGTCCCTGTCTTCAAGAGCACGAGATGCCGTAAGGCTTATGCTCCAAGGAGGAGATGGCTGAGCGCTCAGGCGGCTTTGGCAGATGTTGCTATAACAAGGAGAAAAAGTGAGAATCCACTGTTGTCTGTACATGTTTATCGCTGGTTCAGTTCGGTTGCAAGGGAGTCGTGTCTTCTGCTCACGGTTGTTCTTAAGCTATAAGAGCCCACTCGGAACCATGACCGAAAAGGTGATGTTGCAGCGGATGATGCCTCCGAAGAGGCGGTCCTGATCGTGGGAGCCGGAATAGCCGGCCTGGCTACGGCAGCAGCCCTGCACAAGGTATTTCTCTTTGCAACCTCTGACCCCAGTGTTACCTGGGAATGCTGTTGTTCTCGTGGAATCAGATGTGATCTCTGTGGAGTAGGATGCGATGCATGTGCAGGTGGGCATCCCTGTGAAAGTGTTGGAGCGGGAGAGTGGTCCCCGCAGGGAAGGCAGTGCTATTGGACTCTGGTCCAATGCCTTCCGAGCACTGGATGCCCTAGGGCTGGCAGAGCCTCTGCGCGAGGCTCACCCACCCTTTGACAGGTGCTACTCTTCCTCAAGCCCTGAGTTTGTGTGACAGCTTAGCCTCCACTGACATTTATCCTTCTCCTCTGTGCTTTGGCAAACTGTTGTGGAACCGCGCCTTGTGCAAGTGAGGGAGTATCACACTGCCAAGCGCTACATTGCTGGGTACAGGATGGAGCTCTGCAAGGAGGATGGAACTGTACTCAAGGCAGTCATCATGGATGAGTGTGAGGGTGCGCCGCATGAGTTTCGGGGGGTGTACCGGGGCGGTCTCCTGCGCACCCTGCAGAGCGGCGTACCATCAGACTGCATACAGTACAACTCAGCTGTGCAAAGCGTCGTTCAAGATGAAGACGGTGAGCCAGTCATGCCGCAGCATCCTCCCAAGCTTCTATTGAGACAGAATTTGTTGCCAGCTTCACGGAGGCAATGTCCAAGGGAAAGCAATCCAAAGCCTTGAAGTGAAAGCTCTCAGACCATGTCTTGGGTCCTCTCAATGATGCCTACCTGGAGGCTGCGGGCCCTTATGAGTGCATAGTAGGCCACAAGTGTGAGGTGCGCAGGTGTGAGTGTGAGTCTGGAGAGTGGAGAGCAGGTGCGAGCGCCAATCCTGGTGGGAGCGGATGGCGTGCGGAGCAGAGTTGCTGCCCACCTGGGATTGAAGGAGCCAAACTACTCGGGCTACATAGCATACAGGTGGGATCCCTGGTGTTGCTGCTGTCACGTGTGTGTGAGCAGCTGTTACTCATGCGGACATGCTGGGTTGTCACCTCCATTGTATATTCCAGTGTAGGTTTGGGAAGCACAGAAAATAGTGGCTGAGGTGCAAGGTGCCGATAGCTTGCTTACATTGCAGGGGTGTGGCCAAGTTCGATGGGGGCGTGCCCATGCGGATGAACAGCATGCGCATGCTGTGGGGCAAGGGCGTTCGCGCCGGCATCTACCCTCTGTCCGACAGCGAAGCCTACTGGTTCACCACCAAGAACTGCCCCGCTGTGAGTATTTCTTTCATGGGCTGGAGCCAACTTTTGCCTCTTGAGGCTTTGGAGACACGACCATCTGAGAATCATTTGCACAGCGGCATGGTGCGGGTGCTTGTGGTGTGGACCTGCACTGTACCATCATGCAACCAGTAGAAAAGGGCGATGCACAGAGTTGCACTGAGCCTGTTGTGTAGATGATGTCTTGTGGGCCCCATCTGGGGGTGCCACATATACAGCAGGGTTGTTAACACGCTGCACTTGCTTTTCAGGATGAGCGCATCACGGATCCAGAGGAGTGCAGAAGGGACTGCTTGGAGAGTGTGAGGGGCTGGTCCCAAGAAATTGTCAGAGCCATTGAGAGCACGCCTCTTGAGCGCATCACCCGCAGCAGAATAGCAGACAGGTGTTCATGCGATAGTTGCTCTTGTGCATCTATACGCCCTTGTGCCTTGTGCATATAGTGAAGATGTTCCAAAACCAGATTCAGTGGCCTTCTTGCACCTTCCTGTGGCATCCTTCAGTAGCCCAGGTCACCAATGGCCTGGCCGTTTCCCGCCTTGTTGAAGGGTCATTTGAGGCATGCCTTTGGAATGTGGATTAATGAGGTTATTGAGGCTGTGCGACATGCAGGTGGCTGCCTCCAGGAAGGCCTTATGGAAAGGGTCGCATCACAATGTGTGGCGATGGCTGCCAACCCATGACACCAAATCTGGGACAGGGCGGCTGTGTGGCTCTAGAGGTGCCATTTTCATGCAACCTGTCTCAAAAGCCCTGCAATAGCTTCTGCCCACAGCTGAGAGCTTTTGGAGCAGCAGGGCGATGATCATACCCTGATCCGTGCATGTAGACCTTCACTCCCCATCGCGCCTGTGCAGCTGTCGCATGTGTCTGCTGGTCATTCGCAGACAGTAGTATGAGTTGTGCGTAGCTGCTGCATGCACAGACACGACGATGACTCCAGGCTGTCCTGTGCGCAGGATGCCATTGTATTGGCAAGAACCCTCAGGAACGCACTGGGAGGCTCCGGGTCGCCTAGCTTGAAGCAGCAAACTCTTGTCAAGGTGGACGAGGCGCTGCGGGAGTTCGAGCGGGAGCGGACGCGCAGGAAGTTGAAGATATCAGTAAAGTCCAACCTCATGGGCGCTGCGCTGCAGATTCCCTTCGCCCCGGTGAGCAAACTGAGAGATCCCGAGACAAAACATTGGTATGCTATGCCTTGATATGCAAGTAGACCAGCAATTGCTGTCCAATTATTGGAATCACTACACCAACTGCACATCAGCATTCCTTGTTGTTCACTGCCTGAATGTCATTCTACCTGTCTGCAGGTGGTGGCTGCCCGCAACTATGCAGTGAGGAATATCCTGTCTACCAAGGGCGTGCTTGATCACGCAATGTACGACTGTGGGACACTATGAAAGTGATAGCACAGCTGGCAGTAGGCAATTGTGTTGATCCATCAAGACTTCTGCGGCCCTTGCAGCATGAGGGCCCCCTCAGGGCTGTGGCGGTAGACTGAGTAGCGAGTGCCTCACACTCTACAAGTGCTCCTCTTTGCAATCCTCCCAAGCAGGCGCAGCCACAGCCTGCATCAAGCATGACAGCTGCTGGTCAATGGACCTTCAAGCTTCAATCAGAGTCTGACAGCATCAAGAAAAGCGCTGCGCTGCCTGTATGCAGCTCCACGGGACACATGTGAAGTGTACTTTGCCCTTTGACACTTCCCTCATAGATCAATGTGCACCTGCCCTTTATCAGTCATATTTTGCGGAGAGGCTGAGACAACTCTCCTCCAAGCCCTGAGGGTGGAACGGGGCTAGCAGGGGCAAAGAGCATACCTCTGTCCTGATTGACACGTTTGCATGCCCCAATGCTGTCATTCACAAATACCGCAAAGAAAGTCTCATGTTGCGGCATGCTGGAGAAAGCCAAAGTTGGATGATGAAGACAGCATAGTTGCTCTTTCATCCGCGCCCCACTGCCCAAACTGTGCTCTACATCTGGCGCCCTGTCAGGCACAACAACTCGGTTTCATCTGAGTGCATCATAATGCACTGTAACATGGTCTGTGACAATGAAAAACGAATGTGATGTGGATGGAAACACCATCGATGTGGTTACAGCAAGCTTTTTTGCATAAGTTTCTGTTGCAAACTTTGAAGGCAGCCAGACTTTTCTGAGGCTTCCCTCACACTAAGGTGGCCTTTGGTGTATGCATAAGTGATCACTCACCTGGAGAGGTAGATCTGGCATTGTCCTGGCCATTGCAGCCTCTTCATCATGCGAGGCCTCTTCACAGGAGTACAGCCAAGCACCAAGTTGTGAAGGGTCTCGGGCTAGGGCTCCAGGCAGATGCTCTGCATATTCCTGCACCATGATGCAAGTCCCTTGTTGCCCCATGTATACATGCAGTAAGGATCTGCCAAGGGCTGCCCTCTCTTGAATTACCATTTCCGCACTTGCTTGTGGTCAGGATTGCTGCAAGGCATAGTCACCATTGCCACTGCAGGAAAACACTCAGGAACCAAGTAGGCTGGCCAATGCCTGGACATGAAGGGAAGGCTGCATGATCTGTGAAAGGCTTCACACGCAGCACACCTGCAGGCATGTTCTGATGCCCGCTTGTGACCACTTGGTGTCCTCCACGTGCAACTGCAGGAGGGAGCCCTCTGCCACCTCTGACACTGCCACTTGCAGTGACGACTGCTCCGGAGTTACATTGAATCCCGCCTGCCAGCAGGACAGGCGCAAAGGTCAGAGAATCAACATGGTCATACCAACCCGCACGTGGATTTCATCCACTGCAACCCCAAGGAAGCTCCAAGTGGTGATAGGGAAGATAAGACAGGGAAGATGGAACAGAGGAGGCTTCGTATCAAAATGCAGCTTGGGGAACAGCGTAAGTGGCCATGACATCAAGCATTGAAAGGCAAAGGCGGTAGCTGCTCACAAGGTTTCGGGTAATGAAGGCGCTGCCACTGCCAGAGGCGTCCAAGCCCACTTTCAGCGGCAGCATCCTGTCTGACATTTCCATGTCCAACCACAGCTTCTGAAACTGCAGCAGGTTGTACAGCTGTCTCAGGGCTTTGCCGCTGTGTACCGCTTCACTGGTGACACCAATGCATACACGACACAAACATGCGCTTAATGCTTCACTGATGCCTGGACAGCATACACTGCTTACAGACGCCATGCAGGTTGACGTCTTATGTGTGAGAGCACACCACTTCCAAAGCAGGAAGGCCGTCCAGCTGAGTGATGCTGTTGCCCTTGGTTTCTGTCACTTCTACTATTCTTCCCACTGGCCTGCAGCCCTGTGTGCAAGCACTTAAACACGATGAGAGGTCCATCTTAACAGCCATGCGATAAGCCTCCTTCATACAGCAGCAGACTTGTATTGTGCTGAAACAGCCAGTGATCTCGCCTTGGCTTGGGCAAATACTCTAGGATGCCTGCTGGTGAGATCAGAGGGTTGAGGAGGTGCTGCAGGGGACCTCACCTGCCAGCAAAGCTGGTCAAAGCGCAGCGGCCCTCGCAGCATGCACCCCACAGCGCCCTCATCATAAGTCTCCGAGTTAAGGAAGAGGGCCCCCCGCAGGCTCTCCCCAGGCCCCCACGCAGCATGCTGCAGCACTCCCCCTAGCCATGGCGCTTGTGGGAGAACCCCCCGCAGCCGCCCCAACAGATCCTCAACCTGTGCAGCACACTATGGTGAAAGGCCGGTTGCCCTCCTGTCGTGAAGGAGAGAGCTGCTCAATTTGATGAAAACAAGTGTCTTCGCCTCTGCACAGCATGCAGTACACAGAGACAGCTCAAGCCCTGCTCTCCACTGGAACCTCAAGCAACAACATTTATGGACATGTCCTTTGGGGCTTGCTCCTTTTGGCATGCCATCCTTAAGTCGGGAGGGAAGAGGGCAGCGCACCGCAGTGAAGTGAGGCTCAGACAGGAGGATGCCCGCTGTGCGCTCCCTGGGCCTGTTTGCATCAGCGCCACTGCCACTGCTGGCGCTCCCGCTGATGAGGTCCCGCCAGCTTCCGGGCTCCAGTTCTGGCAGCGCTGTGTCTGTCGTGTGAAAGGGGAAGAGCCGCACATCTGTGGCATGACAGGGCCACATCTTAAGCTGGTGCATGCACAGAATCAATATGTACACGCATGCAATGCCAGTATTGGATGAGGCTGAGGTACATGATTGGTGTGGATTGCGGTGCCTGTATCATGCTGTGGTAGCCACAGGTTGATGTAAAGGGGCGAGATATTAAGGAGCAGAGGCAACGTACTTGGCAGGGAAGCTGCCATGAGGGAGACGCCCTGTCCAGTGATGCCTCCACTCCCAGATCCCAAGAGACTCTGCAGACAGCGTGCGGTGTCCGCAGATGTTGCGGAAGCGCTTCTAAGAAAGGGCTTGAATGGCAAGCGCCTGCATGTCGGGATAGGAGCATCTGCTGAGAGGGAGCATCTGATAAGTACCATACCTGTACAACCCCACCAATGACCACGGGGGCGTCATTCCCAGGCCCGGACAGGCACTCCCGCACATACTGCACAGACAGTGCATCTTCTTTCAACATGTAGTCTTGATGTTATCTTGGTCAGAAACACAGCTTCAGGTGAACACCAGAAGGACTCAGAGATGGTATGCGCAGTGCAGAGGGGTGGTGCATTGTACTCACCGCTCCTCCAAACCTGATATTCCTGCTGGCATAGCTGTCCGCTGTCACGAAGAGCTGGCACAGATGTGGTGTGCGGTCAGGGCCCAACTTGCTTCTTACCTGCACCAGAGCGCATGTGAGGGCACATAGATCAAAGCATGTGATCATTGATATATAGATTGGTATTCAGCGACATGATCTGGGCCACAGAGACAGACCTGTTGCACACATTCCACAACTGCGCGCGACAGCGTTGGATGCGATGAGCTCCCCAAGGCAAACTGGAAGCTGCAAACAATGAGTATAATTATTAACATTCTGCTGCACCTCTTCTGATAGCCAGCTTCACAACTATGGCCAGAGCTTGACATCATCAGAGGCAAATCAGACAAATGACTAGGGCTGAAATGCAGAGCTCGGTAAGCCATCAGCATAGGTATGAGAAGAAGCACTGAGAAAGTCTGCCTGCGAGCTACACAGTATATATTCTAGCTACCTGTCAGGGCTGAGCACCGGCCCATGACTGGCGGATCGTACGAGGTTGCTCTGTGAGGGTAGCAGTGCTCTCTGAAAGGTCTTCAGCATGGCCAGAAAAGTCTGCAGGCCTGGGCTGTATAGGTTCTGCATGCTAGGCTCCTAAAAATTCACCTATCACCGTAATTGCCTCGCCTGTTTTACCAGTGAGTCTTGACCAAACGACCTATTACTAGGCTACAGAACTAATGTCCAACGAGCCAGACGGCAGAGCTGAGCCTAGGACACACCAGACTTCGTACGATATAAGCTAAAGAGCAATGGCTCAGGCAATAACATTTCTTGTGCTGAGTTCGTGGGGCGCCATGGAGCGAGGCCGGTGCTGGGCCTGCGGCGATGACCTGGAAAGGTCGTGATTGCCTCATCGCGGATGAGAGGATCTCTGGGCACCGGCGAGAGCACTCAGGCTTGACAGCTCGGCCGACTCTTGTTGGAAGTGGGATACGATGAGTGCCAACATTGCGTCCTGTGCTGTGACCGGCCAGAACCTGGCCTGCTTCGTGGCCGGTCGCAGACCGTCTCGCAGGACTCGGCGTTCTCAGCTCGCATGCAACGCAGCTCAGAAAAGGTGGGAGTGCATTTTGCACACGCCAGAAATGTGGATGAGGCGAAAGGGGGACATGTACAGGTTGCCAGGGCTTTGCTCCCCGTGATGAGCAGACACAATAATGGGCTCGCAGGTCTGATGAAGACCAGAGTCCCGCCCAGAAAGTCGCGGCTGCAGGGTTGGCAGCTTTCTTGCTCGCAAGTCAACCTCAGGTAGCTTCTGCCAAGAACGAGGTGGCCGTTGCAAGCCAGGTGAGGCCCCATGCGTCCATTCATTTCGTTGCACATGCCCACATGTGTGAGGCCTCTCACCTTCTAAATGTGAATGTCCTCTGCAGGACGATCTACTCACCGAGCTTCTGCAGAAGAACGGAGGCAAAGGTGAGTATGTCCACCCACACCATGGAATATACAACAGTGCTGTACCCCTCTCAGCACTGACCCCTGATAAGCACATCACCTATCCTCAGTGGCACCACAGGGGTAAAGATTATCAGAGCACCAAAGAGGAAGGAGGAGAGCGCACAGGAAGCAGCCTCTCCCTACAACACTGCGCCCGCTCCGGCACCAGCGTCTGCAAGCAAGAAGGCCGCTTCTTCAACATCCCAGCAGGTTTGCACCAGCATCTGAGCACAGTTTGCTATTCTGCGTCACCACAGTGAAAGGTCATGTCTGAGACCTTGACACACAAGCACACAGCATGCCTCGGTAACACATCCAGCATCCTGTTCCACATGAGTCGGGCATGTCCCTGTGCCTGCACACAGTGCTTGGGCATTGGCTTCATCTCTGGCAGTGATTGCTTTCTGACCTGCAGGAGCCCTTCAAGCTACCCGCAGCAGACAAGGTCACCTTTTCTGGGCCTGTGAAGTCCGGGACGCAAGGGGAGTACCCTAAGGTATTGCCAAACCCACTGTCAGCTGGTATGCTCTGCAATGCCAGTACACACTTCCAGTCTCAGCAGTTTTATCGAGCAGCTGCTCGTTGCAGACCTGATAACGCAATTGATGCTGGACAAGAATGATCCAGGATGCTAGCATCACTGAGGAGCCTCAGAATTACTAACACATTTTTGCCTCATAAAAACTTCCCCGAACAATGTCACATGTGTCTGCAGGGGTATGAGGGCGTGAAAACCATTGGCCCGAAGGCGAAGGGAGCAATCAAATCTGCAGCTTCCAGCGCAAAGGATGCTGTGCAGTCAGCTGTGCCCAGCAATTTCCTGCAGCCAAAGCAGGAGGGGCAGACGCCCTCTGTGCCCAAGCCCAGCTTCAAGAATCCCCTGCTGGAGAGGCGTGAAGCTGAGGACGCTGCTAGAAAGGCAGCCTCTGCAGTCAAGGACGCAGTCCCGGACCTGCCCAAGGTCGAGCTGCCCAACCCTTTCAAGCAGAGCGCCCCTGAGAAGCCGCCAGCTGCACCAAAGCCTGCCTTCAAGAACCCCCTTGCGGAGAGGAGGGACGCAGAGGCAGCTGCCAAGAAGGCAGCATCAGCCGTGAAGGAAGCAGTGCCAGAGCCGCCCAAGATTGGGCTGCCCAACTTCTTTGACCAGAAGCCCAAGCTACCCGAAGCTCCTTCCACGCCCAAGCCAGCATTCAAGAACCCATTGCTGGAAAGAAGAGAGCTGGAAGCAGCCGCAAAGAAGGCAGCTTCAGCTGTGAAGGACGCAGCGCCAGAGGCGCCAAAGATTCAGCTGCCCAACCTCTTTGAGCAGAAGCCTGAGGTACCCAAAGCCCCGTCAGCGCCAAAGCCAGCCTTCAAGAACCCCCTGCTGGAGAAGCGTGATGCCGAGGCAGCTGCCAAGAAGGCAATTTCTGCAGTAAAGGACGCTGTGCCAGACGCGCCAAAGGTGGAGCTGCCCAACATCTTTGAGCAGAAGCCCAAGCTCCCCAACGTGCCCGCAGCTGCCAAGTCAGCCTTCAAGAACCCTCTGCTGGAGAAGCGGGAAGCTGAGCAGGCCGCACAGAAGGCAGTCTCTGCAGTGAAGGACGCTGTGCCAGACGCACCAAAGGTGGAGCTGCCCAACATCTTTGAGCAGAAGCCCAAGCTCCCCGACGTGCCCACAGCTGTCAAGTCAGCCTTCAAGAACCCTCTCCTGGAGAAGCGGGAAGCTGAACAGGCCGCAGAGAAGGCGCTGTCTGCAGTCAAAGATGCAGTGCCAGACACGCCAAAGATTCAGCTGCCCAATCTTTTTGAGCAGAAACCTGAGCTTCCTGACGTGCCCGCAGCTGCCAAGTCAGCCTTCAAGAACCCTCTCCTGGAGAAGCGGGAAGCTGAGCAGGCCGCACAGAAGGCATTGTCTGCAGTGAAGGACGCTGTTCCAGACACGCCAAAGATTCAGCTGCCCAATCTCTTTGAGAAGAAGCCCGAGTTGCCTCTTCCTGCCCTGCCCGAGAAGCCAGCCTTTGAGAACCCTCTCCTAGCTAAGCGCAAGGCAGAGGACGCTCTCAAGAGCGCTGCCTCATCAGCCAGCAAGGCAGTGCAGGAGGCGTCAAGCAGTGGCAATCCCCTGGGCGCTGCTGCAGGTGCAGCCGCAGGAGCAGCAGGAGGTGAGCCATCAACCTACTCTGGCACACGCTCTGCTCCTATCAGATAACCGGAGATGCAGTGGGTGGATAAATTGAAACCATGTTGCAGTAGACCTTCTTGGGACTCAATGAGACTCAAATATCATTCTGTGTTCGACAATGGGACACCGAGCAAAGCTAGCAGATCTGTGAGCCGTTGTCCATGTAGCTGTATCGTGCCAAGATACAAGTGTTGAGAGGTGTCATGCATATGCAGCTGCAGCAACAGCAGCGTCGTCTGCCTCATCAGGCGTCACAGCGCCCTCGCTGCCCAGCATCTCCCTGCCCGGCCTGCCCTCCTTGGGCAATCGCACTGCAAACGACACCAAAGAGGTGCGCCCACTGACCTCTCCGCTTCCCTCTCCGCCTAGTGTGTGGCTTGGATTGAGGTCAAACTCCACTTCATGGTGGCAGCCCAGGTGTACAACCAGCGGACCTGGACTTTTTGGTCAGTACCTGCCAGAAGAGTCATGCACAGACTGAACCAGGCACTGTAGGGGTCATCACATAGGCAGATGCGCCTGGCCTGGCGCACATGTGCATTGCGGCCTGCGCTAGCCAGACTAAAGACTTGCATGGTCATCTTATGAGAGGAGGATTTGGATGCAGGCTGTTGGAGTCTTGGGCGCTGAGGTGGCGGCCGCGCTTCTTGTCTCTTCTGTAGTGGGTAGCATCACAGCTGATGTGCCCAGCAAAAAGGAGCTCAACCGGTAGTGCAGAGGACGTCTTCCTCATTTCTAGGGACTTGCAAATTCTTTTAAAGTCCAATATGTCTGCACTTTAGTACTAGGGCTGCAATGAGCCACTACGGAGGCCAATGCAATGAGAGACCTCAGAGCTTATTTGGTACTGTCAGACAGGGATATCATCATATCTCACAAAGAGCACAAGCTGCCACAGTGTGCAGCCTTCATTGTTACTAAGCAAACTCGAAGTCGGGCCTGGTTCGGGCATTGATGCTGCTTCTACATGATGAATGTGATCAGAGGTGTCACTTACAATCATTGTGTTTTGTCCGTCTTGCAAGGGGCAGAATCACTGCATCTGCTTTGCATGCTTTGCTGAGCTGGCACCCTCTCCAACACGTCTTGACCCTGCTTCCAATGGCGGTAAGCAACGTCGAGGCCTCAGATCAACTCGTGTATCGGCCCGTGTCGCTTCTCACTGCTTTGACGCTGCTCTGCGGGTCGTCATTGTAGTTGCAGGCTGTTCGTGAGCTGTAACCGTACGTGAGCACTCAGCCCCCTACCTGCACTCAGAGAGGATTCTTTTTCCGCAAGTAAACACAACAACCCGTTGATCTAGATAGTCAGACTCCTTGTCGCGGGTGAAAGCGTGAGACGAGGGGCTTCAGCCGGGCTCATGAGTGACAGTGATGATGAGACCCCACTTTCCAAGAGGGCCCTCACCGTGAAGAAGGAATCTTCTGTGATAGCAGGTACTATCTCCTACCGATCCTGACCTTCCTCTCCCCCGCAAGGACCAGCTTTGCAGCACCTGTCGTCATATTTCTCTCTAATGTTGTGATAGCGAGCTGTTGTGCTATGCGTCACTTTGCTTGCAATGCAGCACAGCCTAGCTGCTTTAAGCTCAGAGTATGAGACCTGAATCATCTCGCTACACGTGCAGAGCCTGAAAATGGACACCCTGAGAAGCAGAAGACTTCCGTTGTGAAGGTAGGCATTGCCATCCCAGCACCCTGCTCCACAACTTCCCTGTAGCCACTCGGCCCACCTTACACATGTGCTCCTTGTGCAGGCAGAAGAGGACGGTGGGAGAAGCAGCGAGGATGGCGGTGCTGAAGGTCCAGCAGAGAAGGCTGCAGGAAAAGAGAAGATGCCAAACATCCCCAAGACTGAGCCTTCCTCTCCCAGAAAGGCATCAGCAGAGAAGCCAGCCAAGGGAGGAAAGGCCCCAGGCGGCAAAAAGGCCTCTGGAGAGAAGGCAGGCAAGGCCAAGGCTGGCGCAAAGGCCGCAAAGGATGCTGCGGCCGATGGAAAGCCCAAGAAGGAGAGGAAGGTGTACGAGCTGCCAGGGCAGACACGAGACACCCCTCTAGAGGTCAGCAGAATTCCAATGGTCATTGTCATGTACCCTGTCCTGCACTCCATGTTCCTGCAAGTCCTCATATGGATCACATGCTCAACCTACATGGACAACCTGGCTTTGAGCACAGTTCCTGTGTGTTGATCCCTTCCAGGACACTGCTGCATGAGTTTGCCCAAGGCAGGTAAGCATGCTGACCTTGCAGTGTGGTGCTCTCACAGGTGGACCCCCTCAGGAAGTTTTACACATCACTGAGAAAGCAGCGGCCAGACAGCGCCATAGCAGCCAGATGGTAAAGCCTGCTCTCTACGCACCAAGACTTTTGGCCAAAAACTTGCTGCATAGTCCACAGCTGCACTGCATGCAGCAATCAGAGCACCACTCACATTCTGATCTGGCTGCCCTTGAACCCCACAGCGCACAGCACAGACTTATTTTGTCCAGCAGAGTGATGCTGAGCAGCACCTATGATGGCGCCTTTCCATCTCTGCTGGCCGTTCAAGCCAGACAGGCAACATCCGATCCTAATTGGTTGGCAATTTTGCTGCAGGTTGCTCCAGGTCGGGCTGCTCCCACCTGAGGTGGCAAAGGAAGAGGCTGTCAAGCTCAAGAACGCCAGGTGCGCCCATAATAAAGCTTTCCCTGAAGTCTGCAATTATGTCTGCACACAACAGCCATCACCAATACATTAGGCCAGAAAGTTTGCACTGATACAGTGCTCTTTGCTAGGTCTGCACTCTGCATGGGTGATACTGCTTCAGGCATGGAGTCGACAAGCCTCTGGTTTGGCACTGACTGCTGAAGCTGAGTGGGCATAATATAGATTGCCTATGCAGGTCACCAATGAAAGCGGCAAGAGTAGGGACTAGCACGCCTGGGGTAAAGAGGAAAGCAGCTGCCGGTGGTAATAAGAGTTCTGGAAAGAAGGCCAAGCCTGCAGAGAATGGGGCAAAGAAGAAGCAGCCCAGAAAGAGGAAGGCCAAAGAGGGTAGATAGCTGTTGCTCTACTTGCAGTGGTACTGGCTGATGCCCGTTCCTGTGGCACACGCTGTCAGACTTTACAGAACCACCTGCTTATGTGACCTCACCTCCATGGGCAGCGACCCACAGTACATCTGAGTGAGGAAAAGGCACTCAACAATGTGCAGCATTCGGTAAGCGTGCGGGACAAAGCTGTGTTGTGAGCTTCTGTGCACCCATACGTAGCGCCGTCAGACTTGATCCTTGTCTGCTGCAGGCGAGAGCGAGAGCGAGGGCGAGGACAATGACAATGATGACAGCGACTTTGAGGAGCAGCCTCTGGTGAAGCGCAGGAAGTCCGCCCCCAAGAAGCCTGCCGGGCAACCTGCCCCCAAGCGGCAAACGCCCAAAGGAAAGAAGGTGATACAGACGCCCCATGTCCCAGTGCACACTCCTGTCAGTGCAGGTGAAGTGGGCATGCGCTGAGGGCATTTCAGTCCCCTTCAGACCCTCCTGACAATCACAGTGGCTCTGCAAGCAGCTCAGCACCTACAAGGGGTCAATCTGTGAAAGCAGAGTCAACCCAACATTCACCGGGGCATGCTGTGAGATGGTTGCTGAACGGGAGCTAGTGCAGGATGTGGCGTTCACTGATGGAGGCATGGATGGGGAGGATTCTTCTGATGATGATCTTCCGCTGGCGCAGCGTGCTATGAAAGCGAACAGCTGACCATTGGGCATCAACCAGCTGGTCTAGCTGGCAGGCGCCGCTGTAGGAGTTCTGCAATGAGAATGTTGGGCAAAGTATGGATTGCGTGTCTCACTATACTGCACTTGCCAAGGTTGCCTGCCATTGAAGTGAATGCATAACAATTGCAAGGCAGAGTGTGCATATTTGGTGTCAAGGAACGATTGACAATTCTAGTTGCTATTGTAAAGAGCTTACAGAAAGCTTCACAAAGCGCACAATCTCAGCTGGCTACACACAGGAGTGAGCTTCCTGAACGTCACAGCACATGTGCATATAAAAATCTAGTTCGACAGGACACATGTCCAGGTTCCCACACCTCTGAAAGATAAGAAGCCAGTTGGCATCTGGCTGGTCTACCACAGTCTTGAACAGTTGTGACTCAGGAACCTGAACCTACTTTGCAGTGTTCAGCGCAGAAGCCATCTCAGCAGAATCTAGCTCGGTGCCAGCTGAAACAGTACTTGTTGAATGGTAGTCCTTTATTCACCAGCTAGCACTTGCACAGGAAGGTGCATTGTTGCCATAAACAACTTCCCATAGTTTGCACAATCTTGTCCTCTGCTTCATTGCGCACGCAAAGTCCTTCGCATGATGCTGCCAAAAGCACCCTCAATCACAAAAGGTATCAAAGTGACCAATAAAATTGCTACTGAGCTATGATGCTCCAAACAAGAGCCTTGCACGAGAGTTCCATGAAATGCCTTAGTCTGCAAGCAGGTCTTGATTGCTGATGGCATACGATTTCAGTGAGCTGGCAATCAGTTCCAGGGTGGATTCTATGGACTTTTTATTCATTGTGGGGACAGCTACAAACTGCCCCGCAATGCTGCGCTACTCCTCTCCCACAGGGCAGGGAGGCCCGCGCATTCGCTCACTCTGGCTTGCGCCTAGTGTACAGCCGGCATGCATGCTGCTAAGCGGTCCGTCATCCACTCGCAACCTACTTGCCAGCAGTGTTGCTGGGGGAGGGCGAGTAGGACGAGGGGCTGCTGCTGCTGCCGCTCGAGCTGGGGCTGCTGCTGCTACTGGGGCTGGGGGGCGTGCCCTTGTTGTTGGAAGTGCTGCCCTGGTACCCATAGAATCCGCCGCTGGAGGGGATCACGGGGGCGCTGTTGATGGGGGTGAAGCCGGCCATGGCCGGCGCGGGGGGGCCCGGGGGAGTGGTCCAGTTGCCGGCCTGGTAGCCGGGGAAGGCCACCGAGTCCCGGATGGTGTGCGTGGCGCTGCAGCCATTGCCGACAGCCGCTCCCGCAATCTTGCTGATGTTCTTTTGCTGCAGGCACCAACCACACGCGTCAGCTCCCATGTCATGTGCGTGCAATGTGCACCGTCAGGCAGGCAACAAGCTGCAACCAGTGACCCTTCGTATAGCTCGTCAAGGGTGCTACTGCAGAGAGCAGACGCGTCCTGTCATGTCAAAGGCAAAGGAGAGGAAGCTCAAGACAAGCTCTCACCTGAGCAGCCACCACAGCCATGGTGGATGTGTCAGCCAGAGTGATCTGGTAGGGGTCGTCGCTGCCGACGCCCACAGTGTACAGGTTCCAGAAGTTGGAGCCCTGGGCCACACCGCCGCCGTCCAGGTTCTGCGAGATCTGCTCGTACACAGCCTGCAGGAACTGGTTGCGAATGGAGTCGCCGGCCTCAATGGTCTCGCCTGCGCACACAAGAGCGCAGTCAGGAACACTGCTCTGCACATCATCCTGCTGTTTCACAGGAGTGAGGATGTAGTGACAGGCGAGCATGAAGTGACACACCAGGCAGCTCTGTCAGAACAGCCAGATATTCTGCCACACAGCATCAATCAGGGCTTGCACGTGCTCTACAACCTTCAGCTGTACTCAGGGGCAGTGGCACATGGGTGATTATATTCGGATACTGTGTGGCAACAACCTGTGTTGCAAGCAGCATCCATAGCCAGCTGGCAAGGCACATAGCCTTGTAAGGGGGCTCACCAGCCTGCAGAGAGTGGGGCAGCTCGCCGGTGTAGACCTTCTTGGCAGACACAGCCTTGCCAAACTCCTCCACGATGAGGGGCTTGCCGATGGCGTCAGCATCGCTGATGTGGGCTGACAGCCAGGACTGGGTGTATGCCAGCTTCTCCTTCCAGAGGTCCTTGCCGTAGGTGTAGTCAAAGCCATCGTTGATGGTGCTTCCAGCAAAGTCGGCATATCTGCACAACAGCGCCACGTATTCAGCAAAGGATTGGGAGCTGACAGCTCAATGACGCCTTCTGGTGAAAAGGGCCCTTTATGGAAGGTCCCACACTAAGCAACAGCCTGAAATCTGGAAGAGTATCTGCAAAGGCCAGACGTGAACAGACACAAGGCCTGTCTGAAAGAGCTGTGTAAGTTCCTGTGACACTGCACCAGGAGACTGGGCTCACCCCATCCAGTTGTCGGCCCAGATGTGCGTGGTCACGAGGTCAATAGAGGGCACCACGTGGTTGGCCAGGAAGTCCTGCCCCTCCTGTGCAGCCCACGGCGATGACTGGATGCCTGTGCGGCGCTTTCCAGCACCAGGGTTCAGGAACACCCTGCAGAGCAGCACGCACATCTCAGGATAGATTCCCAATGACCGTGAGTGTGGCAAAGAGATGACAGGCCTGCTGATATATACAGGGAGACACCACCCTTCAGGGTTCACACGACCATGTGACAAATGCACAGCGACCATTCAACAGGGGTTCGATTGGAGTGCTGCAATACCTGTCACAGGTGGTGGAGTAGAAGCCCTCCTCGCCAATGGTGACCAGGTGGTTGGGGTCAATCGACTTCATGTAGACAGACATCTCCTCCACCCACTGCTGCAGTGCGAATCCACATCCAGTGCTGCACAGAACACCAACACTGTCAGCCTCTTCCAGGCATCAAAGTGATGTACCAGGCTCTGAATCCCAGGTCTACTCCAGCTCAATGGCAACACTGCTGTGTGCCACGGACTAAGGCTACTGACGCTCAAAAAGAGGGGGCTATAGTGATGTGGGGGAGAACAGAGGACATGTGCCCACCAGCGAGGCTCGTTGATGAGGTCCCAGTAGAAGATGGTGGGGTCCTCGCGGTAGATGCGGCCATTGACGGTGTTCTTGCGGTGGGTGAAGGTGTACAGGTGCTGCTTGTACATCTGGCGGCACTGGTAGTCCGTGTAGAAGTCGTTCTTGCCGGAGGCAGTCGACGACCAGTTGATGTACCGGTCAATGGACAGCCAGTAGTCCTGCAGGCAACACCGTACAAACTCAGCCACTTAGAAAGCAGGGTGCAGCTTTGTACGAGCCCATACCTCTACAACATCCCCGCAACATGATCTTCAACTGCCTTACCACATGACATGGGTGCATCAGAAATGACTTCGCGCACAGGACTCATGGTCAGACTCATTCCCGATGCACCCATGTGATGCAGGTTGACAGCACAGGCTACAGGAAAGCGAGAGGGCTCTGCACCTCAATGGGCAGGATGATGCGCAGGTTCCTGTTTGCAGCCTCAGCCAGCACCCAGTCAAGGGACGCGAAGACCTCCTCGTTGTACACACCTGCACAGAGGCACAGCACTTCAGACTTCCAGTTCAAGATGCCTCCCACTTCAGGGAACCAAGATCCCTCATCAGATATGCCATCAAGGTGACAACCGCAGTGCCAGTATCCTGGCTACCTGCACAGCCGCATAATGAGGCAAGGCAGGAAGGAGTGCCACAGATTCAGTAGGACAAGGATACTTGGAGCACCTCAAGGAAGGAATTCTCACCAGGTGCTGTCTCCAGGGTCTTGCTGGGGTCAGCAATGACGTTGCCCAGGGGGCTGTCAGTGAGGCCAGAGCCCAGGGAGAATCCCCAGGTGCGTCCAACACTCCAGCCGGCCTTCACCATAGCGTCCAGGCGGTCGATGATCTCTGGGCGCGCATTCTTGTCACGCGACTTGTCCATGAGATCCCAGGTGTTCACACCCACGTAGGCAGCCCTGCATTGTCATGCCACATTGAGCCTGTTGCATCATGGCAATCCTTATCTACAAATGCAGCATGACCAAAGATGAGAGCTTTCATTGGCGTCAGGCATGAAGTTCTCAAGCAAAGAATATTTCTGCATATATCATCCCATGGGAGGATATATGCAGTATGGGGAGCAGCAGCGCCCAAGATGCCAGATCATTTGCTGTGACGCATTGCTGAGCATCTGCATGTCATGCCAAATGCACAACAGAGGAGCTGTGACTCACTTCTTGCAGTCGATGACCAGGTTGTTGCCATCCACACGGAGGAACTGGGTGGCATTGACTGAGGTTGGGGCCGCGTCAAACTTGCCAGCGAAGGGCTGTCCACTGAGCCACTTCAGCCTGCAGGACAGATACAACTCATCAATTGTCTTGCATCAACACAACCCCTCAGGATGGCTGAAGTCAATATGCAGGGCGTGTGCAGGTCTGATCGCCATTGTCCAGATATTCAGAGAGGTGAGCCAGTGATGACAGGTCAGCCATGATGATCACCTGAGGCCGGGCTGGCCGCGGTAGCCTCCATAGGGCATGCCAGTGTCAGCCTCCTGGACCAGCAGGTAGCGGGAGCCGGCCTGGATTGGGACGGTCAGGTTCCAGGTGAGCGGGCCATTGGAGGGCGCGTTGGTGGCAATCTGCTTGCCGTCCTGGTACACCCTGAGCACCTACACATCCATGACGCTACTCAGGTCCTGAACAGCACGCTACAGAAGGTGCAGTGTGCTGTCTATGCTATGCTAAGTCTATCTGGTGCTAATGAGTGCTGCGTGGTGATGGACACACACACCAGCGGTGTGTGCTGCCGCTTTCGGCAGAGGGCTAACCTGTGGGCTTTCTATGGGGTCTGGGCCTCCTCTACGGATAGTCTTCCTGCTGCCCAAAGTGGCAGCAATAGTCGTGTGGGCTGACCAGCTTGTGGTGATTACATGCACATGGGCTTGGCATGCTCATGCTGGCACTTCAATTGATGACGGGTGAGTAGGCCTGCACGAACCTGGTCATAGCCGCCGGGGCTGCACATGAAGATGTTGAGGTTGTCGGAGCTGTTCTGTCCCTGGGGCAGCTCCACCTCGTACACGACAGTGTAGCCGTGGTCGGGCATGATGGCGCAAGGGGAGTAGACGTCGGTCACGTTGGGCATGTTGGGCGTGGTGGTCTTGCTGGACAGGTCGCTGGCCGAGTAGAACTTGGGGGTCTGGAAGTCGAAGGACATGCCGGGGTGGGCAGTCTCCAGGTAGACGGTTCCGGATGACAGGTCAGCCTCCGGCTCCATGGAGAACACACCGCGCAGCACCTCAGTGCCATTGTTGGGCATGACGCGAGTGCTGCCAAGCACCTGTAAGCATGCACATGCTCGTCAGCATGGGATTTCTTACTCTAAAGGGAGACGCTACCCCAGGCACTTCAGTGTAACACATCTTGAATGCCTACTACTCTTCACAGATGCTGATATCCTGCCCCAGCAAGCGCAAACAGGCCATGCATACCATGTCATGTCCAGGAGATTCACCTTGTAGGTCGATCCTTGCAGGCCCTGGCGGGTGTACTGCATGATCAGCATGACATCCACGCCCTTGGCCTTGTTGGCTGCAGTCTGGTCAGGGTGAGGGTTGCCAGAGCTGTCAGCACCGGGCCTGGGAATGTTCCTGGGCTTTCTGCATGCCACACCACGGTCGTTCAAACTCATGCTGATGCTGTTGCGCCAAGCTGATTCCAAGCTTCTTATATGTCAAGACCAAGATCCTGCTCCCCATTGTACATGCTACGGTCAAACATGCATCTCAACAACAGTGTTCGTCTCATACAGCTCCATAGGGGTAATGTTTTGGCAGTGGGCAGAGGAGCCAAGTGACACAGGTGGTGACGGAGGCCCACCTGGCTGTGCCCGAGACAGACACCGGGGTTGTGACAACGTACTGCACTCCCTTAGAGAGGCCGAGCGAGCTGAGCTGCACAGGCTTGGACTGGGAGTATACTTTGTTGTTGAAGGGCCCGCTGCCAAAGTAGCCGCTCTTCTGCCCTGCTGCGGCAGGGGTGAGCCCCTGCTGCACAGGTGCCTCGGGTGCAGGCGCCGAAGAGGTGGGGGAGGATGGAGTCTGCTGCTGAGTGCCCTGGTTGCTGTTTGCGCCCTGCAGCAGGTGCCTTCCTCCCTGGCTGATGGATGCGGTGCTGACGCGTCCCTGCTGAGTCTGCACACACGGCACCATGATTAGCATACCCCTTGTGCAATCTCCTTTCCGACCTTCGTGGCCCAGTGTGCTGTCCAAAGTTCTGTGAGCCATTGGCAGCTTTTCCTGCCTCCAGCAAGCCTCCCAGGCAGAGCACTCCTCAAATAATAGCAACAAGCAGCCAGCAAGCAATGAGAACAGCGTCATGGGGACAGGGTGTGCAATCAAGGGCTCACCGCTGTGGCGTTGTTCCAGTACCACTCGAAGTGGGGGCAGCCACGGCGGGGGTCAGGCCCAGCAGTGCAAGGCTTGGGGGTAGGCGGAGGCGGTGGCGGCCATGAAGAGTACAGAGCATCCGCAGGGCATGACAGACTGCCCTTCAGGCCCAGGCTGGACACATCCAACCTGCACAGGCCAGCACCAATGTTATAAGCTGTCCAGGAAAAGCATGCATGGGTGGAGGAGCATAACAACACAGCACCCCCTACTGGCCCAGACTGCCCAGAGGAATCTGGCTGCATGAAATTTTGTGCGGAGTAGAACATGCTGTCATGGATGACTGTGCAGACGACGGCCAGCAGCAAGGGGAGCACAGTGGTCAATCAAAGTGCTGAGGGTGCACTGAGAGCTACAGCTTACCTGTAGTGGTTGGTGTCGTCCTTGAAGGAGAGGGCAATGTTGGCCTGGCCGTTGCTACCCTTGCCTCCCAGGAATCCGCCGGGGGGCAGGATGATGTCCTTGGTGAAGGTGATGTTCAGACCGCGGTCGCTCTTCACACCAGTGGGCCAGGTGTAGTTGGTGAAGTGGATGTCTGTGCCCCCGCTGCACAGGTCGTCTCCGTTGGAGTCGGTGAGCAGCCTGCAGCACAGCAGTCCCACTCAGTCTCTGTTGGCTTAGGCAGCACCAGAATGCTAGTCATACAGCCCACATTGCGTAGTACTCAGGTCCCAATCATCAAGCTGTGATTCAAGGGCGTCTCACTGAGAGCCCAATGTGCATGCATACTGAATGACAGCCAGGGTCAGGGCATACCAGCAGAAGATCTTGAAGTAGTGGTTGGGGTCAGCAATGCGCTTCCAGATACCCTCGTACTCGGTCTGCACTCCCATGGAGAAGGGGATGATGATCCACCCGCCCTTCAGGTTGATGGGCGTGGTGCCGTTGTTGGTGATGTTGCCCAGAATGAGGACCTCAATGGAGTTGTATGGCAGCCCTGCACACGACAGGCATGCATCAGTATACCTCAATCTTCCTATGCAAAACAGGGTAAGGACAAGCATGCAGGCACACAAAGCTGAAAAAGTGTCACGAGCAGGCACACAAAGCTACCCAGGCGAGAGCAGCGCAGCGCAGAGATGCAGAAATATGGCCTACCGTGGTCACTGGCGCCCAGCCAGCCCTTTGGCGGGTTCTTGTACAGCTCTGAGCCCTGTGCAGAGTTGCACCAGTTGACGTTGGAGGGCTCGCCAGGAAGGCAGGTCCAGGGCATGCCACCCTCATCCCAGTTAACTGCCACGTTCCTGCAGAGCCAGCAATCCATGAGCCACTCTGCCTTCAGGATCTGTTCATGAGAACTTCTGGCTGCGACAGCGTCATCATCAGGCAGTAAACACCCTGTCCATGGTAACAGGGCGTGTGTGATCTTACAGCAACTGAAACCTCTCAAGACAGGGCTCTGCAGTGCAGCTGTGTGGGGATCTTACTTGCATCCAATGCCCTGTGCTGGCTTGGGAATGAAGACGCAGGTGTCAGTGCTTGCAGACTTTGCGTTGATGTCTGCGACAGCCTTGGCGTAGCTCCTGATGTCATCAAAGATGTCATCACGCTGCTCAGGGTGGAAGGCGGAGTTCTCGCCCTTGGCACCAAGCATGTTTGAGTAGCCGCCTCCAAACCGCAGGATGCCATCAAGGTAGGGGTCCAGCGGCTCATAGTCCTGGACACAGCTCAGATGTCAGGACCCAAGCAGGCGTCACCATTCAGTGATGACACAGACAATTGTGTGTGCGTGCTTGCTCAGTACTGGGAAGACTGCAGCCATCCTGGCAAAGACTTTAATCTGCAGCTTTAAAGCCTCACCTTGTGAGCAAGATCCCAGAACATGACTCCAGCGCAGGACCCGCCACGCTTGGCGGATGTCAGGCAGTTGTCGTAGGCGAGCTTGTACTGGGCATTCCTCACATCAAGCTTGGACCCAAACTCTTCCAGGACAACTGGCATCTCAAGGTCCTCCTCTGCTGCCTGCTGTCTGGTATCAATCCAGGACCTGCATCAGGTGCCATGGCTGTGAATCTGTGCCCCTCGCAAAGAGGTGCCTTTGGGACTTCAGGGTCTGCAGATCATTATTGCAGCTCACTCTTCAGCATCATTGGGGTCACAGCAGGCCGCAGTGGGAGAACTTGTCAGAAACTCACGTCATGAAGTCGAGCTGGCCTTGCAGGGTGGAGCCCTCAGCCACGCAGAGCCACTGGTCCACGTACAAGTGCATGGTGGCGTAGTCAATGCCCTTGGCCTTGTTGTTGCGCACGAAGTCAACACCCATGAGGGAGGCCCATGCTCCAGGGTTGGAGAACATGTACAGGGGGGTAGAGTTTCCTGCAAAACCCTCCTGACCTGCACATTGAAGAAGCCATGCTCAGCCCTGCATGGAGTCTATGTGGACAGGCTTTCAAAAACATTGCCAATCCCACATGCACTCCCACATGTGCGCTTCCTCCAGATGCAGTGATGCACAGCAGGAATCTGTGATGACTGCTCGAGCTTGCTGATACATCATGAGAACAGAAGACAAGCACCTGTCGACAGCAGATGGATGGGGTCAATGCCCTTGATGTAGGCAGCCATGTCCTCGATCCAAGACTGCAGGTCATCGGCAGGGTTGTAGGAAATGTTGTAAATCTTCGACCCGTCTGTGGTCTTGCGCTGGGTGATGTAGAGCTCTGCCTGGGAGCGGGGCTCGTTCATCAAGTTGTACCCAAAGATGGAAGGGTCCTCCCTGCAAAGACCACATCAGCTGAGCATACGCAGGCTCAATCTGCACTATACTTGCACCACTGCAATGCAGCAATAGACCACCCTGATGTGCGGTGCCTTCGCTATGTACACACACTAACAGGGCATGCATGTAGGCACAGCATAGGCAGTCACCTGTACAGGCGCTGGTTGAAGGTGTTGACGCGGTTGAGCAGCTTCTTCACATGGTCCTTGTAGTACCCGACAGCCACAGGGTCACTGTAGAAGTCGTCACGGCACATGGAGTCACCATTGCAGTTACCTGTAGGCATACATGCCCTCTGTGAGCACAGCGTTGCTAGGACGAGAAGCCAGCATGAAGCCACAGCAGCAGCAGCAGCACGGGAAGCTAGCATGACACCACAGCAGCAGTAGCACGCCCCACATGGCAGCATGGCAACACCAGTATGTAAGAGCTCACCGCTGCCAGCCTCGAAGGACCAGATGTTGTACTGGTCAATTCCTCCGTACATAGCCCAGTAGTTGGCCAGGACCAGAACAGCGCGGATGCCGCGCTTGCTGGCCTCGTTCAGAACAAAGTCCAGACCTACCAGAACCTTCTCATCATAGACACCTGCGCCACGCCAGCAATTTCAGATGTCGAATCAACCACCTGGGTGGGTGCGTCACAGCTGCATGGCTACCTCGTGCATGGCTCACGCTTCACAACAGTGAGGCACCGGCATGGGATACACAAAATTTCTCACCAAGTCCCCCGACCCAGCTGTGGATGAGAATAAGGCCAATGGGGCAGGTGCATGTGTCAAGGATGCTAGGAGGCTGACCTGGGTATCGCTGCAGGGTGTTGTACTGCATTGGACCCTCGTCGAAAGCCCACATGCGCAGCACCTTCAGCCCAAGGGACTGTGCAGAGTCCAGGATCTCTAGAACCTGGGGCCTAGTCTCGGGGTCTGCAGCCCTGATCATCTGCAGTCATATGGTACCAAAATCAGTGTCACATGCACTCTGTACATCCAGGGAAAGTCGTCTTGCATGTGTATCATGACCCTGTCATCAGGCTACTCAGACTGGAATCATAGGACGCTCACCAGGTAATATGTGTTTGCGCCTGCAAAGTAGAAGGTCTCGCAGGAGTCCTTCGAGCCATTCTTGGCAGACACCACAAATCTGGTGCCACTCCTGGTCACGAAGTCCTGGATCAGGCCACTGTTGGAGTCCGTGGTGGCTGGGGAGTTGCTAGAGGGGGCAGTGCTAGGAGAAGCACTCCCTGCACAGTCAATGAGAGTACATCAGCATTCCCTTCTTGCTGACTGCAACTTCTGTTCAATGCAGACACGACACAAGGAGTCCTCATTCTGCAGGGTTTGCAAGAAGAAGCTCCCTGCATAATGGACTGGGGTTTTTGAATGGCAGAGGGATCAGCGAGCTTGCCTGTGTACGATGCTCCATTTGATTGTGCTGATTGCAGTATTTGCCGCTCATGGCTGTGTGCTAGACCGTTCTCAAAACCTGCGTCTGCAAATTGACAGCCCAGTCAGTGACACCATATGACAGACTTAGTACAAGGGCTGCGAAGCACCCAATATTATGTGTGGTGCTGCTGCAACCCCGATCCCTACAAGAGCCATGCCAGGGCGCAAAGTCTGGCGCAGCGCCGGCATTGCTATCCTGACTCCGATCGCTCAGCGACGCAGCTACAGCGCCGTTAAAATGGAAGGGCTATGACCAAGTCACGCACGCGAACTGGGCACGTATAATTTGGGCATAGCACAGCCTCGCTAGGAGCGATCACTTATGCACGACCAGATGCGCTTCGAAAAAGCGCTGTCCTGACTGAATGGTACTGCGAAACAGCCCTAGCCGAATGAAACGCGCGTCGCATAAAGACAGGACCATCGGGCAGCCGCTATGCCTAGAGCGAGGCTCCAGAAAGATCACCACCTCTACGACTCCCGGTGACGATCGAGAGCTGGCCACGACGTGCCTGACAGCACTCCTACTACACTGATCGAAGTTCTGCTAAAAGCAAGCTCGGCACCGATTCCTGCCTGCTCCATCGCTTGCAAATAGAATAAAATGCGTGCTACCAAAGATGCTAGCACTCTGCAGTCAGGTATGCCACAAGAAGACTACGAAGTTCTTAGCAATCAAGTGTCCAAACTGGCATGACGTAGATGAATATCTCGCTGCAGGCAGTGACCTGCGACGTTGAGTCGCACCTTCGCTAAGTATATGGGCCGCTGCAGCGACGCCCAGCAGGGCTGCCGCAAGGACCAGGCGGTCGGCCCGCATCGCCGCTGAAGTCACCGACACCAAGGCCCCGCCAAAGCTGTGTAGGTCGACTGGTAGCCTCTGCGCCCTCTTAGTCCCTCACGCAGGCCCCACCAATCCCAAGAGGCGTGCTCACAGGGTGAAGTCTGCAACCATCCCATATTCCGAAGTGCCAGCTCTGCTCACGGCCAGGGCACGCCGTCGAAGCGATTGCCACGCAGGCATGCTGCGCCATGATTCATGTTTCCCATGATCGAGTCTTTCTCCATTCTCAGCCACTGACATCTTGAAAGGAGCTGGCTTGCGTGTTCCTGGGAACAGCTAGCATCGCTAAGCCAGGGGTTGGGCTGTCGAGCGTGCCGACCTGAGCCGGCATCACAAGCTCAATCTCATGGCAGGCTCCATGCATGCAATCTAGGGGAGATCTGAGTCAGACCGTCACGCCCTTGCATATTGGGCACCTTGTGAAGATCCCATGCGCATCTAACATGCTGTCTGGGCGCGCACCAAGACTTCCCGCATCAGTCGACCGGCCAGATCACTGCAGTCATGTGGCATCCCTGAGGAGTTCATCACGCCTGCAGCGGCCAGTCTTTGGCCGCTGCGCTGCAAAGC
>KN714618.1:0-163415 GCA_000812005.1 Coccomyxa sp. LA000219 | reverse complement strand
GACCTGAGCCGGCATCACAAGCTCAATCTCATGGCAGGCTCCATGCATGCAATCTAGGGGAGATCTGAGTCAGACCGTCACGCCCTTGCATATTGGGCACCTTGTGAAGATCCCATGCGCATCTAACATGCTGTCTGGGCGCGCACCAAGACTTCCCGCATCAGTCGACCGGCCAGATCACTGCAGTCATGTGGCATCCCTGAGGAGTTCATCACGCCTGCAGCGGCCAGTCTTTGGCCGCTGCGCTGCAAAGCCGCCATTGCAAGTCGGTGAATTCGCAAGCCCTGGTATCTTGCGCGTAATGATGAGAGCTGTGCCTGCAGCTCGCCATCGATCCTGTACTGGATGGCTCATTGCCCTAACAACCATGCGCTGTTTTCGGGTGCAGGCCGAGACCTCTCATGGTCTTATACATGTGGCGCCATTAGAGTTGAATGACCTCAGTGCTGCTTCAGTAGTCCTGATAAGGAGCTTTGCAACATCCCCGGACTCTGTGACTGTGAACTTAAAGGATGTTGGGTGAGCCCTGCCTCATGGGCACACAGCCTTCCTGCAGAGGATGATGGCAGCCATGTTGCATCAAGACTTGCACTCGTCACTAGTCATACAAGCTGTTGCATGACCGAATGCGCCCATGCAGAGATTTCTTGAGAGCATACTTGGCGGCAGACAATGACAATACCTTCTTCACAGCAAAGTTGACACTGACTGGTATGTGCTATTGCCTTTCCTGTGAACTTTGGTCATGATCAGCCCTGTCTCTAATGATGTGCATGCCGGTGCATGGTGCATTGCTGCCAGATTGACTTGGGCATGTGTCCTGAGGCGCATGGGCTAATCTTGTGCTCTGTGTCAGCAAGATCCATTTGTGCCTCTCCAGATATTGCAGCATTGCAACTCGGCCGCAAAGAGTTGGTTGTGGGCACAGCTGCCCTTTCTGTTGGGGAGGACTGCGGGGACCAGAAGGCAGTACAGCTTCCGGCGAGTGCTGCTGTCATAGCAAATATGGCTGTGGACCAGAGGTATAGGAAGCAAGGCATCGCAAGGATGCTGCTGCAAGCGTGTGAACAGCACGCTCTAGCAATGGAGATGGAGTACATCAGCCTGGTTGTGCACAAACAGAATACTCCTGCTCGTGAGTTGTATGAGAGCTCGGGGTTCAGGGAGGTGCCTCCTGCAAAGCCAGCTGGCTTGTCTGGCTTCTTGAGATTTGGCTCAGGCGCAGAGCACATCGTGATGGCCAAGCGTGTGAGCGAAGAACCCTCTGTATAGTGTTGTGACATGCACTGCACCCGCACAAACATCAGCATTCATTTGAGCTTGCGGCATGCTAAGCCAAGATGCTTACAGCTGGCTGTACATTTACTGGCATGGAAATTTTACAGCTGATGGAGTACATGTAACACCGAGCAAGTAGAAGCAACTCAATGTCTCCCTCCCTGAGGCTCGGTATATGTGCTGTCCGGACAGTCACTCCCCTTCTCTCCTTCTCTGCATTACACACTTGCTATAGAGGTGCTGCGAATCAATCCTGCGAGCTTACTGCTTGGAATTCTTCCTACTGGCACATGTGCGCACACCCTGTTTCACCCTTCATGATAGGCACTTCAGTGACTTCACTGTAGACTAGCCTTTGCTGGCGCTGGTCACTCCCTCTTCTTGGATCCAGGCTTTGCTTGTCCCAAGAGCTTTGCGTGGTACTCCCGCTTGTCAGCAAGCACTGCCTGGGACGGCTTCAGGTCCGAGTACTTCAGCTGCAGCACCACAGTCAATTCATTCTTCCTGCTCCAGTAGACTGCGTAAGCCGTGCTGGCAGGGCCGGACTCGTCACTGGCCAGGTTATCCAGCATCATGCACTCCAATCATCATACAGGCAGAAGCCCAGTGATGACGGATCATACAGGCAGGAATAGCAACCACTCGTGGTTGTGTGAAGGCTATCGTGCAGACCCACCATGTATGTGCGCACATTGCTGGCGTACAATGCAGGATCTGCCTGCTCCTCAGAAGATGGCACATACACAGGCAGCTGCACAGGCAACACAGAGCATCAATGGGCTAATGTGTTGTCAGGGGGTCTGAGCTCTGTAAGGGACAATGCATCTGTCTATTGTGCATGGCACTCCCGTTGTAGACAAGTGCGCAGGCTGCGACAAGCAGCGTGTACCGCTTTGGCAGCGGCTGTCAAGTCATGCAGGCAGACAGACTGCTCATTTTCATAAGCTTTGTATACTCATTGCAGTTGTCTATTAGGCACATGAGAAGGGGCGCGCACCTCGTATGCAGTCAAGCTGTGAAACAAATTGGTCAGTAACAGAAAGAGGTGCCGCGGTGCTCTGATACTGTCCCATGCTGGGGACACCCTTCCCTGCACAATGCCCAGCTTTGCTAAGCACAGGCGAAGCGTGTGAGCCCTAGAATCTTCCCTTCAGCTGTCATGATCAGCTGGGGTAGGAGGCAGTGAGCACCTTCCCATACTTCAGAATCACTGGCTGGACTGGCTCTCCTGCAAGGAAGGCCCCTGTCTTGAAGGGCAGGAGGTACTCTCCATTTGATGTTGTGCCCTGCAAGTTGTTACGCCACATGTTATTCCTGGCGCTGCCAAGTGTCAATTGAGGTGAGTGTTCCTGCCAATGCTGTGCATGATGACCATACCTCTGGGAAGAGCAGCATTGGCCTGTGTACAGGAGTCCTTCCCGACGCTGTATGCTGCATCCTTTCTTTCACAGCCGCAGACACTCCCTGCCACCCCAGTGCTTATCCTCAGAGCCTCAAGACAAAAGCCAAGCTTCCATGCCATCTGCCTGCCTACCAGTAGAGCAAAGCGCTGAACAGATAGCCTGTCGTGAGGAGGCAACAGCTATCCACACTTCCAGTGTGCGGCACCCACCTTGACAGTCTCACCTCTTGCTTCTCGCTCGACGTAAAGGCACCCCATCTTCTGCCTGCAGTCACGCTGAGCGAATAGAGGACGTCGCCGTCTGAAAGTCAGAAGCTGGTATTGGTTGTGCCATTACGATAGGCATGTGGAGCGCAAAACAACAGCCATCGGATGCTGTTTGCACTTTTTATATAAGAAGATGTGACTTACGAAATGAAGCCAATGAGCGGGATGTTCTCGGTCCCTCCTCGTGCGACAAAGCTGGGAAAGCTCCTTGCCATGTGTGCCAGGATATCAACATGGCTGCAGTGGTTCGAGACGATGCCCACAGCCGGGCGATCACTCTTCTGCTTGTCCCAGTCTGCTTTACTGACCTTGACCCACTTGATGCTCACGAAACCAATGCTGAGCAGACACAGCCTACAGTACACCTTTCCACATGCAGCTGTCACTCTCCTCCTTACATGGATAGGCAGGAGCTCTGCAACTCTGCATACTAGATAGAAACCTATGATGCAAGACGCTGCACATAGAACCTTTACTGGTAGGACCGATATGCTCAGAAAAGCCAGCCGTACTCTCTCAAGTAGCGGCTGGGGTTTCTGTCCCATGTCGCCATACTGGTCAGTGCGCTGGAAAGGAAGGTGTTTGGAGCTATGCTGGCACATTGTAAGCAACCTTCAGCCTGGTCATCCTAGTACAGCTTTCCGTGAAACATTGCTATGAAGGCTTCTGAAATCTTCGGAACAGCTAGCATTGTAGCTCTGAGATGAAGCTTCCGATAGGGCAGACCATAATCAACAAGAGTGACGAACACTTTGACACAGACTTCCCATAAGCACGGCACAGACCTCACATTCCAGTGCATACAGCGTGTTTAGCAGGCCGCAAGGACATCATAGACGTTACGGTCGTGCCTGCAGAGTGATTGATACGCCTGAAAGTTTTTGCTTTGATTCTCTCTCAGAACTTTCATCTGCGGGCCTCAAAGAAAGCATAAGCTTACTGATGAGCGCGCATTGACGTCTCAAACGAGCTTTGAGACTGTTGCAGCTGTCGCGGCTCCCAAGAAGGGCGTATGGGGTGCTCAACCAGTAAGCCAGGTCAGTTCCATATGGGACCTCCGTTATTGCGCTGCCTGCTTGCCGACAGCACCACCCAAGTGTCTTGAGATTCATGAAAGCACCTTTGCTCTGCGGAGCAGCCGTGTGATCATGGCATATCCTGTATCTTTGCGTACTGCAAGTCTTTTATGTTGCTGCAGTCAAGGCGGACAAGCCAGAAATACGTGGAGTCAGTCAGAGGGAAGGGGAAGCGGGACCTGGCGCGATACCAAGAATTAAATTAGTATTGCTTGGCGACTCTGTAGGTTTCTGGCTGACCTGGGTTTGATCATCCCTCTGACTTGAGTGTGATGGGTCAAGTGCACCACTTCATCATTGCTGCACATGCTGCCAGATGCGGTGCATTTCTTTGCCACAGATCATGAGATGCTGTGCTGGGTCTTGCAGGGAGTGGGCAAGTCCTGTCTAGTGCTGCGATATGTGCGCGGCCAATTTGATCCCAGCAGCAAAGTCACCGTGGGTGCAGCCTTCATGAGTCACTCTGTGCACTTACAAGATGGCACCACAGTGAAGTTTGAGATCTGGTGCGGCGTCACCTCACAGTGCTGTGTTGCTCACTAAGGGACCCTCCTCAAGTTCCTGTGTCATAGGCTTTAATGCTGCTAGACGCACATGTGCTTGACGAATTCCGCAAAGGCAGACTCAGTATAGTATGGCGCCTGCTGCTTGTCAACAGTGTGCTAGATGTGCTGTGTGGGTTCATACACTGACAGGTGAGTGTCGCACTCAGGGACACAGCGGGGCAGGAGCGGTACGCATCGTTAGCGCCACTGTACTACAGGGGCGCCTCTGCAGCCTGTGTGGCGTACGACATAACCAACGCAGAGTCCTTCCAGAAGGCCAAGCACTGGGTGTCCGAGCTGCAGAAAAATGCAAGCGGCGCCATAGGTGAGCGCCGCCTCTGGCGCTTCTGCCTGCCCGTCGCTGCCTCTGCGCGGCGCCCTGTATGTCAGGGAATGGTGTCAGCTTTGCAGCCAATCTGCTGTTGGCCACATGGGGATTTCAAGTGCTTTAGGATCCTGAAGAACCTAGTGCGTATGGGTGGCCTAGGCTGCCTGCCCAAGTGTCCCTGCAAACCTGCATCCATGAGGGAAGAAGGCTGAATGAGGCCTATCATGACTGGCATGTTGATGCTTGCAGTTATCATCTTGGTGGGCAACAAGTCTGACCTGACAGAGCAGAGAGAGGTGACCACAGAGTCCGGCCAGGAGTATGCCGAGAGGTAAAGCTCTTGCCAGGCATATATACAACTCGTGTGCACACAATAATACACCCATGAGCGACCTGTGATAATGACAATTGGATGTTTTTGCCTATTGAGGATCTGAGGTTAATGCTGAAGCTTTTCTGATAGAGCTGAGAGGGCATGCGGTGCCAAAGCGGCAGAAGTCTCAATGTAGCGTCCCACTGCAGGAATTCAATGCTGTTCATGGAGACGTCTGCCAAGACTGCGGCCAATGTGGCCGCCATCTTTGAGGCAGTGGCTCTCAAGCTGGCCGGCAGTGGCGCCCCAGCACAGCTCCCAGCCGCGCCTGTGGCAGCAGATGCTTAGGCTCGAGCCAGCCGTTGCTTGGTGTGGCAGTACACATTGGTCATACAGATTTGAGTGACGTGTCTTCCGGACGCTTGACGTGTGTGACTGTCAGACAATTGTTCGGGTCCTGGAAGACAAGGTGTTCGTGTGCAGTCAACCTGCAACAGTTGCAGGGCTGTCAGCAGTAGGTGTACAGTATATAGGGGTAGAGATTCTAGCACTTACGAGGTTGGGATCCTAACTGCAAGCCATGATGGTAGCAGACTTTGTACCAAAGGGCTGCCCTGCCTTTGTTTCTGGTGGCTATGTCTATGTAGAGAAAAGTGTGTGGATGACCCCACATTGTAGATTCCTACTTGGAAGCCTGGTCCCCATACGGTTACTTCTGTAAGTCTGAATATGCGGCTTTGACCCCTCAAGCACTGCATGTGAGTGCGCAAGTACATGGGACAGACATTTACAAACAATATCATATCCTAGGAAGGCCTTCCTAAGCTACTTCTGCTCAAGATGGGTAAGAGCTACTGCCATTGAGATACATATTTATCACACTAAGGAGCTCACACTGTGTGGCATGGCATGTGTACAGCCTCAGAGTCAGAGAAGACAATCTAAGCTGCAAAGGACGAGAGTGGCCAAGTATCATGCAATTGCCCAGCTTGCATGCAACGGACATTGCATCATGCCTGCTTTTGCAGCAGGCAAGGTGCCGTCCATATGTAGCGGTATACATCTTGCAATACTGCTGTACAGCCTCAATGCCAGGCTCCCCTATATTGCTGTTCAGCAGAACTAAGCGCTGGCGGCTGACCATCTTGCAGGAATTCAGTCTCTTACGGGTGATGTATGGTTGCCATTCATCCTTACAGCCATCTCTGCTTCCTTTCTGCTCTGCTCCAGAACCCACGTGCCCTGCAAACATCACACACACACCATCATTCACAGCACATGGAAACCAGGAGATGCTATGCCCTGCATGCTCGGCTGCTCTACGCACTCCTTTACATGCCTTGCAAGCCTTCTAAATGACTGCTGCTGGTTGAGCCATGTGGGGGCTGAGCTCCGCCGACCCCTTCCAGTGCTTGTCGTCGAGTGCCGCTACAGTGCAAGTCTGTGCAGGAGCGCAGCTTGCAAGATGGACATGTCTCGACCCCCAAGCTGGCCTCTGTAGTATAATGCCCACCTAGCCTGAGTCATGTCTGTCAATCAGGACAATGCTGATCACACCATGCTTGTCGGGCGGCTCAAACCCAAGACAGGGTGAGGCGTGAGCAGAGGCAGTGTGAGAGGCAGGCCGCACCTCCTCCTCGTCCTGGGTCTCCTTGGTGTGGGCCCTGAAGGGCTGCTTCTTGACCCGGTGCTGCCACAGGCGCAGCCCCACAAACAGCACAAAGGTGGCCGCTATGATGCTCAGGATGCAGGTGCAGTACAGCACTGGCACCATCATGATGCTGCCATGATACCTCGGGTCCCACAGCACGTTGTCTGCGGCAGAGCAGACACTAGATTCACACTATGCAGCAATGACAAAGCAACTTGCATCAGTTCACCCTCAAGTCAGTTTGGGTGCTTGGCTGAATATAGCCTGGAAGCTGCATCAGGACCTCCTATTACATGGACATGCACAGGCCTAGCAGCACTTCATATGCCAGGAGACAGGAAGTATGAATGTCTGACATTTGGCACCCTCTTGGGAGGGTCACTTTCCTTCAGCAAGGATGCACACCTTCAAATAGGAGCTTGGCAATCTGCATGAACCACACTCCCTGCAGCATCACCAGCTGCGCGCGTGCCAAACCCAGCAGCACATTCCCCGGCGCTGCGATCTCGCCCAGTATGGCGCCCACCGCTGCAAGGATGGACATGACCAGCAGCAGATGCGCCTTCCAGTTCAGCTCCGAGCCCTCCAGATGAAAGGCAAACAGCAGGCCCTCCACCACAAACGCCATCGCCAAGCACCCCTGCAGAGCCATAACTAGCCTACACTCCAATACTAATAGTCAACTGGAGGCACTCCTCCACTGGATGCACTGAGGGACTGCCCTTCTATTTGGTGCTGCAGCAGGCATGCGTCTGCGACTGCCTTGCAGAGCTTGCCAAGTGCCTGACCGTTGGCTAAAGGTCTGCACTGCAGCAGCAACAAGCATGAAAATGTGCTTTTACAGTGAAGAGCAGGGTACTTTACCTGCTCTGTGCCCGGTGGCAAGGTGCCTTGTGGGGCATAGAAGCCAACCAGGTCAACCACTCCAGAGATGAGGAACGCCAGGTACATTGCAGAGTGCTGCCACTCGTTGATGTTGTCCACTATGAAGCGCCCATCAGCACCATGCAGTGTCCTGCATGCCCAGAATGAGATTCCTGTATGCCTCATGAGCAGTGCCTGCCTCTAAGTAGCCATCAAGGGGGCCTGTGAAGCACGCACCTCCAGGACTCATGGCCGAACCAAAGCTCCCCGTTGACGCCAATGAAGGTCAGCACGACCTTCAGAATGGGCTCGAGTGGTATCCTCTTCGCCCAGGGAAAGTCATACCAAGCTCGAGCGCTGTATGGTGCTTTGCCACTCGATGCCATGTACGCTCGAAACACTCCTATCATCCACCAGGTGGCCCACCCAAAGAAGAACCAGCCCGGCAGCATGTGCCCCAGCCAACCTCCATGACTGGGATGAGGAATGGGGCCGTCTAAGTTCGCAGCATCAGCGCTGTGTGCGGAGTGATCATGGCCTGCGTGGCTCATATGATCCATACCGTCCATAACGAGCTTACGCCTTCAAGCAGAAATGGCAAATGGGGCGTCGTGCCGATTAAAGCATTGCTACTTTGAACAATCTACTAGCGGTGTGGATGCCCCGAACCAGGACCCCTTGCCCACAATGCCTAGAAATGGAGCTCGGAAGGCGTCTTGAGTGTTGACATACAGCGTTTGAACTGTATTTTGCCTCAGCAGCAACTCCAGTCAGCTCTCACCGCAAGCGTATCGGCAGCTTCGCCCACGCGAGGAAGCCAGTACCCAGCCTTTGTCCAAGGTCGCCTTTAACCCGCTGTCTCTATGATGGCAGTTTGTGATAGGGCCTATGGTTTGGCAGGGTCAATTGTGATTCCTCAGACGGGCGGATTTTGGCGTCAGGCGCCTGAAAGGTATTGTCGATCTCGCAGCAAGTGCATGAGCAGCGCCAGGGCGCTTACGAGGACACAGCTATTGGCCGCGTCCTGGACTACAGTTGCGCAGCAGTATGAAAAGAGGCTTGCTCCACTGTTCCAGCCCTGGCTGGACCAGCTTGTAGGAGCTCTAGATGCTGAGCAATTGCCTGAAGGGCCAGTGATTGTTCCAGCATGCGGCCCAGGTAGAACTAGCGAGCATTGAGCACACTGTAGAGCCTTTGCTCGCAGATACAAGGGCCGACAGTGCCAATTCCACTGTCCCTATGCAGGCATCGAGCTTCTCATGTTGGCTAGAGCAATCCCAGGTGAGAGGCAGGTCATTGGCATTGACCTCGCACAGGGCATGGTGGATGTGGCGCATGCACGGATAAACGCATCCTCTGATCCTACGCTCAGGTAGGCCAGCTGCTCAACAATTGGCGCAAGCGCACATTCGCCCAGCTCTGCAGGCAATATCAATCTCTGGATTCTTCTGGACATTCTTCTGGACTTCTGTGCCAGCTGAAGGACACGTGCTGATGTACAGGCAACGGGTGAGCGCATGCGCGGGCGACGCATGCAAGTTGGCTGGCTTTGGCCCGCCCCCAGCCCTGGTCTTCTCCTGCTTCGGCCTTCAGCAGATGCCCGAACCTCAGGAGGTGCAACACCCAACCATGGCAGCACACTCACCTGTTCGAGCCCTACCAGCATCTCTCTTGCTCATACTTATCCTGGGGAGCAGCAGCAGATAGCAGGCGCTCTGTGACTTGGGTGCTGCCAGGCAGGCAACCCCACTTGGGAGCTGTTGACCCAGAGATGTGGCCATGCAGGTGGTGCTGGGCTGGCTTGCAGCACTGGCACCGGGAGGAGTGCTGGCAGTGGCCTACTGGCCGCCTGCTGCCGGGCAGCGTGAGATGGCCTTCAGCAGCCTTACAGACCCTGGCCTGCTGAGGGGAGATGCCTTGGCGCAACCGTAAGCATCAGCACCTGGATGTTTCACTCCCATGACAGGGTTTTATTGCCCCTCATACCTGGCCCGGCACTGCGTGGTGTACAGGTCAGCATCATCTCTGTACCTGTTAAAAACCCATCATGCACCGTCACAATGTCCCAAATGCGAGCAACATGGTGCAGGGCGTGGGATCAGGACATCAGCGCAAGACTTGTGGAGGCGGGCGGTGACCTTCTGGTGGATGACTCACCATGCCACAACATGGTGTTTGAGAGTCCAGCTGAGTGCTTTGAGGTGCAGGCCTCCAATGCTGCTGGGCGCAAACTGTTCATATCGCATCTACAACTGACCTTTCTGACAGTGACAATACCTAGATGGAGTTCAAGAAACCTGGAACTGAGAGGGGAGGTGTGTCATGCAGGTGATGATGGAGGCTGGCCCGCTGCATAGCAGGCTGCTGCGGTACGGGCCAGAGCACATGCAGGCGCTGAAAGATTCATACTGCAAGCGCTTCAGGCAGACAGGTTCTGGCTTTGTCATCAGTCCAAATGCTCGCAGGCTCCTCGTGAGACGAAAGAGCATACGGTCGGCATTGTGACCCTTAAGGTCTAGCAAGGCAAGGGTTGGAGATCCAACAGCCCTTTACTTTACATGTGCCATCCTCAGAAAATGTGTGACAGACACATTTTCGAAAGCGAACCTAGGCAGGGCTCACCAGTCTGTATGGATGACAGAGAATGTGCAGGAGCATCTATCAATCCTGTTTGCACTTCATGGCTTGCACAAAAGCTTGCTTCTGCAGTTCCCAGCAGCTGCATGCATTGCCCCATCAGGGATCAAGACACACAGGGCTGCAAGGGCAGTCACATGCCCACTCTGAATGCTGGGAAACAAGCAGACAAATTGGGCTTTGTGTCCTACACAGATGTCGCTGTGCCTCTTCCAGTCATGTTCTGTATGCTGCCCTTCATGCACCTGAATGCTGCCTTCATGCTCCTGCTGACGCTCAAGCGAAGGCCACTACTTTCTTTGGGTCCCCAGGCTGCCTCAGCAGAGGCGCACAATTGCAGTTACAACAGCCCGCTCGTGCCATGAACACTCATCCATGCTGGTGCGCAACCGACCTCCTGAAATCTGGTCCTGGTGAGGACAAATACATGGACTGCCCTGTCAGCAGGCCCCGCAAGCTGGCCTCTGCAGCTGCATGAGAAGATTCCCGCTGCAGTGGGGCCATTGTGAGCACGGCATCTTGACAGGTCCAGACCACAACAGGCGCCTGCCTCTCTGAGCTGAAAGACAACCCTCTCAGGCCACGTACTTGAATGTGTTTGGCTGGTTTGCGTCGCGCTCCTGCACACCAGTGCACTACATTTGCAACAGTCCTTGCACAGGGGGAGGAGTCATTTCAATTGATGGGTATGTGCATACGGCAGAGCAATCACGTCAGGGACTCAAACACATCCCAGAGCTCAGGTATGAGGCTGCATCGCCTTGCAATCATCCAGCTAGCCATCACATGCATGCAGCGTCAATCAGAGCAATAAGGAACTATGGTCAGCGCACCAGGAACTCGCGCTGGATGAGGTCCTCAATGCGCTTCTTGATCTGCTTGATGTCCGGCTGGAACATGCGCTGCAGCTGCTGCACCACCTCCAGAACCAGCTGCAGCACGCGCAACATGCCATGAGCTGCTGACACCAGCTATGACGGCTATCCGGCCCCTCATTGAGGGACCTCATGCATCCCTGTCCTTTCAGCGTCAATCAGATTTGATGATGCAATTGGGGCGCCAGAGGGGAAGCAGGCGACAGGCAGCCAAGCACAGCATGCGGCCGCACAATCTGTCAAGCCCCCAGAGGCATCAGCTGGTAAAGTGCTTGGAGCCGCAGACAGTAGCGACAGGAAAGGCCGAGGCACACCTGCTGGTGCTGCAGAACCTTGCGGCTCTTCATGGTGCGCACGATGGCGGCATCGATGGCATGCCGCCTGTCCTGGTCCACGTTCTCCATCACCTTCCGCCTCTCGTCCTGGGGTGGCGCAGGGATCTGCAGCCAAGCACTCCACTCTCAGCTCAAGATATCAGGCTACTGTGAGTGTCTCACAGGCATTTCTTGCTCCTCCATTGGCAAGACCTTGGTTCTCAAGAGAACATTCAAAGGATACCACCCTTGTGTAAAAAGTAGCAGCATGCCCACATTGCGTCTCATAGGCATAAGTATGCATATGACCCATGCGCAGCGAACCTTCACATGACGCCTGGTTGTACCTTGTCGGGCAATCAGCTCAAGATGTCATTGCTTGCGGCTGTGTTATAAATGGGAGGGCGGGGGAGGGGCACCTTGATGCGGCGCATGCGGTCGGTGAAGGCCATGTTGATGGCGAAGGTGTCGTTCTTGCCGGGCGCCTTGCCGGGCGGGTCCTTGGCCAGGATCTTGTACTTGCTGCAGGACAGCGAGTGCAGGATGCGCACCAGATCCTCCTCCGGCAGGTTGGCGCGCTCCCGGATCTCGCTGAATGACAGCTTCTCCTCTGCAGTGGCACCCCGCCACGTCAGGATTAAGCTGCGGCACTGTACACAGTCTCAAAGCCTAGATAGCAACACCGGGCCAGGCCCTGGGAATGGCATTGATCTAGGGAAGTGAGAGATCTGACGACAGCTCCAGCGTAATTGTTTGTACATGGGCCCTCCAAATGGGAATACCATGTGCCATCCTCATAGGTAATCTGCTGTTCAATTGAGGTCACCCATAAGGACAATTCATGGAGTTTTGCATCTGGAGATGCCTAGGCGGTGACATATAAGTAGTGAAGGAGAAAAAGAGGGAGACATGCTGACCTGAGTTGAACAGCAGCACGACTGCGGCCTGGGTGGTGGACATGAGCATGTCGATGGACTTCTGCTTGAAGTTGCCCCTGATGGTGGCCTGCCCAGAGTGGTAGTACCACGTCAGCCGCCTGTGCTTCACCGTGTTCTCATAGAACTCCTGCAGCCAAGCCCTTCCATTAGGCTGACTGAAGTCTTGTGCTTCTTCTGTCAAGTCTGCTGGTGCTGATAATCAGGACTATTGCAGCTTTGGGACAGGCAAGCTGAAGTCACATGAAGGCCTCCTCCATCTTCACCAGGACATATGCATGCTGATTGCATGGCCTCTCCAGATGTGGCACATACCTTGAAGAGAGCGACCCCGTCCACCATCTCCTGGGGCAGCGCCAGGTCTATGGCCTGCAGCACAGCACTCCCGTCAGTGCCTCATCTCACATCTACATGTGCATGCAAGCCCACAAGTCTGCAAGCCTCAGGAGATCCTGACTGCACTGCGTATAGCAGAGCATGTGAGCAACCATGACGCTGCTGGCATGCAGACAATCATGCTTCACTTGTTCACACAAAGAGGGGGTGCACCTTGAAGGCGGGCCAGAAGCCGGTGGTGAGGACGGTGACGGAGAGGTCCAGGGGCGAGGACTTGCTGTTCTGGCGCTGCCAGGCCTCGAAGGCCTGCTGTTTCTCCCGCGCCAGCTGCAGGTCTGTCACCATGCCCTCCATCTGCACCCGCACATCTTGCTCAAGCTGTGCTGTACATGGGTTACGCAAAAATAATTAGAAGGGTGCACTACATACAATCTCGTTTGCATAACTAGGACTCCTCACTGCTATGTGAGCAGCGAGCAGAAGCTTTGATAGTCTCCAAAGCAATACTGTCAGGATATGAGGCTGCAGGTCTCACTGCCAGTCCTGCCACCCCATCAATAATTTCTCAGGCCAAGGAGCACACTGAATCCGGGCAGGGGTGCTTACCTTGGAGGTGAACTGGGCGCCGCACTGCTGCTTGAGGCGGGTGAGGACGGCGCGCTCGTGGTCGTCCGAGGCGCTCTTGTCCTGCAGCAGGCGCCGCGACAGGCGCTTGCGGTAGAACTCCGCAAACAGGTCCTTGTCGCTGATGTAGGCCAGCAGCTTCACCACCTTGTCCAGCATGTCCTCCACCGCGTCCTCCGTCAGCTTCTCCCCGCCCCCCTGCGCCAAACGTAGCAGGACTCAGTTGTGATCCTGACGCTTGTAGGCTCAGAGCCAGATCAAGCTCAAGTGCACAGTTTCCGCATGGTGTAGCTGGTGACCCAGACCAGCCCCAGAAGACTCAGCACGCATTGTGCTCCAGAGATCCCTGAGATAGGGCTAGACAAGCACAGCATGCAGACGGTCTTGAGCACCCATGCCCGAGCATGTAGGCTCTGCAAAGCATGCAATGCTCAGCTAATGCAGCACCACAAATGCTGGCTGTACATGGCAGATGTGTTTCATGTTGCCGGATGAGATGCTGGCAGAGCCGTGCCTTGGTGAGGAGGGTGTTGCAGAAGTTGGCCATGAGCTCTGCGGAGGCCAGGCCGCCCACTTGCTTGTTGCAGAAGGCCTCGAAGGCCTCCTTCAGGGCCTTGTGGAACAGCGAGCTGCTGCTGAAGCACTCCGTCACATACTGTAGGCAGCACACAGCTGATGTCAGACAGGGAGTGCCTCTATATGAAGTCATCCAGGAAGGTCAACATCAAGAAGGGAGTTAGAATCATGGGACTGCCAGGAGATGCTAGCAGATTTGTAGTAAATTGACCATTTTCGGACCGGCAGAGCACAGTGACATCAGAGGGGCCATTGGCAGCTGACCTCTAGGTACTTGTCATGCAGTTCGATGACGGTCTTCACATACGTCTGCTCCTGGGATCCGCTGCCTGTGTCCTTTGATGGCTTCCCTGCAAAACCCCATAATCTCTGTGAGAGCAAGACACAGTACACAGAGTAGGAGTGTCTCTTTTGACGCCCAAAACCTCCACCTGGGGTGGCCTGACATATCGTTACTCAGGCTTCAGGCACCTATCAGATCACAGTGCAGGCTTGGGGCTGACCAAAGTCAGGCATCCAGCTCAAGTCCCGAGCCAGGCAGAGGGCGCTGCACCTGAGTCCTTGTCCTTCTTGCTGTTGAGGGCCTCGGTGACCTGGGCAACGAGCTTCATGCCCTCGCTCTCCACATGCTTCTTGAAGATGTTGGCGACCGGCTCCAGGCCCTTGGGGACCCGGGAGAACAGCCGGTACATCCGCGCCAGGTCAGCTTTCTGCAATGCAGATTGGCAGGTCAATTGGCATGCAGCCTCAGTGTCAGACGCACTGCAGATGTCCAGGCAGACTGTCCATCAATGGTGTCATGATACAACGCCTGTTGTGATATCAATTACGGGTAATTGTACAGGATTGCATCACACTGCAAGTGAAGCACGTACAGAGGGCTCTGGTCTGCTGTGCTGCTTGTCATGGGTCGGTAGCGCAAGCAGATGCAAGATAACAGGAAACAAGGGCGCTCTGTGAGGAGGCACCTTGTCATCCCGCATGAGAGCTGCAGCGCCCGACTGCTCCTTCTCTAGCAGCTCTGTCTCATAGTGCTCCAACAGTTCCCGCTCCACCTCAGCCAGCAGCTTGGCCTTGGTGTCCACATGCAGGTAGTTGGTCACTCGCTCTTCCTCCATGCGCAGCGCGTCCTCAGCCTTCTGCATGTAGGTTGGGCACGAGTCCTCCTGCATGCACATGTCAAGCCTGTTGCACACATGTTGCAAGTTCATGACATCATATACAAGGTAACTGCCAAGCAGGGAGCCAAGGAACACTCCCTGGTGTTGGACAACCTTACAAATGAGATGCCACCCCTACGGTGGCTGAACTCCTGTAGCAGCGAGCACCCTCCACCACAGAAGAGCTCAGAGCATTTGCCTCAGCAACCCGCAACAACGCTGAGACAGGGATAGCAGATGAGCTCAAGCCTTGTTACTCGCTGTTGCGGCAGGTGTGCACACTTCACAAGCCAGTATGCAAAAGCAAGTGTTCTAGTAGATATGCTTACCGCTATCCAGGAGGCTGCCTTCTTCTTGTAGTACTCGGCCGTGGTGGACAGCAGGTGCTGCTCGAAGTCCAGGTTGTAGGCGTCCATGGTGCCCATGCCCACCTCGATGAAGATGCCCAGCACGTTCTTGAGCAGGGAGCGGTCTATCTGCTCCCCCTCCCGCTCCTGCTCTATGGCCACCAGCATGGCGTCCTTGGCCTTCAGCTTCACTTGCGTGTACACGTCATCTGCGCGCAGCAGCCCGGTCAGCGGCCTGTTATCCAATGCTCCCGGCTCTGTACTGATGGTGTGCGGGGCTGACACAGACATCGCAGCACATCGTGGCATGTGCACTGCGTTTGTGGATGTAGGATCCAAGCGGAAGGTCACCTCTGAAGCGGAGCAGGCCCACGTCATTCAGTGAGGGCAAGGAATGCCGCGTGATGTAGTACCTGCAGAAAGGTGTATCTGGATAAGGTGTTGTCACGTATCATGTGGGCTAAACTAAGTGAAGAACACAGCTGTCATGCATGCAATGAATACCCCTGGCTTCGCCTTGCTCACCTATCTAGGTAGTTGAAGAAACGGGACAGCCATCTAACCATGACCTTGTGATTGTTCCACCGCTTGTGCAGCTCCTTCAGCAGGAACTCATTCTGCTCCTCTTTCAATGCTGGAAGAACCTGTAACACAAGATACATCGCCTGTCAGAGCTCTGACTGCACAGGCAGGCAAGTACTCATGAACCAGGAACCTCATGATGCCATAGACTCAAAGCTGCCAGAACATGCAACACAGCACAATGCTGCACATTGCTCTGGTGACACCTGCTGCACAGCCAGGCATATAGTCCGTCAAAAGCTCTTACCCGCTCACTAATATACGTACTGAAAGCCTCTCGGTACTTGGCATACAGCGGCTCTGAGTAGTCATTGGGCGGTTTCTGTGTGCACATGTTGTAGATTGTCCTGCACGGCAGCGGCGTCGGTCAAAGCAAGCAGGCGACAATCTCGAGCTCCTTACACAGTTTATACGCCGAGAGAAGAAGCACTCACGTATAGAGCATCATGTACTGCTCTGCTGAAAATTGCTCCTCTGCCTCGCCCTCCAAGATGTTTTTGAGCTTCGTGATGCCTTTCTGCAATACAACAATGTCAAAGTGAGCACCACTTCGGTCTCGTCATGCCAGACATCAGTCCTTGTCCTGGGTCTTAGCACACCTCCATAAAACTCCATCCTCCTTCTAGTTCTATGACTCTCCGCTCCTGCATTGTGCTCCTGGAATGTGGAGCGGCTTCGCGAGGCTGCGACAAGACGCAGCTGGTCTCCGGTCACCCTCCTCAGAGACCACTCATGACAGACTTGAGGTGTACCACTGCCCGCAACTGCAGGGACTACTACGGTGGACGCTGTGAGCAGGCAGCGGAGCTACAAGGGCTGTATGATGTGTGAGATGTGCCACTGTAATTACCCCAGTGATGCCCAATAGGTTGTGACAGCGGTGCTGGACAGGAATGCAAGAACCTGTCTGAAAATGTCTTATTGCCCCAGCTGGGCATGACCACCCGCCCCTACATGCAAAATTGCTCGAGCAGGAATGCCTCGCGTCCTATTGATGAACACCATCATAAGCTGTCTTGGGAACTGATGGGGGCTACTGCGCTGTGCAGCATCACGAAGAGAGCCCTGCATGGTCATCCTGAAACTGAGATGGAAGACACCTGAGAGGAGACCCTTGGACATGTCTATTAGCATCGCCAGAGGGCCGTATTGCAGCTCGCGTACGTGAAAGGACTGTACTAGCACTTTGTAGCTGGCTGGGAGACGGAAAGCCCTGCTGATACGCAGGGTGGGAATTGTCCATCACCAGGCCTGTGTCCTCAGTTGCAGCAAGCTCGCATGGTCTTTGGGCATGCAAAGGCTGTATGAGCTTTCTCTGCAGTATAGAGCGGAAGTGACTGGCAAGAGTCGCTGCATTCTACGGATTTGTCGACACTCTTCATGTGTGAGCAACACCTGACTGCGCAATGAACAAGTTCAATTGGCAGTCTCGGTGGCAAGAGACTGTCGGCAAGACCGTGACAGGGCTATCGGATGGTGCCGCAAGGTACACAGGACCTCTCATAGCCGGCTGTTCTCGAGGTGACATGGTGCCTGTGTCAATTGGCAGTGCAGGGCTTGCAGGGATGGTACAGCAGCCTGTCCTGGTACAAGAGCTAAATGCCGTGCAGATTGAAACAGAATTGGGCGGACAAGCCAGGTGCAAGTCCTGAGCCAGCCAGGCATCAGCCCAGCACCAACAGCAGCCCCAGGAGCACCACAAGCGCCAGCCAGGATACCCACTTCCTTCGCCTGCCCGTGAGCACATCCCTCCACTGCATAGCCCAACCCACCCTCTTTGAGCCTTGTAGGGGTGTGAAGAAACACACTGTGGCTGTGTGAGGCCTGCCCATACAGTAGCAGCTTCTTACAGGGATGTCTTGCTGTGCTTGCTCCAATGATGCTTCAGGTGCATGCCCAATAACAGTTCAGTTTGTCTGCAGATCGACACAGCCAGGAAGCTGCGTTGGTATGACAGAGAGGATCTCTCGCAGCTCATTAGCATCAGCACGCGTGAGAAGCAGCTGCTGCAGGACACTATCACCGCCCTCAGACAGGTGACACATCAACTCCTACCCTGTGCTATCCCTCATGCATTGCAAGTCTTGTGCTTCCACGTGCATGGCGTGGGTATGAGCATTAAACATTGCGTGCCCTCATGCAGGTTATACTGGCATCTGGAACCACTGAGCAGGAGCTGGACTCGGATCTGCAAGAGCGCCTGGCCGAGGCTGAGCATCAGCAGGACACAGATGCCAGCCTGAACAGCGTCCTCGTCCTGGCTGCGCAAGCGGAGATTGATCAGCTGAGAAACGTCATCACAACCTCTGCCCAGGTATAGGCGGACACCCTGCGCGTAATTACTCGGAGCCTGCGGCTGCTGCTTTCCTGCTGGATAAGGTGCTGCATGCTTTCTTGAAGCTGCAGTCTTGTAAGCCAAGTGCTGCCGCAGGAAGAAGGTTCTTCTGAAGGCGCACTTGAAGCAGCAGCCCAGCAGCATGCGAGTGAGCTCCAGGCTCTGAGGAGGCAGCTGCAGGACAGAGATGAGCAGCTTCGGCAGCAGGGAGAGGAGCTCAGTGCCCTGCAAGAAAGGTGGGCACAGGACATCATTGCCATAGTGCCTCGATCCTCCTGCAATGTCCAAGTGTGCAATGCAAGGGTGCTTGCGAGCTCTCACATGCCGGACACCCATTTCGTGTGGGCCTAGGCCCCTGTCCTGATACCCATGTGAGAGCAGACTCCTCACTTTGCAGTACTCATGGCATCAGACAATGTACGCCGCACAGGTTGCTGAGCGTCGAGGCAGCAGATGCTCCCAGTACTCCTACTGCTGAGGCAAAGCGGCCGAGCAGATCCGGTCCTGCGGAGGCTTCTGCAGCAGAGCTTTCTCAATCCCCAGAAGTTGTGCCGCAGCCCGATCAGCCGGAGGCCAGCACCTCTGCAACTGGACCTCTTCCTCAGCACTCTGGTGGAGAAAGCGCAGCGCAATCAGCTTCACTGCATGGGCCCCAACCCAGCAGCAGCAGTGGCCCTGAGCAGGAGTCCGTACTGTCACAGGATACGAGTGCTCAGACCAGTCAGCAATTGCACACTCAGTCCAATCCCACCATACCAGCTGAGCTGGGGCTTGCAGACCCGACAAGTAGCAGCAGCGAAGCCAGGTCTCACCAGGAAGAGCAACAGGCACCAAGCATGCCAGAGGCAGTGCAGCCGCCTGGTGAGGTCCAGGAGAGGGATGTTCAGGAATTGCAACGGCAGCGGTCCTTAGAGATAGAGGCACATCTTGCTCAGGTGAGACTGGCATGCTTCTGCATCCCTTGCAAACAATCATTCTTGGGATTTCCTGCTTCTCTCAACGCCCTGCAAATCCTTGCGATTGTCACTCCCTTCAAGACCACAGCAAATGCGCTGTATGCCCTTGTGTACCAAGCTTTCTCTGAGCTATGCCTGCGCGTCACAGGTGAGGAGGCTCGAATCGCAGATGTCACAGGCTGAAGCTCAGGCGCATTCAGCAGAAGCAGCCCGTGCTGAGCTCCAGCAGGAATTACAGCACCTGTCCCAGACTCTAGAAGAGAGCACGGCAGCTTCTGAGCAGCATATGCAGGTGTGACTTGGCTATTTTGTCCATTATATCGTGTCTGGCAATTTAGGCCGCTTTGCCACAATTTACCTTGACAAGGCAGTGCAGGGTGCATGCGGCATATTTGTCTGCATAGGCGTTCCTTATCTGAGTACGCATACCTGGGCTGGACCTCAGGGGAGGGGTTGATTGTGCAGGAGCTGCGCGCCAAGGTCAGCAGCGCTCAGGCGTCGCAGGCAGAGATGCTGCAGAAGGCGCAGGAGATCTGCTCCCAGGCCGAGGAGCGCGCTGCAGGCGCTGAGCGCCGCGCTGACCGGGCTGAGGAGCGCGCCAGCAAAGCGGAGGCAGAGCTGAAGGTACCATCTCAACCGATGCGTGTAGCTTGCATGCCGGCTGTTGTTCTGGCATACACTGCTGTGAGTTCTTGTGCTGCAGATCAGCAGGGCCTTTGGCAGGGTCCATCTGCAGGCGTAATATGCTACAATCAGCCTTTAACTCTTGCACTAGCCCATGCATCATCTTTTTCCCTCTGAGCTGTCCACCTCCGGAGCCAGCCTCAGGCCACAAAGGCATCACAAGGAGGTGGTCCTGATGCGAGACATAGCTGTGCAGGCCCGAGAGCGGAGCGGCAGCGCCAGCAGGGGCGAGCTGGCGGCGGCCAAGCGCGCGGCGGACGAGCGGGAGGTGGAGCTGCGGCGCGCCATGCGCGAGGGGGAGGCCAAGCTGCGCGAGCGCATCTCCCGCCTGGACGAGGACAACCAGGAGCTGCGCAGGTTAGAGGCCACCTGCCTCCTGCTCTTTTGTGTTGCTGCATTGTCATTGCGGAGCATCCTTGGCTGACGAATAGAGTCCTCAGCGAACAGCTCATACTGGTGCTGCCTGTGCTATCAATAATGTCCTGCTGCTGTCCATGCAGCAGTATGGCTTTCAGGTATCCAGCATAGCCTCTTGGCGGGCGTACAGGGGCAGTCATTCATGTGATGCTCTCACCATGCATCTTGCATAAGTTAGACAGTACAATATTCAGGAAATGCAGAAGTAGTGACATCAAAGTAGACATGCTGATCTCGGTCTGACATGTCTCTAGGTCTTAATAGCCGGCTGAAAGAAGTGTGTGGTTGTGCAGGTCTCTTGTGAGAGCAAGGGCGGATGCAGAGGCCATGGAGTCCAGGGCACACCAGGCCGAGGCGGCGGAGGCGTCTCTGGCGGCTGACCTGCGCAATGTGGAAGCACAGTGCCTGAGCAATGAGGGCCTTGTCGCCAAGTGCGCCACGCTGGAGGAGCGCCTGTCAGAGATGCGTGCTGAGCAGGTCTGAGACGGCCCGGCCTTTGGCTTCACTTCTCACGCTTATGCCCCCTTCAATTAGTCCTGAACCACAGAAGGCATGCAGGAAAGTCTGGCTCTTCAGAGAATGAGCATGTGCGCCCTTCCTGTGCAGGGCCAGCTGGCCACGTACAAGGAGATGGCTGCGGCTGCAGAGGCAGACCGGAGCCGCCTGGAGCAGGAGGTGCTGGCGACCGCCCAGCTGGCGACCTCCCTGGAAGCCCGCCTGCGCGCGGCGCTGGCGGCTCGGGACGGCGCTGAAGCGCGCATTGCTGCCGCTGAGATGAAGGCGTACGAGGTGCGCTACCTCTCTGCCGGATCAACCACCAAGGCTTGACAGGGTCCCTGCAGTTTCAGGCACAGGCTTGGTACATCCGACCTCCAGTGCATCCTGCTACTATGTCAGGAAGCAGGCCCAACCTGCATGGTGATACTAGCCTTTGACCAGGTCTGTGACAGGGGAGGCCCTTGACCGGGCGCTTGTCTGCAGGTTGAGGCGGCCATTGAGAGTGAGGTAGCACGGCGCTTGGAACTGTCCGGAGCAGACTTCAAGCGGTGGCCGCGGGCTGCCAGGGATGAAGTCGCGCGCCTGGAGAAGAAGCTGGAGGCGGCGCAGGGCCTGAACGGGACGCTGCATGCTGAGGTGGATGCCGCCGCGCAGCAGCGCCAGACAGAGGCTGTGGCCCGCGCCCAGCTGCAGGTCTGCTGCCCTGCCTGCTGATGCTTTGGGTGATGACGTTGCATTCCACAGCTGCATGCGGCATGCCTCAGCTTTCTCTCTGCATCATGTAAAGCGTGGGCTGCACCCTGCATGTGACACTGCTGAATCACAGATGTGTTCAAGGCTTCTTCTGGCGGATGGGTAAGTCTGTAATGTCAGTCCATGTCCGAGATTCTGTCTGATGGTGCTCAACCCTGAATGTGTGCATGCGCGGCAGGTGCGGCTGTCCTCTGTGGAGGAGAGAGCAATGAAGGCAGAGCGCGAGCGCAAGGAGACAGCAGCTGCGCTGGAGCGCCAGCTGACGGCCGCCCGGGCTGAGGTCCTGGACTGGCGACGCGAGCTGGCGGCGGCTGAAGCTGAGCGGGACAGGCTAATGACAGACAAGAAGGCGCTTGCCAAGCGCGCCTCTTCTGGCTCTCTGTATGCCGGCTATGGGGGCACACCCAAAGCGCGAGGTATAGCTTCTTGCACCCGTCAGGCCATTTACAGCTCCAGCATATTTGCATGCAGGCGTAACGGGATTGTGCAGCTGATCATGCTTCGAGTGTATTTGCCTATTGTGTGCTGTACCCCTATGAGGCAACTGCAAGGAGCCAGCAACTCCTTCAAGCGGCTTCCACCTGTTATGGGAGAGCACAGCTGCACCCTAAAACTCTTGACCAAGCAGCTGACATTCATATATTGGCAATGCAGGGGGTGGCAGCTTGCACGGCATAGCTGACTCCTTTGCCGAGCATCCCAGCAACGGGGACCGGGACCACATTGGCGGGGTGGACATCATGTACCTCAAGAATGTGCTCCTGAAGTTCCTGGACTCTGTGGCATCAGGCCGCAGCGAGCAGGTACTGTCGGGGTGTCTACATGTCTTACGCAGCAATGCCTTCTCACATCGTCGATGTGTGTCAGCTGTCATGTGCAAGGGGGCCCCGATCACTTGGGCAAACCGCATTTGCCATACTGCAAATGCCATGGCTTACTGACTTCTGGCATGCAAGGGCCTTTTGCCATGTGTGGGGGCCAGCTTCTGAGTGTGGTGCTGCTTTGCAGACCGAGACGCTGCTGCCAGCCATTGCAACGCTGTTGCGGGCAACGCCGCAGGAGTTCAGGGAGCTGAAGCTGGCCATCGTGGCGCAGAGGCAGTCCTCCTGGTGGCCTAGTTAGGTGCTGGTGTGCATAACAGCCCAAGCTGGAAGCACATCCGGCTGCTGAATATCTATGTCTGGCGACGGATGCATTAATGCTGTGGAGTCTGCCAATCCGGATGCCAGCCCTGGTCTGTGGACAGCCTTGTCTTTGAAGGATACCATACAGTTGGCGTTGCAAACATTGAGCACAGCAACTGTATAAACAAGGGCTTTCCTGATATTTATAGATAGTTCAGTGCATTTTTAAGTTGGCCAGGACAAGCGGCCTGCTGCACAATTCCAGATGACATCAGATGAGCTCAGGATGCGCATCTGCATCCACTGGCTGCAGAAAACTGTAATGAAGGGTCTGGCTCACTAGGGCAGGACTGGGCAGCCCATAGCTGGGCTGCTCACGGATAGAATTGCCCAAATCAAGCGAGTTACAGGCCAGCACTATGATGGCCGTAATGTAAAGCGTACGGTCACCGCCTCTTCCCCGTGGGCCGTACCGATGCCTTATGCTAAATATGGAAGCGTCCTCCACAAGGCTGCTGCTCGATCTTCGGCGCACGAGAACGACACAACTGGCACATCGCGTGATCTACTGCAGTTGCACTGTCCATCAGAACGCCGGTCGCCTAGAAGGTGAGATTCAGGCCATGCCGAATGCCGATGTGCTTTGTCACAAGTGACTGTGCCCACCACCCTTCCGCTGTGGAGCAGCTCACGATACCATCTCTTGCATTAACCCGCGGGTTTCTGTCGGCGGAAGTTGTATACCTGGAGAAGAACAGGGCCTTTTCAATTGTGTGCACGTCAGATCACCTGCCGTCCAATGTCGATTCTTACGTGCGACCAGATCCAGCACAGATCTTTCCCCAGCAAATGAGCCATATCCAAAATCTTTGTGCTTATGGACCATTTCAATACGTACGAGAAGGCCGCAGGTCATGATCAGGTTTACACATCCCAGTGTCGTTTGCAGAGAAGCATGTCGTGGACTCAGGAGGTTCAGAGCTTCCCGCCAGTGCCCATCGATGAGCTGTACAGCAATGCAAAGAAGTGGGCTGAGAAGGGAGAGTGGAAGAAGCAGAAGGATCTGGCCATCAAGAAGGCTGTGGCCATTGTGACATGCATGGTGGGGCTCCTCTTCTCAGGTCAGGGGCGAGATAGCACAGACTCTGAGTCTGCAACACTTGCTCAGCTGACACTGTTCATCTCTTGCAGGACTGCCGCGTGCTGCCTGACAGGATCTTTGGTCTGGAGCTGGGCGATGCAGAGTACATCCGCAATGCTGGAGGTGTGTACGCAGCCACCTTTTGCACTCACAGCCTGAGCATGATACCATGTATGTCAGCGGAGAGGAGCGCACCATTTGTGCCTTACAGTCCAATCCAAGACCAATTTGTAGACTGTAGCAGAGTATCTGTAAGCAAGGAATCTTTCAGCTAAGTGATAGCCACAGCTGCAGAGCATGCATAATGTCAAAGGCGCATGCAGAACACTGAGGGTGGTTGTCATTGATTGCAGGCCGCGTGACAGATGACATCATCAGGTCGCTGCTCATTGCCCAGGAGCTGCTCCAGACCAAGGAGATTGTGCTCATGCACCACACAGGTACCCTGCACTGCCTCTCCCTGACTAGTTCAGAGGGCTGTTCACAAGACTGCAGGTGTAGGCAGATTGCCCGAACAGTGCATCAACCAGAGGCATATACATCACATCGGCAGGGTGCCTGTACCGGGATCAGGGGTGTCAGGATCTTTCCTGGCTACAAGGTCCTGACAACCCCAACTCCGGTGCATGAAGGCCAGGGCAGGGAAGGGGCTACGACATCTATGCAAAGGTGAAGTTCTGAGGCTGCTAAACGTGCCCTGTCTGCAGATTGCGGAGCCCAGTACGCAACCAGGAAGCACGATCAGTTCCTGGAAACCGTGCAGAAGAAGCTGGTGAGACACTAGATGCTTTGCCAAAGTGCACCGCTTGGTGCACTGCCTTGCATGCAGAGTCCCAAAAGCGTCCAAGCATGCACGCGCTCAATCTCGCTGGATATCAGAGGAGAGCTTTGTTCAGAGCATTCAGGAATTGCTTATTCAGTTGGCTTGAGTTGTTCTGCAGAGAATACCTGGTCCTGTACGGTCTCTGTTATACGGACTCTTAGCACTTGTGAAGGCAATCACGGTCTGTCTCACACCAGTCTTCATGCATATTCTGATGTACAACTTCTCTTGCAGTGTCATATGTCATTGCAATATTGAGAACGAGGAGTACCAGCATCCTTTCCTGATGTTCATGATGCACCCTCATATGTTGGCGCTGGCCTGGAGCTATAGGCTCAACTGGCAGACAAACACTCAGGATCCTCAGGTCAGAAAGACCATTTGGTCTGTGCAGGGGGTGGACCTGTCACACTACAATGCGCTGCCCATTGGGACATCCATGAAGGACCTCGAGAACAGTGTGTAAGTCCCTCCCTGAGGCTCTTGCACCATTGGTGGCTGAGGTGCTGTATATGAGCGTTCTAGCAGCCCACTGCAGCAGCAGCGAGCCGTGCGTTAACTGGATCACCTGCTGCATTTTTCACAGATTTAGGAGGGTCTCCAGTTTGCACACGGCCATTAGTTGCATGGCAATGTGCAGGAAGCAATGCCTTCGCTAATCTGATTCACAAAATGCGTGGTGCTGGGTGCAGGGTGGAGGATGTGGAAAAGCTGGAGAAGAGCCCCCTCATTGCCAAGGACATCCCCATCTATGGCGTCATCTACCACACAGAGGTCAGACACAGCTGTAGCTATGTATCGAGAAACACAACCCAGTGCACACGACAGGGCATGATCACCTGTACGGTTGCAGTGCACCAGCAGATAGCGTTTCACCTCCTCAGCCTGGCTCCTAGATAGCAGTCTTATCTTTTCCGCAGTCAATCAGGTGCAGGATATCCAGTTGCGAGCCTTGGAGCACCGCGGTAAAGTCAGCTTCGTATACTCTTGTCCTCAGTTGGTAAAGTTGAATGCCATGCAGAACGGGGAAGTCACGGAGGTCATCCGCAAGCGTTCCTCCCAGGGCAAGGCGCAGTAACCATTTGGTGATGCCACAGCTACAACATTAGCCGAGAGAACAGACATGGGGCGCAGAGTTGCACCGTTGTGATGAGGCTTGCCAGTATGTCCCTGCAGTTATGAGGGCGAGACGGAATTGCGGGGTTGACAGAGTTGATCCCATTGCTAAATGCAATCTATGATGGTGGACAGCTGGACATATGTTATGCATGCCAACCATGTAAAGTGTGAACCATCTCCCGGCAACTGTAACCTTCGGCAAGGGAAGCAGATACAACACACTTCAGACTGTATCCTGATGATGTGCCAGTAGTGCAGGCGATGCCTCAACACGAAGTTTAACAATCATCTGCAACTCATTTGCTGCAACTTTTCATCTGTATTCTGCCAACGTAGCTTGTACTGGACAGCATCTTATCATTTCCTTCATCAGTTGATATGCTACAGCACATACTTTACTGCCCCTTTGAGAACTTACAGCGCAGAACGCCAAAGCAATGCTTCCTGAAGGTTTACACAAGAAAGCCAGCTGCAGCATGCATGCGTTCTCTGGTTCAGCTCTGCCTCACAAGCCAATCGTGTATCCTGCTTGAACTTACATCAAGCAGGATGCCTAGGCAGCTCGAGCTCGCAGGCCCTTGTGTGTCTTGCTGTTCTGAAGCTCCAGGGCTATGGCAGCCGACAAGTAAGCACTCCTTGCTTCTTTGGTGTTGTCCAGGGCATTCCACTCGAACCATGGCACATCCTGCACAATTTCAGACAGCTCTCAACAACAACAAATGCATGCAACGCCACCCGTCGTTTCGCATCAGATGTCTCCTGGGAGCAGGGGTTCCAATGGGAGGAGTGAGGCTCAACCATATGGAGTCTGTGCATAGGCATGGCCAGGAGAGGGGCGCACCACAACATGCCAGCCACGAGCCCTGAGCAGCTTGTTGCGCATCAAGGTACGGCCAGTGGGCCTGCACAACAAGCACAGGCGTGAGGGTCAAATCCTGAAATACACAGTCTGCATTGACCGCAGACTGCACATCCTTCGGCGCCTGTCTTCATGACATCGTACACATTCCATATCACCGTGCCTTTGCGGCACATACCACCTGACGTTGTAAGGACTTCTGAGACATGACAGACCCCAGTTGCAAGGCAGAGACAATCTGGGACAGTGTTGGGACAGTGTTCTGCTGTCAGTAGTAAGCTTGCCAAAAAGGATGACACTCACATGTGATGCCGTTTGCCATCCACAAGGGGCCGGTTGCAGGAGTAGTGGCAGATGCCATCACACTCAATGGCCACCTGCAAAACCCACAGGAGGCCTCAGTGCAGTTGTTGCAGCCAGAGTGCAGGTGTCCTCTGCTGGAAGCAGCTTGGATCTTGTACAGAGACAAGCACATGCACTCGCTCAAGCAGTAAGAATGGGCCTGGCTATGGTGTGGAGCGTGCCTTGCGCCTGTCGCCGCCAGGGTGGCTGGGAGGCAGGAAGAGGGCGAGGTCGACGGAGAAGAGGCCCTCGTTGTACTCCATCTGCACGTCCAGGCCAGCCTCGCGCAGGCCGCGGTGGATGGCCTTCTGCAGCTGCGACACTGTCACCCACTCCTTGCTCTTGCGCCACGCCTGCACGCCAGCCATGATGTTATGAGCTGGCAGGACCTCCGAGCAGAGAGGCCGTAAGCCCTTCTCTAAGGATGCGTAGGGCCTGCAGGTGCTGTGCAAGGCGGGATACATACTGCGCTGGGGCTCTGGTGCCATGAGAGGTCTCGCGAGCATCCTGTCACAGCCTGGCTTCTCCATCAGAATAACTGTTGTCAGCAGCATGCAGACCTTTGGGGGACGCACAGAGCGGACACAGGCTTCATTGAGACCATGTCTTGAGTCTCCTCGCCAGTTAGGCACATGGGGGCATGTGGGCATGGGGCATGAGCTTCCGGTCCCTGGCCTTGGCTCAGCCAGAGCAGCATGCCAGTGATGTGCTTTGAGGGAGAGGGCACTCACGTCTCTGCAGATGTTGTGGAGGCGCAGGGGCAGGCGAGGCGCCTTGCCGGGTGGCAGCGCAGCCTCCAGGTACAGATGCGTCTGGAACAGCTGCGTGTGTGAGCGCGGTGACAGCTTGTCCGCCAGCTTCTCATACGCCTGCGCACCATGCACCACCCTCTGAGAATATGTACTCATCACCACAAAGCCAGCTGAGCTATACCTCTAGTCTGATGAGGCTTTCCTCATCACACAGCTTGCGCAAGCAGGGAGGTGGAAGTGCCACATTTCAGATTGAGCCTTGCGGTTTGAGGAAGAGGTCCGCAAGAATGTGATCGTGGCAGCTTACAGCTGGGGTGGAGCACTGCACATGATGTGAGCGTGCTGGGCACCTGCTCGACGAACTCGGGGCGCAGCTCGTCCAGGACGGCGAGGGCCCAGAGGGTGTTGGCGATGCCCTGGCCCTTCTCCTCCTCGCCCTCGGGGTCGGTGGCCTCCAGCAGCTCCTCCGACTTCTGCAGGAACTTGCGCATCAGCTCCGGGCCCGGGTGCTCCGCCAGGCGCGCCATCCCCCAGATCAGGTTGCACAGGTTCTGCGCGCACATACACGCTCTCAGATGCCTGCATGGCTGACCCCAGATCGCGTGCAAAAGTCATGCAGCCACCCACGCTATCAGGTGTCTCTATGAAAGACTCAGCTGCATGCAGGGGAGATCTCAAAAAAAGGGTGAACCCTAGATCAGATTGCACAGATTCTGCAGCCATGCACACCATCAGACATGTCTGCAATCCACGCTTCCTGCTCGCAGGCAGGGAGCCCCCAATACATGTGTGCAAGGGATCAGAAGTGCAGATGCACACGGGAGGCTTCATCTTTGCAAACACGTTTGCAACCTTGGCATTTGTGTGCAAATGACTTTGCCAGAAGCCTTGAGCTGTGGCAGCGTACGCTGTGCTTGATGGGCAATGATGTCTCATGGAGTACAGTAAACCAGGGCAGGTGTTGTGTGGGTCATCCGCCTGGCGGGTGCTTCAGCACACACATCAAGATGGAAGGGTGTCAACACTCACCTGAGCATTGAACTCTCCCACCATCCCCTTCCTGATGATAGTCGCCACCAGATTCTGGAAGAAAGGTTGCCCTGCAGGCAAGTGACAGATCATCATCCCTTTTCCACCTCACTTCTGCTGTGCATCAACTCTTCATTCAAATGAGGCGCCAAGCTCCCTGGAACATTCTGACTCGCGGCTCAGAGACTGCAAGCAGGAGCTCAGAGGTGGCATGCCCGGGTTGTAGTTGAGGGTGCCCAAGGACCAGATGAGCATGCTGAAGTTGACGGGGAGGCCCTCGTTGGGCAGCAAGCGCTCGGCCTGCTGCACCAGCCGCCACGCCATCACCTTGAACAGGTGCCCCTTGCCCGTGATCAGCTGCATGCGCTTGGCGTCCTGCCTCGCCAGCCCCCACAGCACATTGGTGCAACCCTGTGCGCAGCAGCATGACTTAATGTGAGACAGCCCTGCATGCAGCTGCGAGGCATGGCTGGAGTGGCTGCAGCCACAGGTGCAGGACAGCAAGTTGGGCACGCCAGAACTGGCATGATCAACAGCAGCTCTGTGATGTGCAGACATTGTGCACTTCTTGGGACAGTCTGCTAAAGTAGGAGGACTATCCTGAGGAGCCAGTCTTGCAGGCTTCGCAGCACTGGCATCATGGTCCCCCAAGATGACCGTCATCACGCCTCAGGGAACCCCAACATGAAGCTCATGTAAGCAGTAATGCCCCACCTGGACGCTGAACTGATGCGCGATGGCTGTCACGCCATGCGCCAGCTTTGCAAGCATCAGGCCGTTGCAGGGGTCGATGTGCATGACGCCGCAGGCCCAGAACAGGTGAGTGTAGTCGATGGCCTTCATCCTCACTTGATCTGTCTCCAGGTCAATCAGATGCCTCGCCAGAGTCTCCAGGAGCTCATTGCATAGCTCCCCATGACCATGCTGCATAGATTCATCACCTTATCAGGCACATTCGTTGAGGACACACATGCACACGTGTGTCCATATACCCTTTCATTCTAAGCTGGTGGGGTGGCCCCGGCACCTTGAAGTCCTTGCAGGAGCGCAGCAGACTAGCATGCACATTACAATGTGCCGGTCAAGTGTGGACATGGTGGCGGACAGCTGCTCACAAGCCACATCATGCAGGCACAGAGAGGGGTGACACACCTGCTTGCTGCTGACGTGCAAGTTAGCGCATGCCCAGAAGACGTGCGCAATGCCCACGGGCATAGCATAGACGCCGCTGTGAGCCGCGGCAAGTCCTCGCTTCAACAGCGCTTCCACCAGCTTGCCATCTGCGCTTTCCAAGAGCCAATGAGGTCAATGCCACATGGCATGTGCTACAGACAGTTGTCTGGGTTCAGCCTTGCTGCCGCCAGCCTCAACATCAACAGACCGCAGTCTCCCACGAACAGCAAACACCTGCTCAATTGACACTGGACCTTCCCTCCCTAAACGAACTACCAATCCACCACTGCAACAGGTAGAGCCTCTACCCCCCTTGGCCTTCACCACTACAGATGGCTGATGAGGGCGCTCCCAAAACATGCGATGACTCCAGGATGCCACCACTGCGTGCACTGACACATGAGCAATGCTGGCTTGGGCAAGAGTCCAACCATTCGTGCCCTAGTGATATGGCACTGACCTGCAGGACTGAGGCGCAGGGTGCCCAGGGCCCAGAAGATGTTGGAGACCGACATGGGGTCCAGCATGTGCACCAGGGGCAGCGTCAGGGCGGCCAGGCGCTCCAGGAGGGGCACGATCGCGGGGATGTCCGCGATGCGCTCCTCCATGTGCGGCGTCCTCGCCAGCTCAGCCTGCGCACCGTTGTGGCCCAGTGTCAGCAAGCCAGGTGCGAGGCTCACGCAGATGGCTCTCTTGCCCCAATGAGCTCCTGTCAAACACGCACAGCCTCGGCCACGGTGCAGCAGTGGGCGGCATAGGCTTAGGTGAAATGATGCACAACAAGAAGAGCACTGCGCTCAAGGTTGCAGCAAGCACTATTATGGCAGGGACTACCTGCGGGGTATTCCCACACTCATTGTCAACGTAAGGGTAGGCCTATCACAGGCAGGGATGTGAGGGTTAAGGGTGCTCGCCTGGATAGTGGCGTTCATGACTTTGGCGCAGCGGTGAAACATGGTGCTGATGTTGGTGCGGGTGAGGCTGTTGCTCCTCTGGTCCAGCACGTCATCCATCTTTGCAATGAAGTGTTCAGCCGCAGCGTTGCTGGAGTTCCTGCAGGCCTCCTCCGCCTGCCACAGAATGTAGGGCTGTGGGTTGCCTTCGGGCATCTCATGATACGCCTCATCCGGCCGCCCTGCCTCATCCACCCCGGCCACTGCACGAGAGACACATCGCCTCACCACGAGCTGACCTGTCTGCATGTGAGGACGCAGTTTGCAGAGACTAATACGAAGGGGAGCATAGCCAATGAATTCATATTGGAATGCTGCATCCATACCAACACTATCGCAAGGAGCCAATGTTACAAGTCGTAGAGGGTCCACATGTTCACCTGTTTGCTCCTGACGCGCTGGTGCGCTGAGGTGCTGCTGTGGGAGATCACCGGGGCGCCTGAAATGCCCTCTGTCTGCATCAAGGGGCCACTGCGCTCCTGCGTCATGCGGCATCCGGACTGGTGGCTCATGAGACCTGGGAGGCGCGTGGTAGGTGAGACTGCCACCAAAGGCTGGCGATCTGGAGGCGTGCAGCCGTGGCGGTGTCACCTCTGGCTGCTCAGCTCTCCGGGCTGCTGCAAATGCCTCGGCAGGGGCCGGCCTCCAGTTCGGGGGCTGCCTGATACCATTGAGCCTGTTCCTCCTGTCTTCCCAGGGCTCCAAGTGCTCATGCTGGGCATGCCCTCGCGCATGGGGATGCTGGTTTGGAGGTCTGAAGCTCTGACCCCTGTCTGGACCTGCATACGGCCTCTGATGCGGCCGCTGTGACTGGAAAGGACTGCTTCTGGGACCTGGGCCTGGGCCTGGGCCTGGGCTGTGATGAGGCCTCTCATGCCCATGAGGTCTCTCATGCCCTCGAGCAGGCACTTCAAAGCGAGCTGGGCGGGGGTCTTTTGCTATCCTAGCGTTTGCTGGACGATCTGGATGTGCTTTCTCTGCAGCAAGGTCTGCTGCATGACTGTGATAGCCCCATGACTGACAGCTGCTGGCACATAACAGATGATCCTGCTGTAAGGCCACAAGAAGGCCATTGTGGAGAGGATGAAGTCCCTGCAAAGAAAGCTGGAGTGAAAAGCTTCACTCTGTACCATACTGGGTAGGCGGCAGATCTTGCCTGCAGTCGCTAAATTGACAGAAACCACACTTGAACCATACTAAGAAGGTTGCTGATTAAAATAGGCTTCTTGAGACTCGCAACGCAGGTTCGCACGTCATCAACGAGTGGAAGCAGCGCACGGTCTTACCAGCCCACTCTCGGCTTGCTGCCTCAATAGCCTCCGCAAGCCATTGCGCAGGGCATAGGCAGACATTATTTACTGGTCTATACACGCTGCAAGCGGGGCAAGGGTCTGGGAGAAACAGTCATACGGTGTCTAGCTTTACTATGCTAATGAAAACAGCAGAGGATTATGACTCCTATCTATGCAGCACATCACTCGAGATGTGCAATCCGACTTGGTAATTGCAGCGTTGAATGAGCATGCGACACAGGAATGCGACTGTATAAAAAGAATTTGAGATGCGAGCTGCCACGGTGGCACGGCTGCTGCCACGCGGGCTGTGAGGAAGCTGGTTCGATGATGGGGAAGCTAAGGCTCAGATTGGGCAGATTTCATCAGCAATCATTGGCATCTTTGGTGTGATCCCACTGCTCACCCAGAATGATGTATATCCATGCAGAATGATGCAGCTGCACAGGAAGTGCATGCAATGCCGCATGCGGGCGCAGTACTGCGGCCTGTCGAATTGGTTTTTAGCTGAGGGCTTTACATTGGCTCCTTACTGGAGCTACAGCCATTATCTCTCGGGTGTACATGCACTTATCTCTGCTAATTCACTCCTTTGAAGGTCGACTTGCAACATCATGATCTGAAGAGCCAAGGAACTCGCAGTCAAATCAGACTGCCTGTCAATACTTGCATCCTCCTTCTGTCCTCTGATGCTCAGGGTAGATTGACCGGTGATCTGGGACAAGCACTTCAAGGCAGCTTGTAGACCTCATACCTCAGCATGAGGCATGTGCTCAGCTGTGTGCCAATCTAGGGATCGAAGCGGCGGAATGCACAGTTGCAGGAGGCTGCTGAGAAGTCTGCTGCCTGAACACACTCCTGCTCAGAGCGTCTGTATAACCTTTCCGGCAGATGCTGTGGCAAGACCCTGAGGACGCTCAACAGGCCTGTACCACCCCAAAGAATGAACCTATGCCCTACTTACTACTGTACTATGGACGCCACACGTGCTTGCGGCCTAGCTGAGGGAGCGTACTACGAGATGTGTGAATGCAGTACAGGACGATGCACAGGATTCTGGAAACCTTCAACAGCGCTTGCGTTTACAACAGGCTGCTTGGCGGGGACAACGTATTTATGCCCTGCGCAATATGCCCACTGTGCTTGGGCATATTGCGCATATATCTGCCCAGAAGCCTCGAGAAACCCAGACAAAGAGCCGGATGCAAGGAGGATGGACTCCTGCAGCTGTCAAGATGATGCTTGGCGTGTGCGGTTAGTGGAAATGAGCACGCCTTTGCCGGGTGCCTCAGCTGCTATTGCCAGTCCTGTGAGACACATGCTGAACCTGGCGTCAACCGGCTGCTAGAGGTAGTTCAGCGCCGCAGAGTATTGTGCGCCACGCCAGGGCAGTCTGTGTCAGGCTTATCTATACGCTCCAGGGCTCGACATGCGAGCTGCCTCTCACCCTATCTTGCTCATGTCCTGAGGCGGCCCTGCATGGAGCCCGTCACCCGAAGATGCTCAGCTCCTGGGGCAGGAACTGGGAGAAGCCGGTGTCGGGCTGGGGCTGGGGGCCCTGGGAGACGCTGCGGATGTTCTGGTTGATCTTGAGGACGAGGGCCTCCAGGGCGGCGCGCGTGCCGCAGGTGATGCGCTTGCGGCTGGGCACCATCCAGGTGCCCAGGCAGAAGGTGTGCACCTCCCGCAGGAAGTCAATCCAGATGCGCAGCCGGTCGCTGTCGCCTGCGTGAGCGTTTTGCATATCAGCTTGGCTCGGGGCTTCCAGCTACATCACAGAGCTTTATGGGCCAGCCCTTCACTGGAGGGCTATCCTTTGCATGTCCTTGAGGTCACAGCTCCCCAGGCTCAGGGTTTGTACCGCCTTGTCCTGACAACCAAACACACTCAGGCAGATCAAACGCAACGATTTTGCCAGCATTAGGTGACGCAAGACCAGGCAGCCTGTGTGTGACAGCAGAGAGAAGTGGGGCACCTCTGACAGTTTGGATCTTGGTCAGGCGCACTTTCCACATGGCCCTGTACACCGAGCGCACGGCCGCCACGCGCACGCGCATCAGCGCCACGTGCGTCTCTGTCAGCACCACGATGCGCCTGTTTCCCGCTTGCATCACCTCCAGCACCTTCGACTCCTGCGCAGCCATATCAAGGGGTAAGAAAGCTATAATGCACATTGTGATCACAGGCCCGGCTTAAAATCATGTCACAATCCCTGTGAAATTTGTCAGGTTCGCAGAAAGCACTATTGCCGACTGTTCATCGGCAGCAAGACATAAGCTAGCATCCAGGATATACAAAGTGTATGAGAACAGGGTGTTACCTTGAGAGCAGGAAAGATGAGCGGGAGTGCCGACTGCCAGGCAGCAAGAAGGCGCTCATGGCTGGCCTTCAGCTCGGGGCTGCGGGCATAGTCGGTCGCCTGCAAAGCCAGAACACCTTTTCAGGCCCATCTCGTTAGTCTGGCATGACTGCCATTCATGTTCACGTGGGGAATTTGGGGGGCCAGGGCTAAAGCAAGGGTATCATGCAAGGGCTTGCATAAGGTCACACACCTCATTCTGGTCATCAGCCAGAGCACCAGGCGCCCGGACTCTCCGCAGAGTGCTCCCCGAGATGGCCTCCCTGCAGTGCAGAGTACTCTCTCAAAAGCAGTCCTCATGACTTTTCCTGCTGCACCACATGCCCATGACAAGTCATACGCCCAGCTGAGCACCCATACCAACTGATCACATGCTCATTGCATGCCTGTTGCTGAAGGCCTTTTCTGAGTGGAAGATTGTACCCTACCTGCCAAGACAGACCAAGCCCATGCCGTAGGAGGCCTTGCTTGTCATCTCCAGGATCCCAAATGTGGGCCTCAGGGCCAGGCCAATCACGCCCTTCCCGACTCCAAGCAGTGCTGTTGGAATCCCTCCGGTGTGGAAACCCTGCGAGCAGGTCATTACAGCTCAACCATACAGCTGCAGAACATATGCAACCAAGTGGTCCTACTCAAGATATTATGTTGACAGCTCTGCAACAATGCAGGTGGCTCAGGAAAGGACTCGGCACATTTGAGTCATGCGGCATGCTAACAGCGTGAAACCCTAATTGATCAATCGATACATTCCATATGTGCCACACCTGTGTGGGGTCCATCAGAGTCCCACTAATGCCAGACCACACCCCAGACAAGCCCTCCTCTGCAGCACGCCTGAACGCGTCAAAGGCGTTGGCTGGGCGCTGCACAGCGCGGTTGAGGGCGCCCGAGTCCGAGAACATCCCGGTCTGATTGGGTGGCACGTATGTGTACAAGGATAGGCCCACCCGCGAGAAGCTGCCCACCACCTGTGAGCAGCAACTCCATCTTGTCAGTGTTGGTACTCAGACAGAGCAGTGCTCTAAAGACACCTGACCGGGCAGGGTGCTTTAGGGCAGCTACCGCAATGACAGACCAACTCATTGTGTCACATTTTGGCGACCGGTTGATAGCAGGTGATTGCTGCCTGTGAAGTGCCAGTCTGAAAGTAGGGCACCATCATCCCTGGTGAAGCACTGTGTGCAGTGATCAGTCACAGCTGCAATCCCGCATAAAACATTATAGTGCACAACAGATGCAGGGTGCGCACGTCCGCAATGGCCATGAAGAAGGTGTAGCCGACGCGCTGCACGGCGCCCCGCGGGCCCACTTTGCCCGCGCCCAGCCCGGAGGCCAGCGTGTAGAAGGCGCCGCCCGCCCACACCACCGTCAGCGGCACGGCCGCTATGGCAGGCCCAGCGCCTCCCAGCACCTGCACGCCATTGCGCACATATGTCAGCTCACATCTCCACACCTGTAGCAATGGCGTATGGAATCTGCAGGTGCAGTCAAGGTTCTGGAGTGCAACTGAGAGCCACATCTTCACATCTAAAGGTACACACACAGGATCGGAAGGTACATCAGGAGATGACCCTCTGCAGTATAAGGGCAGACAGATTTTTGCAAGGCAGGTAGTGACATGTGCATGGATGTGACAGGCATGGGGGCGGCTCCAGTGGAATGGAAGTGACCTTATGTGCTTCAGAGATGGCCTGGGCCAGGTAGTGGCGCAGGAGCGAGTTAGTCAGCGCTTTCCGGCCAATCAGACGGGTGTCCATGGACCAGCCGCGGAGCAGGAGGGGCACGTTGTTGACGTTGATGAGCTGAAATCCTGAAGTCCCTATGAAGCGCCTGAAGAGGCCGCTGGCGATCTCGGGCGCCACGCCACCATGGCGGGCTGCCAGAATAGATGATGTCAGGGCGATGGTGACGTTCGCGTTGATGTCTCCGATGCGTGCTGACTCTACAAAGAACCATGACGAGTGCGAGCTCTGGCCTCGAAGCACAGTCATCTCCTGAAATGCACAGTTCACTGGTCAGTATGATGTAGCTGAAGCTGAAGGCATTCATGGAGAGGATTTGGCCTTGCAAGTAACGCCAGGAAGTGTTGCAAAGGCCTGAGCTCTTCTTGCCATAACAGCTGCTTCTCAATGCATTGAAGGGTTGTACTCCTTGAGGCAAATCTAGCCCGTGCATTTTGCCTTCCATAGTACCCTGTCTCTATGTGCACAGAGGTCCTGCGTACCTTCATCTCACGCTGCTGCACCCACAGGAGGGGCGCCCCGGCAACGCAGCCTTCGTCACGGTCCAGCGGCAGCACCGCGTTCATGGCCAGGCTCTCGACTTCGCGCGGCCCAAAGTGGGCGCTCAGCAGGCGCCGCTGCTGCTCCCGCCATGCTGCATCCTGCAGTAAGGAAGGACACATCTGAGCTGCCAGTCAGAGGACTGCCCGCAAGCAGCTGCTCATCTTCTGCATAATGGCTGAGCGTCTGCTCAGACACAAGACCTTCTTGCACATGCATGCTGTATATACAAGACGGGAGCTACCCGTCCTTGAACACAGCTAGAAGGTATAAGGTGCAGTGAAGCTAGAAGATATACCTGCCAGACATCGGCAACGGGCAGAGCTACCACGAACGTGAGGACTGCCTCCAGAAAGCCGTCTGCATTTACCACAAGAACGGTGAACCAAATGTATATCATGGAACGCCAGCCAATAGTGCCAAAGGCCTTTCATATGCAGCATGACATATCTAGTCTCAGCATCCTCTCAGTGCAGACTTGAACAGATGTCTCTGAGATCAGAGCGGCTGATCCTGGACAGCATGGTCCCTGATGGCTGAGGGCGCACCGTCAGTTTGGACGTCAATCTCCCCAATGTCCAGGTAGAGGGAGCGGAAGGACAGGATGTCTCCTTCCCGGCGCATGACAGAGGACGCTCCACCCGCCTTGGGCGTGGTGGACTGCCCGGCACCATCCCCGGGCCCGCCGGGCAGCGAGTTGGCAAAGCTGCGCACGATGCCAAAGCGCACCATCGGCAGCCCAACTGCCCGTGTGACACCCGCCTCGACATGCGCATGCGCCGCTGATGCGGGCGCCAGTACCACTGGCTGAGTCGCATCCTGCAGTCACATCAATCATACTTACAACAAATCGTCTGGCGCTGCCCACTCCTGTTGTCTCGTAGCCCGAAGATGCCAGCTCTTTGTGGGTGACCTGTGCTTCGATGGTATCCGTTCTTGCCAAGCATGCAGGCACATATGAAGGCAGGGGTCATGTCAGCACACCAGCATCTGGTTGTCCAGCTGCACCCGCTGGATGCTGCCATCCAGCTTGGCCTCTGCCCGGGTGCGCTCGGCCTCAACCTTCACCAGGTCCAGCGTCAGGTTGAACAGCTCATCCTGCAGGCCCCTGCAATCAAACACCCTTGCTGTGTCAGGAATCAACTGTCAAACACTCTCATCCTGCCCAAATCCATGAGCAGGCATACCACTTGGTGTCCCGACTTCTGCGTATCTGGCAGGGTTCCTGAGTCACCGGCTCAAGTCTGCAGAGATCACATGATGTGAGGGGTGCTGGCGAGGCGTACCCAACAACACTGATGCCGCAGCCCTCCAGCGAGAAGTCCAGGTGCATGATCTGGCCGCGCTCCACCTGGCGCACCCACTGCAGGCGCAGGTGCAGCTGCAGCTCCGGCACCGGGCTAGCGGTCGTCTGCTCGGGCAACCGGCCAGGGTGCGTCTTCGTTGTCAGACGCGGCCCTGTCGGGGGCGGCGCTGGCAGGGGGAGCCACACATACACCGGATCATCACCCTGCACACATCCAGCATGGGGGTGACAAGCTTGGAAGACGCTAAGATAGCCAGCAAGTTCCTCCCAGCATGGGAAGAGGGTTTCTAAGACGGCCACACACAACAAAGAGGGCATACCCTCACTAGAGATGGACTTCAGATGTAATGTCTGCACAGTCAGTGTATACCAAGCCACACCTTGATCTGCTTGCAGGGCAGCACAGCCTCGCCCAGCAGCTGGTTGCGCCGGCCGGCCTTGTCGTCGTACAGGCGCACGGTCACAGCCGCGTCGTGGGTGACGCGCTCAAAGCGCGCGGGGTGCTCCGTGGGGAAGTGCGGCTTCAGGCTGTGCTTGGCCGCCACCTGGTAGGTGGGCTGCCCGGGCATGGACACCTCCACCAGCGGGTTGGGCAGCTGATTGGCCTGGAAGGCCACCACCACACCTGCAGCCAACAGACATTATGCTCAGTTATGATACAGATGGAAGGATGGCTGCCTTATAGCAGCCAAGGGTCTCTATGGGTTTCCCGTAGAGCTGTTAAAGAGCCGGGTTCCGTCTCTAGCCAGTGACCTCTGCCCCTATTGACCTGAAGTGCAGTCATAAAAGGTGCCATGTTTCTCGCACAACAGAACACAGGAACATGCACAAGCACCCAATCTCTGCTATGATGGGAATGGACCCGCACCCTTGCGGGGCTGCATGCCGCATGCCTCAAGGACAGTGACCATGAGGGTAGCGCTCTGCTGCTCCATGTAGTGCTGCGACTGCACATCGTCCAGCAGCTCTGGACCTCCTGTGCCGCAGTTCTTGCCAAGAGACTCCTGCATGCAGCCACCGGCATGACATGGCATTCCACTCTTGCTAAAAGCTCAGCCACAGGCCATGTGGCACTCTCTCTGCATCCACACCCATGCATGGAAACTGTGCATATACCATCGCGCACAGCGATTCTCGATGGATATCCAGAGCTCATCGTGGAGCATCAACAGGGAACGTGCCTGCTGAGGCGTCTTGGGCGAGTCTGGGGCCTTCTGGATCCAGCCAAAGGCCTTTGCAGCCGGCACTGGGTTCAGCGCGCATAGGATCTCTGTGCGCTGGCAGAGCACATTCTCTAGCGCGGCCAGCTTGAGGCTGAGCAGGCTGCGGGCTGTCACATCCCAGGCAAACTCCAGCTGCAGCCTCCCAGACACGGCATCCGCAGCATCCCTCCTCCTCAGCGTGAACCAGTGCCTTGTGTCTGCAGTGCAACGGCCTCAACTCAAACTTGATGTGAGTGCTCATGTAGCAAAGCAAGTATGGGGGGAAAAGATGCCTATTCAACAGCCACAGGCACCCTTGTGTACCCTCTTGCTGCTCATTGAGGGCACTGCTCTGCGAACTCGGCCCTTACCACCTCCAACAGGGATGCATTTGACTGTGGTAGTTTGTTGAGAGCTCCAGGAGATTGCAGAGGGTGCTGACCTCGCTTAAGGCTGAGGGTCTCAGACAGGGGCACCTCCACGCGCCCCAGGAAGCGCGAGTTGGCCACCAGGCGCCCCGGCTCCTCTGCCAGGCGCTGCAGCTGCTCGCTCTTCTTGGAGCCGCCAACATCCCACACCTTCAGAACCGACCATGCCTCAGCCCCTTTTCTTCCCGCTCAACGGATAAAGCATGCCTCCAGCTCACACGTTGGGCTGCCGTCAGCTTGAACATGATTGAGGGCTGTCTGCTACAGAATTTAGAGGTCTGTCCAAACAGATGCTAGCCAGCTCTGGGCAACAGGACCAAAAGAACGCATCCAACACAGGCCAGTTGGCGCAGCCAAGACCTCGAAGCCATGCTCAATCTTCCATGTCATTCCAGAGCTGGTCAGCATAAACAGTGGGTGGAAGGCACTGTGATGAGCTGAATGGGCCATGTCTCACCTCCACCACCAGCTCTGAGGCGGCGCAGATCTCCCTGAAGAACAGGCTCTCTTCCCACTCCGGGTTGATGCTCTGCCACAGCACATTGGTTATCTGGGTCTGCTCTCCGACTCGCACCTGCACAGCACATATGGCTAATGCTTCAGGCTCAATGCTGGCATACAAGAGGGAGACAGCTGCAATATATGTGTGCTATATAGGCACCACCCATGAAAGCAGGGCATTAAGAATTGCGGGGAAGTGGGGTTCTTCAAGCCAGTCATAGCCACCATGAGGCTGTCTCCAGGATAAGGGAAAATACTCCTTGTGCAGAGATGTGCAGCAGGCAGGACTATCCAAGGCCATTCAGACATGAGATTGACAATCTCAATAGGCACGCACCCGTGCAAAGGGGTGGGTCAGGCGCTCCTGCCCGCACAGCTGTTCTGCCTGGTGCACCGTCACTATGAGGTCGCCACCCAGCAGCAGCGCTGAGTCACCCTCAGCTGCGCTCCGCATCAGCTGTGTCCCCTGCACCAGACACTCTGCCATCAGCTCTCAAGCACCAGTCGATGCAGCACTGCGTAGTTGTAAGATGAGCAGGGACACACGAGCTGAACAGGCTTGAGGAACTGACTTAAGTGACAGCTGTGCTGAGCATGCTATGCATGTGTAAGGCAGTGAGGCGGAAAGGTGGCCGACCTGGACATTGCGGGAGTTGCCAGAGATGGGCAGCAGATGGCCCAGGTCGCCAAAGCGACGCGCACGCGCCTCAGCGCTCAGCATGGATGGATCCAGCATTGACATCCTGGCCAGGTTTGGCTCTATCCGCGGCTCAGCCTCCACCTGCACAGACCAGTGATGATCTTCCAACAGTGCATAGTTCCTGGCAATCTTGAAGCGCCTGCTTTGTTTGTAAGCTGATAGCCCTTTTCTGAGCGTTGCGGTGAGTGAAAACGACCCGAGCCTGCCCACCTCGGAGCTGCTTTCGGAGCCTGGCTGAGCCATGTTGGAGGGCCCAGCAGCGTCCAGGTGCACGTCTGGTGTCCTGTCCATCTCCAGCAGGGTGCCCCTGGCCGAAGGTGAGCCAGCCCCAAAGCCCTGGTCGCCCTTGCTGTACACAGCATCCTCCTCAACTGGCGACATGCCACTTGCCTTGTCAGGCGAGACCACTGCCTGCGCATGGTGGCAAACATAGGTCAGTCAAAGAGCCGTCCTAATGCTGGCTACCTACAGAGAAGCAATTGTACGCCAGTGCATGGCCTCAGTGCTGATAACCACCGAGACTGGCGCACTGGTTCACGCCAGAAAACCAGAGTGGTCAGGATATAATGTGTGTTCACAAGCGGATGAGACATCTCCAGCAGGCCTGGGATCTCTCAGGCACACAGCACTGCAATTCCTGTGATAGATGTAGCACGTGCCTTCTGCTTCAGTTTCAGCCGTGGGTTGGGTGAGGAGGCGCCGCTGGTATTTGCCGACTTGAGATTGACACCTGTCTGCGCCTCGCCCTTCCCGGCCTGGGTGCTTTGCACGGCACTTGCTCGGCCGTACAAGTCCAGGTCCCTTACGCCTGTAGCCCCACACAAACTCCCTCTTCAATGCACCTTACAATCACTGAGATCTTACAGTGCCGTTCACCAAGCATTTGGGATACACGACCTGTCACAGATGCAACGGCAGCAGAGATGAAGCATCATGAACAGACACATGGCGGCGTGAGAAGCCCTCGACACTGTCAGTCAAGGCATTCCTGCAAAGGCCTCATGCAAGATCCCAGAGATAGGGATTGCGGGAGGCCTTTGCGGGCATGGAACTGCTGCCTTGCATGACTGGCGGTGCAGAAGCCTCCTCACTTCCCCACGGCTCTAGTACACTTCATGGCATCTAAGACACCGTATGCACTGCTGAAGTAGAACACCATACATAATTTGCATTTGCTCTTGCAAGGCCGTGTAGCATAAATTTGTATATGCAGATCTGCACTGTGTTTGGTCGAAGCAAGGGTCAGCGCACGCACCCGAGGCGCCGTGCAGGGCGCTGAAGCTGGCGTTGACGCGCCAGAGCTGCTCCTCCACCTGGCGCAGGCGCGCAGCCAGGTCCAGGATGGACTGCTCCGCCTCCTCCGCGCCCTGGTCCAGCACATCCGCAAAGCGCAGCACCCGCGTTGGCCCGTCCGCGAACACCGTCACGTACACCTGCGCAACACTGCCATGCTCAGGACAGGGGCATGCCTGAAGATTGTGCTTATCGACAACATCAGAAGCTGATGAAAGTGTTTGCAGCGGGTGTCTTCCTGGTCTCTGGAGAAACTAGCAGACCAGGATGACATGTATACTTGGCACTGTCTCGTCTAAAGCTGCAGCTGCACGCCTGCCTTCCTCGGCTTGCAACTTAAATTATGCTCTGCATGGAGTGGGTAAAGCGGTCACCTTGCGGGAGGATTCGGACGCCAGGAGTGAGGCAACCTTCTCCTGCAGCTCAGCGGGGACGCTGCCCTGCGCCAGGTTGTCGCTGCTGCCCGCCGGGCTCTTGGCGGTGGGCAGGCGCATCACCTGCTTGGCACCCAGCCGGTCCAGGGAGTACTCCTTGGACACCAGGCTGCCCGTCTTGTTCTTCACCCTAGCCTGCACACAGACCAGCACACTGTGAGCGCACAGCTGCCATGTCCTGGTGTGGCCCTTGACAGCGCAGATACGGATGTACTGAGAGAGCTTCCCGAAGTCGTATCAGGCTGCAACCTGGAAAGGACTTGTCTGGGGTCAGTGAGCGGCTGTAAGCACCTTCACTCGCAGGAGGTGCTCCTCGTTTGGCTCGTCCCAGGCGTACGCGAGAGCGCTGCCGTTGGGGCGCGGCTGCAGCCAGTTCCAGCGCCCGGGGCGCTCGCCCGCCAGGCAGGCTTGCACAAAGTAGATGTACACGTCGCTGCACTGGTTCTCGATGCGGTACGGCGGCACGCTCTGGTGGCTCTTGAAGGTCACCAGAACAGTGCCTGCAGAACATTATGCTCGTCAATGCGCTTCAATATAAAGCTGCCTTGCAGGCAGGGATTGGAAGAGTGCTTGTAGTGTCTCATGGCCTGACATCCACCATCCTTGCATGCGTGCACTGTTTAGCAGGGACACTGTAGAGCAGCAATAATCTGTCTGAGCAAGCACCTGAGGGGCCGACTGTGCAGTTGACAGGGACATTGATGGCCCTGCCTTGCGTCTTGCTCCTAATGCGCAGGCCAAAGTACTCCTCCCTGCACGCAATGGCGATAAGGCAGGGGCATCAATGCAGATGCTTCGGGTGCAACACAAAATGGCGCAGAAATAAGTAGGCAGTTCATGTCGAGTTGCAGTGTGGGAGGGCAAGGATGCAGTGCAGGTCCCACCTGGTGCTGAGCTTGAAGCTTCCGCTCCAATGCCACTCACTGCCGAGGGTGGTGACAGGTCGCATCACCACCTCCCGGGGCAGGTCTGCATCGTCCCAGTGAATTGCCGCCCTGCAAAGATCAGTTGCATGCTGTGGCAAGTATCGTGCAACTCCCAAATGTAAAATTGTGGGTTGATTCTGTAAGATTGTGCTGGTGCATGCGTGCAGGGCATATCTGAAACATCAACCTACCTCTCACGGGGCTTCAGCCTGACAGCGCAGCGGCCTTCCAGCGCGCCGGGACCGTCCACGATGTCTGGAGTGCCTTTCTGCTTGATCTCTATGTCCATGTCTGTCTGGTTGTCCGCTATGAAGCGGCTCTTCACCGTGATGACCTGCACATGGCAGTGTGTCACACATCCACCCTATGCATCCCAAGGATCGGCAAGGAAGTGCTGTTTGCTTTTAAGGCCTTATCAGTGCCAGCAGGTTCTGCAGCAGTCAAGCAGGTGCTGTGGCGTGGCAGGAGGACAGGCAAATACCTTGGTATGGCAGAACACGGAGGTAGGCGGCCCTGCAGTGACCTCCACTGCAAACTCGTACTCCTTCTGGACAACCCACGGCCGCCTGTGCTCTGGCTGCTGGGGCTGCTGCATTTCCAGCCCTGCACAAGCTAGCTATTACTACTCACCCACCTGCTGAAGGCCCTCAGGATTGCACTGCATGAATGACTCAATCCAGAGGGCAGGCAGAGCTGTGCATGTGTCGGTGCATGATTCAGGACAGGGGCGTACCTCTGCCAGGTTGGAGGTCAGACAACGCCCGGGACTGAGTGTTCTCCAAGGCTTCCAAGTCCTCTGTGACACCTCTGCGGTGAATTGACATGCCCTCCTGCATGTCGTAACAGCACATTGAAACGGGTAGACCGGAGGCGCAATTGCAGCAGCCCTGCTGCTGATGCTGCCTATTGGCACTACGACTGAAAACTTCCCAAGTAGCAGGAGGCTGCAAAAAATTGCTTGTTCCTTCAGTATGTGTACATGCCTCAGCCAACTGCGGGTGGTGTGCAAGGTAAGAAGATCTTGTGAAACAGCAGCCCACCCTGAAGGTGGCTGAGGGGCTGTTGGCCACTGAGTGTATGGGCGTGCTATCCACATCTAAGGCAAGCCTGAGTGGGCGCTCTGGGGTTGCAGAGGCCGACTGGAGGCTGGCCCTGATGTTTGCTGAGGACTCCTCGCCAGCGGAGGGCTGCTCTGTGAGCGGCGCTATGGTCAGCTTGATGCGCTCCCCGTCCCCCGTTGGTGTCAGCCCCACCTTCACTGCCGGCTTGGCCGACCTGCAGCACATTCCGGGTGGTTTGAAGAGCTACATTTTCAATCTGAGCATGAATCTCTGTGCCAAAGCAGTAGATGAAGCCCCATGCAGTCCTCAGAGCTGTCTCGTGCCTGCCACGAAGGCCAAAAGTAGTCTGCATGATGCATCTTGCTAGCGCCAGGCTGCCTTGCTGATAGACTATCGCAGCAAGCAGGGGAGATGCAAGGGAGTGGGGCTGCTGAGATTCCTTGCCTGCCCAGGCTGTTGAAGCGGCCCAGGCTGGAGCGCTTCATGTTGTGGGGGCTGAAGGTCTGGGAGGCCCGGAACAGCGACTCCAGGCCGCCGCGCACAGCGCCGGGCAGCTGCATCACTGCCGCCTCCTTTATCCTCACGCTGCCCTTGGAGCCTGCACAGGCGGCGAATGGAGGCAGCTCAGCATGATGGCACAGCAAGGAATGGACTATAACTGCATCTGTGGGCTGCTTGTCGCCTGGGAAGCTTCTGCACATGTGCAGAGCGCTTTGTTGGTTGGAGCTTGCTGCTTCCTCCCGGCTTCCGGCCAACAGTGTCAGTTATTATTTATTATTATCATCATCGCACAGTTCATCACTTGTCAAGAAGGTGAAGCAGATGCCCACCAACAGTGTTGACGTGGATGGTGTGTGAGTACTTCTTTCGGGGCCCTGTTGCAAGCCGGAAGCGTGTTGTTTCCTGCACGTTGCAGGCCCGGTCAGTGCATATGGCCACAGCAGCCATTGAAAGACAAAGTCCATCTCAGCATCTGCAAGCTGTGTCACTTGCAGGCAGCGGCGTGAATGGGTGAATGTGCCACCTGGGTGTTGAGCAGGACCGGCGCCACAGGGATCTCCTCTGCTGACTGGACGTCCCACGTCTCCAGAATGCCTCGCTCCGTCACAGCTCTTGGCAGAGCTGCAGTACACACGAACATTCAGTCTGCGCTGCTGCATCGTCACCTTGTGAAGATGGATCACTACAGCAGGAGTCAGGCCATCCCTACGTGGCATAGCAGGCACAGCGTCTGGACTGCACGGCATGGTTCTGCAGGCTTACCTGGTACCAGCACTTCAGCGTAGGCGCCAGGCATGCGGGCGCCCAGCAGGAAGGGGTTGGGGTGCGCAGCCGCATGGTCCTGAAACATGAGGTCCATGCCGGTGCGGTTGTCAATCCAGTAGGATGAGAAGAAGGCCACTCGGGTGAGGGGCTGCTGCGGCCTGCCCCGCGCCCGGCTGTTGTCCAGCCCCAATAGCACCAGCGGGGGGGCGCTCCTCCCTGCAGATGTGCCACCGCCTGAGCAGTTGCCCGTGCATGCTTACCAATACCCTTGATACCCATGGCTGGGACGGACGCATGGCAGAGAGTGTGCTGCCCTTGATAGCCTGTCTATATATCCTCTATACGCCTTTACATCATATGGGTGTGAGGGAGGGGCGGTCACTTACTCTCATGCAGGGGGACCTCGTTCTGATTGCTGTGCACACGGCGCGCATGCTGATTGACTGCGGCAGTGCGCCACGCCTTGAACACCCTCCTCAGAATGTCCTGGTCCGTTTCCTCCCCCTCCATCTCGGGCTCCGGCTCCTGAGAGGTTGTCGCGCTGTCTACCCAAGCAGCCGTCCGGGCAGGCCCGCTGCTTGGGCCGGGCGCATCCATGGAGCGCCTCCCGCTCATCAAATTGAAGGACACTGAGGGCTGAATACGTCCTTGCGAAGACTCAGGCGCATCAGCAGCCTGTTTGCCTTCCGACCTGCATACACTACAGGTTGCTTCAGCAACTGCATGGTGTGCTGATTGAACTGACGTGCGCCACTCTGAGCCAACAGTAGCGGCCTGATAAGGCTGCTGACATTGCTTCAAGTACATTCTGTAATGGCACACCCCCAACAATGCTGACGTCCTTGTTTGCCAAGTATACTGAGCTGGGATTGCAAACCTGCTGCCCGCTGTCTGATATGAGCTCTGCTCCAGGCTCTCTCGCGCTGTCTGGGCTCCCTCTGAGCCTTCATTGCTGGAGACTGTTGCAGGCGCCTCAGAAGCCTCCGACACGGAAGTCAGCCGCGGCCGCCCAGAGCTGAAGGCTGTGCTCAAACCATCCCGCGCACTAAGGAGCGGGGTATGATCTTTCTCTTCTGCACAGAGCAGGTATATACAGAATCCTCAATGAAGTCTGCGAGTCTGCTTACCATGGACTCCAGATTAGGCAAACCTCAAGTCTTTAAAGGTTAAGCTGTCTCTCCTATAAGAGATTTGCTCACCTTGCATGTCGAGTGTGTCGAGCATCCTGAACCCTGTGGCAATGCCTTGCGTAGTTGCGTCAGCGCTGCTGCCTTCAGGACCGAGCTCGCTCCTGGGCAAGCGCAGACCAGTTGCATTGCCCGGGCGTCCAGCCCGGCCCGGGCGCTGGATGACAGCGAGCTGTGAGGACGGCGTCCCCACCGTCCTGGGAGTGTCTGTACCCGTCCGCACACTGCGCGCCACGCCAGCACGGAAGCGAGCGCCCGCGCGCTTTAGCGCTGCGGTGTAGCGCGCCACTGTGCTGGCCTTGGGCTGGCGTACCTGCCAGTTTGTCTTGCTCTGGAGCACGACATCCTTGGGCAGCCTGAAGGCATGGCAACACATGCCTCACAAGGATGCACAATCACAATGACCGGCTCAGACAGAATTGTGCACCCAGTCTTGCCGCTTAGAGCCCGCGCAGTCACGGTACATGCGGAGGATATGAGATGTCATGAGATGTACCTGTAGATGTACTTGGCGTCCGTGATACTCTCCCGCATGACCTGGGACTCTCCCCAGCTGACCACTGCCCACTGAGCAGCCGCCAGGCCCAGGGCAGGCGCAGACACATGGACCAGCACATTGCCGCCCATGTTTGCATACACGTTCTGCAAGGAGGAGCAGCAGGATGAGGCCTCTTGTGAAGGAGGCTTGGACAGCTGACATTAGGAACCTCAAACCCTTGCCCAGCAGCCATGCAAAGTGATAAAACAGCAACATGCGCACTTGATCGGGAGAATAGGCTACCTGAGATGCCCCAGGCTTTAGTGAGAGGGTGATGTGCTGCCCAGTCTGCCCAAGGCTGGCCCGGCTCAGCTGCACCTCAATAGGCTCCGGCTCTGGCTCATCTTCTGAGGGCTCCCTGTCCCTGCCAGGAATCCTGGCCCCGATCTGCAATGTGCACAGAAGCCTGTCAAAATCCTTTGGTGAAGGGCTTTTGTAAAGGCTCTTTCTCTAGGGCAGAACAGCGCAACCTCGTGTATGCACAAGAGGGACGACAGGGGTCAGACTGGATGACACGCAGGCAAGTGAGACAGCAGCATCTGAGCGTGAGGAGGAGGAACTGACCAGGACATCCTCCTCCTCCCGGGAGAAGGGGATGGTGCCGGTGAAGGCGGTGTGCATCTGGCGGATGTCATACTTGATGAAGTCCGTCACCTTGCCCTTCCCCTGCTCCGACTTCTCCTTGCGCAGCTTCCGGAAGGGCGCCACCTGCAGCCATATTGGCAGTCGTATGGAGATCTGTATATTGGTATCCACCAACTATTACCACGCCATTGCTAAACAGCGCAAAGCAGCACCCGTGTGAAGCTCGGTGATAAGCATTCACGCCAATCATCAAAATCGCCCTCTGAGGCACAAGCTGCTCGTCAAAGATGGTAGCAGCGCTGCAACAAGAGTACACGAAGGGCTTGCTGACAGAGCCCATACCTGCCAGACAATGACGTCCAGGGAGCAGGGGAGGGAATTGGTGAGAATCAGCGTGGGCTGCAGGGCCAATGTGGCCTCCAGAGACTTCATGGCTCGGGCCATCTCCCCACGGGACCTGATGTCAATGTGCTTGAACGCCTGGAACTCAGAGTTGACCTGCACATGGGCACCATGTGAAAGCTTCAGTGAGGTAACAGCAGTGTCTGAAGCCAGAGTAGAAGCCATGCCTGCATGAGACCCTTTTTTGTAAAGCAGAAGGCCTGCTTGCAGCATGCCATGATGGTAGGATCGATCTGGCAAGGTTCACAACCACAGAACAACCACAGACCACCTCCTGTGCCTTAGTTCAAGATTTGCGACCATTATGTGCAGAGACCAACTCTTACGAAAGGTCACACCTGAGCCGGTATGACGAGGAGGCTGCAGTGCAGGGGCAGGGGCTCGATGGGCCCCCCCTCTGTGGGGTCCAAGGGCTCGCAGGTGATGAAGCCCTGCTGCTCGCGCAGCAGCTCCACGTCAGCGGTGAGTCGGATGACATCCCGCTGCGCCTCTGCATAGCCCTCTGGGCGCACGAACAGCAGCCCGCCCAGCACTGCCGTCAGCGGCAGGTACAGCCCTGAACACAGTAGTTTGTCAGCAGTGGTTTGAGGCTCGACAGAGACTACTTTGCAGGTGTGAGAAGCAGAGGCTCCACAGGAGCATCCCACCATATGGTGAAAGGGAGTGAATATGACAGGCGGCTGGCTGAGACACACCTTCACCAGGAGGCAGGGGCCCGAGGAGGGAGTCCGACTTGAGTTCAGCCTGGCGCTCTGCGCCTGCGCGGACTGCCACGGGCGCAACGAGCGGGGTGATGGGCACATGCAGGCGGAAGGCCACGCGGCGGTCCGTGAGGTTCTCCAGCCAGACGCTGGAGTGCAGGGTGATGATCTTGGTACGGCCCACCAGGATGATGTCCACGATGACCGGCACGCTGTCGTGCTCGGCCGGGGAATGCATGAAGTAGCGGTACTTGCCCACCACGCTCACAGCCACATCCTGCACATGTGACCAACCATGAGGACCACCCAAGGCCAAAGACAGGGGTAACGTGCACAAAAGTCAGCATTGCACTGGGCTCGATTGTCCATGATGTGCTCTGGGTGTCTGTATCGGGGCAGATCAATGTATCGCTGCAGCACAGGGCCTGATGTACTCGCTGCTCTGCAGCATGCTGATGGTGCTTGGGCCAAGTAGTCCAAGTATCACTGATGCACTACAGCTATAGCCAGACGACGCCAGGTGGCATACCTTGATGGGCATCCAGTTGCCTTCGAAGTAGAGGTTGATGACATTGCCGACCTTCTCGACAGAGCCGCCCTTGGAGAAGGTGGACACACTGAGCACCTTGCGTGTTGGCACCACCTTCAGCGTCTCGCTCTCCCCGCTCTCCAGGTGGAAGGTCCGCTGCACAGCCTCTCCCTGCATGGCCACAAGAGAAGAACTTCAGCACCACACACTGGTCAGGGTGGTGCAAACACATGGTCGGGTTTCCTGACTACCAAGTGATTTGTCGAGCTGCCTGCCCGTTTTCTACGGAGGAGCACATTGCTACCAGAGTGTGCAGCAGCACAGAGTAATGCAGGGTGAAGCATAGAATTACCGAGTCGACCCAGTAGTACACACTGAGTCCAGAGTTATTCTGGATCAGATACTTCTGAGGAACCCTGCACAACAGGCCATCGTCAGTGACACAGAGAGCATGCAGGCATGTTACTTCATCTGCTCGCCCAGTCTGATGAGCTCAAGCAGCTGGGGTATGCTCTGATCTCATCTCAGTCTCAGAGGGGAAGGACAAGTCATTCTGACCTGGAAGTGATGGCACCGCGCTGCGCCATCTGCTCGCCCATCTCGGGGCCGCTGTCCAGCTGCGCCATCTTGGTGTTGGTGGACACGGTGGACGGAGTGGGTCCCCCCTTGGGCACCCCAGGCGCCTTGGGGGCGATGTCCAGCAGCGCCTGCACAAAGGCGTGCGCGTCGCCCAGGCTGAGCAGCGCCGCGGGGTTGAACTGGATGTTCAGGCGATCCTCAGAGCCTGCCCAGATCCGCCTGCAGGCAGTAGCACAGGCTTGGTGTGGCCTTCAAGGTGGTAAGAGCAGTCAGAGGCACCAAGTGCCACACTGGAAGAAGATGGGAAACAAAAGCCTTGCTGATGAATGGCTTGGCACTGACATTCATAAGAATCTGCGGGAAGCCACTGAAAGGTCAGAAAGGGGCTTGCCGCTGGAAGTCAGAGCGGTAGATGGGGGAGACGATGTCCATGAGCTCCAGGTGCAGGGGCCAGTTCTCCCAGATGGGCTCCCAGCGGCTGCTGCTGTTGTTCAGGAAGGACGCCCACAGCCGCATCATCACCCGCCCCGCCTGCGCACACGCAAGGCACATCTTCTCAGGTCCCCAGAGGCGCAAGTTGAAACGAGAGAGGTTGGATTGACCAGGATACCATGTCTGCTCTGTACTTTCCGATTCAAAACCATGTCGTCTCTGTATGCTCTGATGCATCCTACATTATGTCAAGGAGCGGAGTAAAGCAAAAAGTCACGGAGTGCATGAAGCGCTCCAGAAGCCCATTGTACGCAGCCAGATGACCTAGCCAGGCATTTGAGCCCTCCTAGGGGCTTGCTTCAGTGTTAGACATCTGAAGACTTATATCCGGCTTCTGGAGCGCTTCACACATTGGATCTCATACCTGATTGGGAGGCCTGTCGGCGAAGCAGGCATTCCGGTAGAAGTGGCCGTCCAGCTGGTCAACAGAGACTTGCAGCACATCGGGCGCGCCGTAGGTGGTCAGCTTGTCATTGCACAGCACCAGAGACACTGTCCTTATGGCCGCGTCCACCCTCAGCTTGCTCGGGCGGAAGCCCTGCTCCTGGACCTGTGATGCAAGCAGCATCCACATCGGTGCCCGCCTAAAGGGAGCCTGCACTCTATGCAGCAGCAAGGTAGACCCCAGGTCTGCCTTTTTCCTCCTCTGAAGTAGCTGCTGATGCAAGATCCTTGTCACAACGCCTGTCAGTCTTCAGTCCTGCAGGGTTGCACTGTTCTTGCACCAGACAGATGCTGCAGGAGTAGGAGAGGCAGGGCACTTTTGAACCCCTGAGACGGGCTGCCCGCCTCAGATACTCTCAGCAGCACATAATGCACACCTCAGCAGCCATGGGCGCAGGTGGCATGTCAGCAGTGTTGGGCGCCATGAGAATGGCCTCGTTCATCCACAGGATGCTGTGCAGGAAGGGCACGTGCGAGAAAGCGGCCCGCCCCGTCAGCGAGCCCAGCTTCAGGCTCAGGCGCACGCTGGTGGGTGCGTGGTTGACGGCCACCACCTTTGCCTTGTCATCGGCCTGCAAGGCCCATCATCGGCAAGTCAGTGTGTGAATAACTCTACAGTCTTCAGAAGTGGGATAATGCAAAGCAGCTTCGTCTCAGAAAGAAGCTGCTCAGCTCTCTTTGCTTCTTTTTGAGGAGGACCCTAAGTCAAAGTTCCCAGCCCATGCTCTGCAACAACGAAGAGCAACCTTCCAAAGCTTCAAGGACTGAGCTCCCTGACAGATGGCAATTTAACCAGAGGGGCCTTGTGAATGGAGGTTGCTGCACCTTGTTGTGCTCTGCATAGTCCACGAGGAGCTCCTTGGTGCGCGGGGAGGCCACCACCATGACCAGCTCGTCCAGCATCGTGCTCTCCTCCGGCTGCTCGCTCATCTCTGGGCGCCCCAGACGCCTGAGCACCTCCGCTGCAGTGGCCTGGATCCACTTCTCCTTGGCCCTGTGAGGGTATGAGCAGGGACTAGCATGAGGGCACCCTAGGGTTGCAATAGCCGCAACACCTTCTAGGGCTCAACGGCAGAATGGCACAACAGGTCTCTGTGCTGATGTTTGCCCTCAGGGTGCACGCTCCATTCACTTGTCAGATCAGGGCAGACGACACTGTGATGATGATAGTGTTCTTAAAGAAGGCCTTACTTGGAGGACCTGCGAGTGGACTTTCTGCGGCGGCTCAGCATCTGCTCCCAGCGCCAGCGCCGGAATGCGCGCTGGATGACAATGGCCGCATGCACTGCCTTGCTGTACTCTGCCTCTGCCATTGCTTGCGCCATCTGCTATCACACACCATATCATCGCTACTTGTCCAGTGTCAGTCCAGCTTGTCATTTCACAGATCAGGATGCTAGACTTTTGCTATGCAGCAAATCTGTGGAGGTTACTGTACGGGATCATCCTGAAAAATGACTCCCTGAACTGTGCAATTCCTGCTGGAGCCTCAACGGCATGCGACAGACACTGGTTGCCAAATGACGAGGTGCAAAGCACATGGTTCATTGCCAAGGCCTGGACAAGCAGTGTCTAGAGCATGCCCAAGTAAGCTCCAGCAGGTATCACAACTCTTCCAGTGAGGACATGAAAACTGATCCACCCTACAGTATGGGCAGGCGCACCTGCATCTCCAGCCTGACACTGCAGCAGTGCGGCAGCAGCAGGCAGGTCACGAGCGCAGTCGGGTCGCGCACAAACGCTGCAAAGTTGCGCAGGTCGACGCGCGTGTCTGACTCGCCGTCCCCGCCCGCAGCATATGCAACGCGCAGCCCGGACCAGGTGGCTGCCAAGCCCCTCTGTTCCAGGCGCAAGGCAGTGTCTGCACACAAATGCTCATGTCGACCAGCATTTGCCGTTCCAGGATCCACAGACAAGACACATCATTGCCGGCCGTAAAATGCAAGTACAGTTGGCTGAGTAGTGCCCCCCATGCTGTCCAAACTCCCAAGTAACCAAATATGCACTATGCAGATCATACAAGGTGGGTGCGGCACTGCATAGCCTGTTAGCTTGGAAATTTCTCATCTGTGGATTGGTCTATAGTCTGACTCCATACCTGGACTCTCAGCGCTCAGGGCAGTGGCTGTCAGCAACACGTCTGCAATCTTATCATGCAGCGTCATCATCGCAGCACTGCCTCCAAACTTCTCCCTCACAGCGTCAAAGTTGGCAACCTGCAACAGCCATGATGCTCTCACAACTGGTTGCGTCCCTTTTTATTCTTGCTCAGCAGCTTCACTGCGGGACTGTCTTGCTGTCATGAGCGGCACTGTTCATGCTCGCCTTCCCTACAGGCTCGACAATGACAGTGCAACAGATGTCAATCTGCAGGAATGAGGCAGCTTGACACAGGGAAAGAGGGCCCGTCAGGTGAGCTGAGGCACCTCACCTTGTCCAGCACAGGAATGAACATCTGCGAGTTGAGCAGGAGGATGTTGAAGTACAGCCAGGGCTGCAGCATGGCCATGTCCAGGGCGCCAGCTGCCGCTGCGCGCGCAGCTGACTTTGCCGCGTCTGAGTGGCCGCCTGGAGAGGCTGACGGCAGGAACACAGACGTGATGGCGGAGATGAGCGACGTGTCGTGCAGGAAGGGCCACTGCACAAGAGCCTTGTCCAGGGCTGTCTGCACTGCCACAGTGCCGTCCTTCTGCAGCGCTATGGAGATCTGCAGCACCAGCAGGAACCCAAATCAGACTCAGGTACCTTCAGGCCCTTGTCAAACATGTGCAGTGGCCATGGGACCATCAGGCGCTCCATAACATATACTTAAGTGCACAGGAAGACATGGTTGAGGAGCCACTTAAGGGAGGGCTGAGATTAGGAGGACAGTGTATAGTACTGAGGCAGGGGCGGCATGCCAGGTCAGGCAGGGATTACTACCTCCAGCGTCATTCCAGGCGGAAGCTGAGAGGCCTCTTCCTGGAGGTGCGCAGCTTCCTTCACAGGGTGAATGGCGGGGGAGCTGATGAGGTGGATCACTGGTGCGCCATTCTGGCACTCCTCAGCCAGCTCAGGCACAGCGCAGACCTCTACCACGGACGCCAGTTGGGGAACAGCTGACGACTCGCTTGGCGCCCTGGTCTTTATCTGCCTGCGCAAAGCCATGCAGCAACGCTGTGGGGTCACGTTCTGGCAGAAGATGGTGCCAAACATTGCAAAAAGAATCGAGTGATTAGCAGATGTCTGGCATAGTCTGCCACAATGCGTGGGCAGATGTCTGGGCATAGTCTGCCACAATGCATGCATCTCTGCAAAGATCCAGGGTGAAGGACACAGGCATGTATGGACAGGATCTTGCGTAGACTGTGCAGTCGTACTCAGCTGAGCTTGTACAAGACAGCTTCTGCGGGGGCTTCTCAACCCATCTGACCTTGATAGTACCCAGATTCATGGTCCTCATGATTTTGTGCAACAGTGATTGCAGGTGGCAAGGCATCTGAGATTGATTCCCTGAAAAGGACAGCAGGCTAGCACAGGTGACTATGTTTCCTCAGGGAGACACACCTCAGGGAAGCGGTGTAGGGGCTGGAGGGGGCCTCAGAGGGCCCCACGCTGAAGCCACTCTTGAGCATGACACGAGTGTCACGTGGCGGAGCCTTGGAACCAGCGCCCAGACTCTTCCCCGAGCGCTGCAGCTTCTTGGCGTCCTGCAGCATCACATGCAAGAGCTGAGGATCCCTCTGTTTCCTACATCGCACAGACTCTCTGGGAAGGACATTGCCTACTTCTCATCATGAGAGCACTGATGTCAATGCCAGAGCTGTAGCAGTGTGAGGGAGGGTCAGATGAGTGCGAGGGGCTTGCCTGCAGGGTCTTGGTGCGCTCAAGCAGCAGCTCCCCTGCCCCTTCTGCCCGGGGCCCACCCACGCCCACGCCGGGCACAGATGATGTGGCCCGCCCGAGATGCCCATTGGTTCTATGGTAGTCCATGGCGCTGTCTTGCGGCCCTGCAAGGCGCCGTGACACGCTCAACCATGGAAGCAAGCTTGCAGGCGTTAAGTATGAAGCTGCGCAAGAGGTTTCCAACTGAGGAGGCAACTGCAGAGCCTGCAAGATGCCACAAGCGTATATGACTGGGCTTCAGCCCTTGACATCTGCTATACCTGTTGTGCCGGTGCTGCTCTTAGCTTGCCCTGTCGGGATGGGGCCCCTGTCCTGGCTGCTGTTCAGCGTCATGGTGCCGTCCGGCACAATCTCAATCTGGCTCATGACGCCAGAGTAGCTCAGACGCAGGTCGTCGCACTCCACAGAGGATGCTGCGATGCTCATGTAGGTGCTCCTGCAAGCAGTGCGCATCATTGATAACCTCTCCACTGTGCAGACAGAAGTCCCTCCTGATCTCGCAACCGTCTGTCGACCAGTGACATCACTTGGGCCACTAAATTGCAGCTGGTCGCCAGGCGATTAATAATGCAATGTTGCCTACCTGCAGAGCTGGAGGGTGGCCAGGTTGAGGTTGACGCTCCCAAAGCTGGCGCGGGCAAAAGGATGCAGCTGGGCCTTGGTGGCTCCTGGGAGGCTGCTGCCAGACTGCCAGTGCTGGGGCTCTGCCTCCAGGACCAGCTGCATGTGATCGAGACGTCAGCACTTACTCATAGCGTCTTGCCACAAATATGAGCCCTGTTCGCCTGAAGCCTGTCACCCAGACGATGGAAGGCAGATTAGCCTGGGCACGATGTCATCCTCATGCATGGCGCGTTATCAGCAGCAACAACTAGGAACGTTCTGAGACTGGGTCATAGCTCAGTCCAGACATCAGACATTATAGTCGAGCTGTTGACAGGCATCATGCGCAAAGGAGAGTTCCTTGGCTGCCACATCTACACATGCATGCTTCTGGGTGCTCACCACCAGGCTGGGTGCTGCGATGGTCATGTAGAAGTTTGGGCGGTCCCCCGCGGGCGCATCAAAGTTGAGGTCGGCGTTGAAGGTGGTCCGGGGCTCCTCGGGAACGGGCGGGGCAGGGCGGGCTTGGGCAAAGCTGGACACCTCCACCAGATTCCCTTGCACAAAGCCCAGCAGGGACGAGTAGTTCCCGTTGTTGAGCACCGCCGCCATGTCTGTGGCCTCGACGTGCAGCTGCATGTACTTGTCCCCCGAAGCCGCGTGCTGCTCAAACATGATGACGGCGTAGTTGGCCTGGTGGATGAACGGATCCCTGCACAAAGTGACCTCGTCATAGGAGTACTGATGGTGGAATCTGGCGACCGGGTCAGTACATACAGACTGGACACATCACAGGGCTCTATTCCTAGACCAGAGCAAGTCCCTTTGAGGAGAGGCAGCGTGCACCCTTTCAGGGATTCTGATGAGCACGAGGTGGGCGGACAGTGAGAGACTGCTGTCAGAAGTTGAGATCTTCAGAGCGGTGCTCCTGCAGAAATTACCTCTCAGAGAGCCCATATTGGTCCATGGGCCAGGCGAAGACGTCCACGCTGGAGGGGCAGAACTTGGCGCGCCGCCTGGACGGCGCAACTCCAGTGGCGCCAATTGTGGCGCACCGCACCACAAAGGCGTCCGCCAGGACTGCAACGCCAACCTCTGCTGCCATGACTTCCTCGTCTGCACAGCAGTGCCACTGTGTTACAGCTTGCTCTGCACCCCAAGAACATCTGCCCGGACTGTGCTGCCTGTATCTGTGACCTTCAGCAGAGGGCAGTTCTTGGTTTCCAGCCAGCTAGCTTATTCTCACTGAGGTTTCTCCAGCCAAGCTCAGAAAAAAATTGGTAAGGTTAAGAACTCAGAAAACCCATGGATGCAAAGTCACTTGTACAACCAGGACATACAGCCTTTGGATAGCATGTTCAGGCATGGCTTCAGTGTGTTAGATAATCCTGGGGCCCGGTGTCTGCACTGGCAGGGGTATAGCACCTTCAGTGGCGCGTGAGGAGGGCGCCTCAGTCCTGGTGTCCTCAGGCAGCTCCGCAGGGGCGCTGGAGGAGCGTGCAAGGGGCAGCTGATGGTCACCCGACATGGTGCCCTTGTCAGCAGCCTCCTTGCCCTTGCCCACGGTCCTGCTTGCACAAAGTCTTTTTAAGCAGTGGTGACAATTAGGCGCATATCCGTGTTCCACAAACAATATGCCACAAACATTAGCCTGGCTAGGTGCTGCCAGTTGATCGACACCAGTATGGTCTAAGACACAGATCAGGGCGTACTGAAGAGCTCAGCCTGTGCTAACTGTGTCTTAAATCACACTGTGCATGGTGACTTTCAGATGAGTACCACTGAGACGAGGTTCGCCGTGCGCCCCATGAGCAAACAGGCTCCCTGAGGCCGGCTGTCATATTGCAATAGGCATGGTTGCATGAACCCGTATGTGGTGCATGTACCTCTGCAGCTGCTCGGGGGCCAGCTTCTCCACGCTGCTGGGCAGGGGGAGCATGATGGACTTCTTCTCCTGCCGCCTGGATGTGGCAAGTGCGGAGCCCCGCTTCGGACGGGGAGTCCGGGAGCTCTCGGGTAGGGGCTCCTCTGCAGAGATGTGCAGCACGCCGGACGTGCTGTCTGGCGGGGGCGGCTCGTAGGAGTCCCCCACAAAGAGGACCCCGCGCTGCTCCTGCAGCAGGTCTGCATGGAACTTGCGCTCCTCCCGGGCCTCCCAGTTGGAGAACTGCTTCATGGCCTGCAGCACATGCAATCGCACTTCTCAGCTTGCTTCCCGCAATCTGTGGTGCATGCCAGCAGGAGCGGGGTGGTCGGCCAGCGCAATTCAGCAATATTGGGCGGTTTTGCGGGAGGTTGGCCTCACCTTTGTGAAGACGCCGTCAGTTTCCTCCACCTTCTCCTCATCAGGACCCACAGTCTCCTCGTGACCATGGCCATCCTGCTCCTGCTCCTTCTCTGCACCAAGACATGAACAGGTTGAACCCATTGCAGATCGCAAGGGTCCTGTACACCACAGGATGGCTCTGCCCACATGTGCAAGTGAAGTCACAAGCAGGCAAGAGCAACACGGGAAAGTCAAAACCATCAGGATAATGTAGCACCAGACACAAATGACCATTCAGCTTCAACAGACTTCGCACCAATTACCATCACGATGATTTGCAAGATCAGCCATTCCTTGCAGCTCCCTCATAAATTGCAATATGCAGAAGACACTTGTGAGTGCTCGGCACCTGGTCCAGGTTTGGATGGGGCCTTTGGGGTGGCAGGCCGAGCCACTCTGCGGGCCAGGCGGCTGTTGGCGATGCTGGCATCGACCATGTCGGGCACAGAGGGCAGCCGCGCAGTCGCCAGGGCAGAGTCGGGCAGCGCCAGCCCGGGCACGCCCACCATAAGCACCTCCGCATCGCACTCCAGCACCTGCCGAGACCTGCGCTCACGCCAAGCATGTGTCAACCAATCCAATACACTCTTGAACAAGGCCTTGGACCAGACAGGTGAAAGCATGGGCATCGTATGATGACTGCTTCCTTTGCACAAAAGGCGACGAAATTAGACAGGCCTGGAGTGTTGATGGATGCTCAACAAGCTCTCCTGACCTCCCCTAGATACGGCACCACACACCCACCGGACTCTGTTGTGTGCAGCCATGTCAATCTTCTGTGGGAGATCAGGCCACTCACTTGGAGCTCGCAGGCAGCAGGACGCTCAGGTTGCTGACGTGCAGCAGCAGCTGCATCGGTTGCTGCTTGGGGCCACTGGGCCCCTTCCCCTTTGAGGATGACGGCTCAGCTGCGGGCTGGGCAGCTGTGTCGTCGTCCAGGAGGTCTGTGTTGGTTCGCAGACCCCGTGCCACGATGGACATCCCAAAGGCAATGTCATGCAGGAACCTGCAGGGCCCACCACAGACTGAGCCCACAAATATGATTGCCATGTCTATCCAGGAACTCCCAGCGTGCCAGCTCTGAAAATACATCAGAGCAGATTCCACTGCTCCTCATCAGGTGTGGCAAGGATGGAGGGAGTGCATAGGTGGCTGATGAAAAGGCGACTGGCATATCACAAGGAGTCCATAAAGACCTCAAAAGGGCTTGCCTGAAGAGGACCAGGACGCGGGGGTTGGCCATCTCAATGACCAGAGAGGGCGCGACAGACTGGTCGTGCGGCTGAGTGTACTCCAGGCTCATGCTGCAGCTCTGCTCTGCGGAGTTGGGCCGCAGCACCATGCTGTGCTCAGGCCGCGCCTGCAGTGCCATGACCGCTCAGCCTAAGCTTGCAATGCTAGTTCTCCAAAGTTATCTGGGCCGTCACATGCAGGGTGCATACAGTCGATCCTGCCATATGTCATCGTAGTGAAAATGCTTGACAGAGAACAGTTCAAGCGCTCCAGATCCCTAAAAACCTTGCGATACCTGTGCCGAGAGTTACACTATTAAAGGTAGCCTACTTTTGTTTCTATATGCCACCTGCCAGGCAAGGCAAAGATTCTGTCACCTGCATGTCTCGGAGGCTCATGTCCTGCACAGTGAGAGCCACAATGACAGCACTGCTGCCGCAGGGCCCATCGCAGGCAGTCTCTGAGGCGATCTCTGTCTTCAGAGCAGCGTCCACAATCTTGAAGGACACCAGCTCCTGCCCCATCACCAGCAGCACCAGGTCCAGACCCACCAGCCCAAGCTGAATCTGCACCACACAGTATGTGCAGCTTACGGCAAGCGCTCAATGGTACTACCAGCTTCATCCCCACCGGATGAGACACCACGTTTCAAGCATGAGCAAGCTGGTGCATGACCAGGTGGTGACTCCCAGTGCGAGTGGCAGGGCCAAATGTCAGAGTTTCATCGTTGAGGCAACACACCTTGAGCCCTGGAAAGGTGGCATCACTCTTTTTGGCTGGTACTGGGACCTCGTTCTCACCTGGCATGGGTGCGCCTGCAAGAACCACCAGCAGTGTGAATTCACAGCCTATGGAATGCAGATCATGACAGTGCTCATCCTTACAGAGGTAGCTCAGTATAGCTGTGGGTGGTACAGGGTGACTTTTATGGTACCTGTGGTGACATTGGCAGGGCTGTCCTCCAGCAGGGCAAGGATCTGGGCCGTGAATGGCAGCAGCATATTGCTCGAGCTCACTCGCAGATTGGTCAACAGCTGTCCCACCTGCACCATGATGTCCAACGTCATATCCTGTTGCAGCATTGCATGATCATGCACAGGGTACTGTCGAAACATAGGGTACGACTAGGAGCATTGTGCAATGAATGAGAGGCAATATGGTGACAGCCCCCGATTCTGTCCTCACAATCACAGACAATGGTCACATGCGGTCGGGGCCATGCCAAGGAGATACCTCCACTTGCAAGTGGGCAGGCTCAGGGGGTTGGCTGTGGTGGTGGCCGGAGAGGCCGTGCATGCTGAAAACCAGCGAAAGCTGTGGCCCCAGCACACAGCTGCCAAGGAAGCTGGTGGCCTTGACACCCGTTTGCAGCGTCCCGAAGTTGCGCGACAGCCCTGAGAACATGCGCTGCTTGGAGCGCAGCTTCAGCACTATTGCCCTGCAGGCTCTCAGCCACCTGCGTGCACCAGGTGAGGAGTTGGACCCTACCACGGGCAAAAGAGACAGCTCAACGGCACAGACCAAGAAGGTTGCTGTCACCCATCATCAACCCCAACCCACGACAGGATCTGAGCACACACAGTTAGGTCCAAAGGAATTGAGGCACAGCACTGGCAGTGACAAACCAAAGTGAGACTTTGCATCCAAGCACAGGTGCATGCAGACCTTTTGGCAGACTTGCTGACGCTGACAACCCGCAGGATGCGCCGCCTGTAGTATTGGGCGTATGAGTCCAGCTGGGCAGCCCTTGTGGGAAGCGGCCTCAGCAGGTACGCAAACTTGGAGGACGGCCGCAGCTGGAGATCCCTTGCCAGGATGCCGTCCATGGTCATCCCTGCCTTCAGCCCTCCATTGCCCTGCGGACCTCAATTGGCTGTATTAGGCAAATTTTAAGCACAGGGTAGGACTGCCTATCGCTTGAATTCACAGCAGAACACTGGGCTCACACAGCCAGATAGGCAGTAGACTTCTGGACTAAGATGAGCAGCTCAAGGCACCAAGTTTTCACTTCTGCCGAAAGGTCCTCACATACGGCTGCAGGTTGCCCAGTGACAGGACGAAAGCAGAGCCGGGACCCTACCGAGTAGGTCATGTCTGCAAGGAAGCCCACGACTTTGATGCCATAGAGGGGGGTGATGAAGCGGCCCCAGGCATAGGCCGGCTGCCCCTCCTTGATCTGCTTCCCCCACTCCCAACGCCTGAAGCGCCCCGCAGTCCCGCTATGCCTCTCCTTGGACACCTGTGTGAGAGGTATATTCTTAGAGAGCCATGGGCCTCTGCAGAAGTCCTGCTTGCATCGAAGTAGTCCCTACAGTGGCTCGTTCAAAGCTAGAATGGTTCATGTGTATCAATCTGCCACAACAACTGTGATACAATTAATGGCATTGTCGAGAGCTGACTCACCATGATGATGGAGGAGATGAGGGGTATGTGCAGCGTGCAGGCCACATGCAGATGGGATGACGACATGTATGACAGCTTTGAGCGCGAGCGTTTCCGCCCCTTCGTGCGCGCTGCGGCGGGCCGCCATGCTGGCGCCAGGTCAGCCTGGAGCGTCCTCACAATGGACAGCACGTGCGCGACCTGCCAGGGGGAGATCCAGACCTGTATGACAGCTTCACCCATGATGGGAAAGAACAGGGCACTTGACAAGCCATACGTATAGCACAGCGGTGAGGCAAGGGCCTTGTATACTAATGCTTCTGAGCTAGTACCCAGGAGCCGACAAGGTGGATTTTCTAGGCTTACCATGACGCCAATGGCTCCCAGTGACAGGCTGGCATTCAGGCTGCTAGGTGCAGCTGGCACCAGCAGCGTCTTCTGGGCCAGCTCAGCCTGCGCTGACGCCACCTGCAGACAGCGTGACAGTAAAAGGCTTAGTTTCACACCTCAAGAAGTCTTTTACCATGCATACATTCCAGGACCTTGCAGGTGATTATGTGGAAATATAAAGGGAGGCCAGACGAGCAGCAGCACGGAGCAGTCTGTGTGTCAGGTTGAGAGGAAACAGACCAGCTGTGAATGGGTGGGGCACTCTGTATGGCTATTTTGTTAAAGAGTGGCGTGCCTTCATGAGGGGCACCAGAGGGAAGGGCGGGCAGCACTCCGCATGGTCCTTATTCTGGCGCCCACTGGTGCTGGGGCGCTGCGGGCCTCCTGTCTCAGAGCCTGCAAAGGCACTGCTTGGCCGCCTGTCGCTCCTGCTCTGCAGCCTGAAAGGCTCGTCCGGGCCCTGGTGCAGGAAAGATGAATTGTCAGAGCTTTTGGAGCTTTCTAGGTGCCACATGAGGCCAGCCAGAATAAGCATGCACGAGGCAAGCGGATTGTGCCATCAAGGATGTGCAAGCAGTGTTCCTGAGGACCCGTCACATAATAGTATGCAAAGAAGCCCTGCAAGCTCAAGAGGGCTCACTGGATACAAGGGCAGGTCTTCTGGGTGGGCCCAGACTTGCGCCATGGCCTGCATCTGAGGGTCAGCATACTCCTGCATGGCCTCCCCGTCCCGGGAGGACCTCTGCAGCAGCGTTGTGCGCGTGCTGACTGTCCTGAAGCTCAGCAGCTGCTGCGGCAGCGCCCACCCGTGCTTCCTGCAGCAGGCAGGGCGACAATGAGAAACTTCTCTCCTCGGAGACAGAACAGCGTCAATCCCCACCTGGCTGAGGATGAAGGATCGGTCCTCTTGAGTGGTGTCCTTGCAGCGCCACGTCTTAGGCACAGACATGCAAGGGCCCACATAAGAAAAGGTAGGAGGTGACGACCTTGAGGAGGGAGCCTGGTAGCAGAAGAGATCCATGTAGGCATGGAAGCTGCTGCACTGGGTGGCCCCCCGGTGCATGAAGTCCTGGAAGTCCTCCCCATAGACCTGCATGCGGATGCTGGAGACCGCCAGCACCAGCTCATACTCTGACCCCGCATCTCTGCTGCCCGCTGAGCCCTTCCTGGGCGTCTTGCGGGCAGAGATCTCGGTGTGGTGGTACTGCACCACCCCCACAATGCCTGCATGCACATCAGGGAGTGTTAGTCATGTGCTCTCGTCTGGCTGGCTCACATCGTGATCGTGTCCATGTGACCCTACTGTGGGATCATGCCTCTATAGCCATGCTCTGGCTCTGTCTTTGAGCATTCATCAGTGGTCAGCTTACAACATATAGGTCCACACTGCGATGCAGACTCTGGAAGGGTTAAATGATGAGGGGATGCACACCTGGACAGGCAACCTTAATGGTCGTGAAGGGGATGTCCTTCTTGTTGTGGATGGGCAGATGGTGGGCAGCAAATGCCTGCTTTACACGCTCTGACAGCGAGGCGGGCTGCCTCGCATCCAGACTTGGCTCGGCCTTCGGCAGAGCCGCAGCAGCTGGCGGCGCAGAGTTGGCCAGGGGCATGTCCCTGATTCTGTCCAGCTGTCCCAGAAAGGACAGCCCCGCCACCACTGCATCTGTGTTGTGAGAGACCTGCAGCAGTCAGATCAGTCAGATGGCAGACATGAATGGCATCCAGTGGCTCAGGCACATGCAGCACGGACAGCTCTGACATGTCAAGCTTTCATTGAAGCTCAGGAAGGCCTGGACTTGATCTTTGGCCTCTTGGCATTTGGGCAAGGCGCACAATTCTTCCTACAATGATCCACAATGAAAGCAGCTTCTTGCTTGAGATACTTGTCATGAGCAACAGACTCATGTAGCAGGTCTGCAAGGAGCTCACCTCAATGCCTGCAGCCTCCACATCTATCTCCATGCCCAAGGGCTGCAGCATCTCCCACAGCAGTATCTTCTTCCCCTGCTGCCTGACAGCATGATTATCCGCATTTGCCGATCCTCGCCCAAACTTGACCACCAGGAAGCTGTTGGGCGTCTTGGCAGGCTTTGTCTGGACCCTGCTTGCGGCTGCGTGCAGGTCTGCTGTGGCCAGGAGGCGCGTGCAGTGCGAGGAGGGGCTCTGCACGACCATTGCTGACAGGGGCTCGTCCAGCGCCCCCAGGCCCCCAATGGCAATTGAAGCGCATGAGAGGGACGCTTGACCTGCATCGACCACAGTGCATCTGTAGCGGCACCATGCTGCAGGACAGCTACAAGGCCAGTGCATGTAGACACAGATATGCGCAGGGATTTGAGGGGCCCAGATTCAGTTTAATAGACCCAGCAGAACTGGGTTCTCCTGCATAATTAAGCACCAGCTCTGAATGGCCTTGGACCAGCCTTCTGCAAATGCCAGTGTACGTGGAAAGACGCCTTACCTGCAGTCGGAAGGTTCAGGCGCACTTCCCTGACAGCTGCCTCAAGGGTGTGGAAAGGACTGCCGGGCACCCTGGGCGTGAGGGCCAGCCACTCCTCCCCTGTGCTCAGCTGCAGCCCCACCTTTGGGCAGAAGACATGCAGAGACATCTCCAGACTGCCAGCTGAGTCTCCTGCGCAAGTAGAGTCACGTTATCAGGCAGGAGCTGCAGAAGTGTCACCTTCATGCTTTATGGCTGCAAACTGGCACAATATGCTATCCTGAATGACAGCTTCTCTTGCATAGGTCCTGTCTACAAAGCCTATTCAACTGCCACAGCGGCGGTACACCTAGCCTTGCTGAGAAATGTCCTGATCTTCCACTGCTTGCACGTCTCCAGAGAGCAAAATCTTGACCAGTCAAAGCCAACGTCTCGCAGATTCTGCTCTGATGGAGATGCATGAGGCGAATGAAGGTCAAGAGCATTTTGTTGCGTACTTCTTGCTGCATTATCAGTGAGACGAGCCCCACACAGCAATAAGATGAGGCATGCCTGTTGCGTTAAGCTGGAAGAGCATGGCTTCCAGGGCCTTGGGGAGCGCCTGTGGGGAGCCCACAATGACGTCCACAGCATCCATCACGTGCTGGGTCACCGCATGGCTGAACGTCAGGTTGTGGCTGTGCACAGCAGCCACCCCTGCATGACGGTTGCTGTGTTCATTTAAGCTTCATGGCAGGAGGACAGACTTGTCTTCAACTCGCACTATCTCCTAGCCGTTCAATGTGCCCGCTACTGGTCAAGCTTGCACATAACATGCAGTCAGGACACTTACCAGCTCTGAAGTGGGCGATCTCCTCCAGGCTGAGCCGATCTTCCAGCACAGCGAGCTCGCCCTCATCCGCCTTGTCAGCCTTTGGCACCCTGCGCCGGCGCCACCAGCCCAGCTGCGGCTCGTGGAAGCTGGGATACCTGGCCGCCCTCCGCGCATACAGCGCCTGCAACAGGGGATGCTCAAGCAGCTCAGCAGACATCAGCAAGCATAAGTATTAGAATTAGAGACACTCATACAATAGCAATAAGGAACCACAATACCACAGCTGGCAAATCTTACACCCTAGGGCAACGGCTATCGTGCACTTGGTAATATCAATAGCAAGTACCTGATACAGCTGCCGATTTGCGCGGCGCTGAGCGATGCCAGAGACGGGCGCCTGGCGCCTGCTGATCAGGCGGCACTCCTGCAGCGCAGCATGGCCAGCATGCTGCCACCAAGCCGCAGGGCTGCCATGCACAGACACCTGCATGCCCAAGTACTGTGAGCCTCACCAGACACAGTGGCTGCTCTGGGCTGTCAAGTGAGACAATTCGCACATTCTATGCCATGCCTTCGCTGCTCATCTGTGAGGTGATTGTGGACAGGTGCAGGGCTTCTGAGCAAGAGAATGTTGCTCACCCGTGGGCGCACTTGCCAGTAGGACGAGTACTGCTCGTAGCGGTTCCACCTTTCGGCCATGCGGATGGCGATGGCAGCAGAGGCTGCGCTCAGGTTGGGCACCAGAGCCCGCAGCGAGATGGACACTTCCACGCAGCACCTTGTTATGCTGGCCTCCGCCTCCTTGCTTGAACCCTTGCCTGCAACATATTCAGTACTTGAATTGTGCTTGCAACAACATTTGTGGCTGCTTACAAGTACTGCTCAGCATGCAACGCAGCTTCAAATGCATGTCATGCAATTCGTCTACATGGCATGTGGAGCAATGCGAGTCAAATTCAAGGGGGTGGAGCACCTGGGGCCGGCACGCCATCCAGCTTGGCGCCAGGCGGGCGCCCGGGTGGCGCATAGGCGCTCCTGCTTTTGGGGTCGGCCTGGAAGCTGCCGTGGAGGCCGTTGGGGATGCCCCGCTCCTCGGCCTTGCGGTAGCTGTCGCGCACCACCTCCGGCACTGAGGGCAGCCTGCTCTGCCACGCCTCCTGTGCTTCACCTGCACAGGACGTCCTTGAGGTCAATGCAGCAGAGACAGCAATGATACATCCCTGGAAAGACTAGAGAGCAGCGCGGCTCCCGAGGACTGCTCCCGTTGCCCACAACTGAGTCACTGACCATCACAACAGTGGACTGCAACAGCTCTTGATGGCCTGCAGTGATCAACAGTGACTTCTCTCTATCTGCAAAGATTGTGTTGCATACTCTCATGATGCTCACCCGCATCGTCGCTGACTGAGGACGCAGAGGTGTCCTCAGATGTGTACAGCGGGTTGGTGTACATGTTGGCAGTATCCAGCGACGTCCTGCGCTTCTCTGGCGCAGTGGTCTCAGAGTCCTGCCACCCCAGGGGGACCACCCTGACAATGACCTCAAAGCCCCACTGCTGTATGAGGGTGTGCTCCTCCGCAGGCGCCTGTGCTGCATCGGCTGCAGGCTCCTCCGGCTCTGCTGCAAAGAGAGGATCCGCTAGCTTCCTGGGTCGCCTGCGTTTCCTATTCTGCCCAGGGCTGCTGTTGAGCCCAGCCATGAAGGGCCCACCCTCTCCAGGTACAACAGCCTGCATGGGCCATACATGCACCTCCAGACACTGTATTTCCGAGAATCGTCACAGCTGCTGTGGGCTCTGGCCCAAAATGAGTCCACAGGTGCAGCTTGCACCACTTATGGACCTTCATAGTGGCCGTGCAGACCATGCAGCAAATGAAGCTGTCATTGGTGTATTGGAGCATGCGGAGGTGCTGCTCACCACGCTTGTGCTGGGAGGCGGGCTCTGAGGGGGCCGGTCAGGGGCGGATCCCCTGGTGGGGCTCTGCGGCACAGCAGCGCGGAAGGGCACATCCGGCTGCCTGTCGTTGTGCGCCACCAGCGCCAGGCTGACTCCCGTGACCTCCAGCCGGCTGCTGAAGGGGGCGTCCACCACGGCAAAGCGGGCTGCCCGGCCGGGCAGCGTCAGCATGTCCTTCCAGGTGCTCTGTGGCTGCTTCCTGACCCCCGTCCTGAGCCTCATGCTGCTGTGGTGCTGCTGCTGTGCACCTGAAAAGGGTCCAGAGGTCAGGCAATGTTGGAGGCATTTCTCGAATGTAGTAAGCCTGCAAGGATATTGGCAACCGGAAAATGTTCGCTATCCCATGACTGCCAGGAAGCTGCAATGCTGTGTAGTTGCAGGCTTCAGATATACATTCCAGTTCAGACCACTTTGAGAAGACATTGCAGTGTCAGGTGCCAAGTTGATAAGGCTGACCATGAGGCTCCAAGCTGAGGCGCCTCATGCTGAACTGCAGGGCGTCCGTGCCATGGAGGTCACTGGCAGGGCTGAGGCGCGGCCCAGGCTCATCCTGCTGACTCACGCTGATGTGGACGTCCTCCAACGACAGCTCCACGCACTGCGTGGCCAGGGCCAAGAGCCTGTGCTGCAGCTTCGCCAGCAGGCGCTTCGCAGATCCGGCTGCACAGGGGACAACCCGTCTGTGATCACGCAAGATCATCAAGACTCTGCATCATGTGTTAAGATCTTGTAAAGCACAATCTGGCCAAGCTGCAGAGCTCCTTCAAGGGAAGGCCTCTGGCACATGCCACTTGAAGACCCTGGCATACTCTTTCGGCACATGGTGACTCTGGTGGTGAGGTGGCGCACCACTGGGGCTCTGAGTACTTCCCTGCTGCTGCAGGAAGTCTGTCTGCCACAGCAGGCAGTCCACTGCTTCCAGCTTGGCTGCTTTGAGCGCCTGGTCACTCTCCTGCTGCTGCCTCAGCCGATCCTTTGCTGCCACATGCTGCAGAGACATATGCACGGCATTAGCCTGCCTTGCTGTAGGATCGAACCACCCTGACGCCGTGCGATGGCCACAATGCATCCTGAAGGAGCAGCGTGACAGAATCCAAAGTCATGCCCATACCTTCGGAAGCTGTCTCTGCTTCAGCTGAGCTTTAAAGCCAGAAATCTGGATTCGGGCAGGGTGCCTCCAGGATGGCAACTCCATGCTGACGAAGTCGACACTGAGCTCTGTCAGCTGAAAGGCACCCTGGCTGTACCTGAGCAGGGCCTCTTGGCCCAGGGTGAAGTGCATCACACGCAGGCCTGCGGAGCCCACACAGATGTTGGGCCTTATTTGGAGATTTTAGAACTTCTGCTCATGTTAGAACCTGCCAGTGAGCCTTCCGAGGCAGCATACGGAAGCTGAGTTGCGGAGTCAATGCTCATGCACTAAGACCCGTTGGAAAAGAAGCCCTTGAGCTTACCATGTCTGTCATGCGCAACGCGCAGGCCTTCATTTTTCTGATTGTCGGATCCTGCGCTGAGCCTTCGACAGGCTCGTCGCAGAATCTGAGCCAGGCACAACTCAATGAAGCCGAGCTGTACAAAGATGAGTACTACAGCGGCACCTAGCCCATAACACAGGGCCAGGATGCCACAAAGGTTCCAAATATCGTACTCCATCAGGTTTGGGTTACAAAGAGTGAGCCCATGCGCCCAATCTCAGGACGCTATCAGAAATATTCATAATATGGCTTTCTTTTCTAAGCGCTCACGAACCCCTCGCAAGTAGCCAAACCGGCTCTTAAAGAGAGACCCATGCACGTTATCCTGCCAGCTTCGTGTCGAAGCCAGCAGAAGCTTACAGAAATAGTAACCACAATGCATTTGAGTATCCAAGAGCACGTGCCCTGTCGTGACTGTTTCGGACGAATAGTCTACGCTCTTTGCTTGGCCCATGCCAATGCACTTGTATAGAACATACACAGACACTCCAAGAGAATAAATTCGTAAGGCTGTGCACGCACTAGCGGACGAAATGGTCATGACGCTCCTGCAACATGATGCGATGCTTGGCCTCAGGGGAGGTGCGCCAAATTTGCAGAGGACGGCATGTGGTATGGCACCCAGAGGGCAAATGGACTTGAACAGTAGGAGGCCGACGGCGGCGCCCAGCATGAAGCCCTTGAGCCCGACAGCAGGAAGTTCTGCAAGCACGTCGACGTCACAGACAGCAGCAGCGCCTGGCGTCATTCTGGAGCAGCCTGTCAGCCAGCAGATCTACGTGCCTTCGTACAGAGTTTCTCTCTTTGGTGAGGCCTCTTTTGATACGGCCTTTCCTGGCTTTGTACACAGGGGGATCCATCTCATCTACCATCTGTTGATCCCCAGTGTGGCCTTTCTCTCATGTGCTCCCCATACAAGACGCCCCCGATACTTTCCAGCAGGTATCATTGAGATAGGAGACCCGTGATCGATCCGTGTGTGCCCCTGCAGATGCCCTGAAATTCAATGGACCAGGGCCTGAGCTGATAAACGGGCGGTTAGCACAGTGGGGCTTCGTATCGGCAGCTCTAGGGGAAGCACAGACGGGAAAGCTCATAGCAGAGCAGCTGCAGGACTCCTGGCCGTCGGTGCTGGCCTGGTCAGCGCTCATCATCTGGGCATCCCTGGTGCCCATCACCAAGGGCGCAAAGCGGGAAAGCTTTGGGATCTTCACACCCAGGAGAGAGATCATCCACTGCCGCTTGGCCATGCTGGGCTTTGCTGCGCTGCTGGCTCTGGAGACCAAGAGCGGAGTGGTGTTTTTCTGAGCATGATGTGGGAAAGCAGAGGCTACATAAGCATACAGCCCATGCCTCATGTTAGAGAGACGGCAGAGGGTACAGATAGCAATTGGTCTAAGGAGGACTTCAGGCATGCAATCTGAGCGCAATGCGCTGCTGAATCAATGTGGCACATGAGCGTGGCTTGAGGCAGCCATGCTGCATTCAGGTTGCAGGAACTACAGCAAGCTCAAGGAGAGAAGTTTGAGCTGGGGGTGATGATGGCATCTTTTTGTGTACGGTAGTGAACAGCCCAATTGGGCTAGAGACCATCTCAGAAGCTAGATCAGCACTCACAAACCAGGGAAACAATGGACAATTGAGCCCAAAAAGAAAGTCGGGGACCAATTGCAGAGGTCTACCAGACTGTCAGCTATCAGAACATGCTATACTCTACGTTCAATGTTGGGCTCCAGAACACATTGTTCTGCTCTAGCTTACAGTGCAAGAACCCTTGTTCTGGAACCTTTATGCAAAGATCCGTAAGCATATCAGAAATGCTCGACCTTCAGTATCCACACACCGTCCTGTGCATTGTAATGTACAAAGGTGCCTCCCATCTTCTTGGCATGCCCTTGCAGCTTTGCAAGGAATTTTGTTACACTGGCTGCATCCTGCTGCTTCACAAGCATGCGCCTGCGCACCAGACGAGCTTTTTTGCCATGTGCAAGGTCTACTTCAACACCCACTGCTGCCTCGGCTCTGGACATGTGAGGACTCGCACTCAATTCTCCAGAATGAGACACACAGATTGCATGCCCTCAGGGATGCAGGCTGAGACTCATACCTGAAGGTCAACAGGGCGGGCTGATTCAGGCCCTGCCCGATGGGTGGCCGCTGGGCGCCTCCAGGCAGGCCATACACCTGGATTCTCCCCTTCTCGATGTCAATGATGTCGTCCAGAACCAGGCCGCGAACGTCCACAGGTCCAATGAAGGCGACTTCACCCACATCCTTCCTGCCAATCACAAATCGCTCCACCGCCTGCACCACAGCAGTCGCTTTAGGACGGTGCATGTGCTGATGTTCGACAACATCTCTTCTGTGTGCCATTATGTGTTCAGAACACAGTGTTCTAGGAATGGCATGCACTGCAGATCGGGAGTGCCTGCTCAAAGCGTGCCATGCTGCAGGGCTGCACCTGAAGCTCCTCGTCAGAGAATCTGCGCATGCGCTTGATAGGCGGCACAGTGAAGTAGTCCTCCTTGGACAGCACCGGCGCCTGCGGATTCATGGGCGGGACACGCTTGAGCCTCTTTGCAGCCGCTGTTGATCCCTCATCTGCATGGCAAGGGAAAGCTGAGCACTTGCATGGCTATGATAGATGCTTGACAGGGCGCTCAGGCACTCTGGGCTCTGCAGAAGCTGCAACAAGGATGGAGTCTATGCAGACAGCCTAGAGGGCAAAAGGGGTCATTGCTTAGGGCACACCTCCGAAGTCTGGGGCAGTGATGATGAAGGTGGCCTGGTGAGACCCAGCATATGCAGGAATGGTATCCTGCTCAGCCGCGCTGTCTTCCCAGGGCGCCTGGACCTTCTGCGTCTTTGCTTTGGCCTTCAGGGTGACTGTCGTTTGTGTAGCCTCCCTTTCTTGCTCCTCTGCAAATACAGGGGTCTGAGCTCAAGCCTGGCCATCCTCTCGCCTGTCTCATGCAAGACATGTGTATCGGCGTTAATCCCTGGCGCTTGGAGCACTGTGCTGCTGATAGCTGCAGCGAATTGCACAAAGCAGCTATCACAGAACGCCATTGTAAAAAATGCTTTTCTGTATGCAAGTTAGGGCACACGATCCGCACCTTGTGATTCTGCTGCTCTTGCTTGGGATGCAAGGAAGTCGGCAATGCCCTCTGCAGAGGGGTAGTCAAAGATGAGGGTTGCCGGCAGCTCCAGACCAGAGAGCGTGGCAAGCTCTTTGCGCAGCTCCACAGCACCAAGTGAGTCCAGACCTGCTGTCATGAGCGGCGCCTCTACGCTGATGTCAGCGCCCATGATCGTCTTGATGGCCCCCAGCACCTGCATACCACCCTTATTTGCTGTCTGCAGAGTCGAGGCGCCTACTTGGGTACTTAAAGCAATCTGGAGCCACTGTGTCCATGGCCATTGCCAAGCAACTTACATTAAAAGACGTGCAGATATGCAAGGCGGATAGGGTGAGGCTCAGGCGTTCCCACCTGCGGGAGCCAATGAGAAGCAAGGTCTCTGCGAAGAGGCACTGCCGTCTGCTGTGCGGGGTCTCTTCTAGTGACAGCCACCTCTGGTGCGGCTGCCTGCCTCTGCTTGGCAGCTGTAGGTACTGCAGAAGCCCCAGGAAGCATGGCAGACAGAGCGCCTGTCATCTCAGCCACCGAGGGGTAGTCAAAGATGAGGGTTGCTGGGAGGTCCAGGGAAGTGAGAGTAGACAGCTCCTTCCTCAGCTCCACAGCCCCTGTTCATAGCAGGCATCTGCTATGAGAGCTGGGCAGACCTCCTGTGCTCATTAAGATAGTTCATACACACTGTCTCTCCAGATAGAGCCCTTGCAGCCAGGAGGCAACATGCATGACATCACAGCTTGTGAGTCTGCGAGCACTGCTGTCTCTCTGGCTGTCAAACGAGGCCACAGAATGAAGACGTGTCAGGCTAAATGAAGGTGGTACAGGCGAGAAGGTGTGCTACCTAGGGAGTCCAGTCCGGCTGTCATCAGGGGCTCCTCCAGGCCTACCGGCCTGCCCAGAGTGGCTGATACCGCCTGTAATACTGTGGCCTGCATCCACTGTGCCCTCTCTTGGGCAGGCAAGGCTGCCCACTCTGGTGCCTGTGCACCAGCGCCTGCTCCCGCTGCCTGTTCTGGCATGCCTGCATACCGGGCACTTATATTGTCCTGGCCTGGTCGGCGATATAGGGGGTGAATGTGCATTGAGCTGAAACAATGCAGATCTTGCAGAGCCAATACACAGTCCTTCAAAGGAGGGTTTGAGCCGCTCTGCAATGTAATCATGATGCGCAATGCATGCTTAAAAACTCGATTGCAAGCTTTGAGAGAGTAGTCGCACCCTTTGGCTGCACCAGATTGGTACTCACAGGCTGTGAAGAGGCCTTTGGCTCCGTCGTGCTTGTGAGGGCAACAGGAGTCCTCACGTCGGAGAACTCAGCGTAGAAGGGCATGACAGCCCTCTCTGGTGTGATGAGCCTGTCCCATAGAAAAGTGGCGCACACCACTTGCGGAGCTCCAGCACCTGCATGCAGCAAAACTGAGTCTGGCACCCATTAGATGGGGCAAACACAATGCTGACGAGTCACTGCTGCAGACTACAGGACTTCTATTGAGGCAGAGGTTAGGCTGCACCTTGAGTGATATACTGTAGGGTGCGCAGACCCTGCACAGGCTGGATGGCGCCCATGCCTAGTCTGGCAAGGCGCGCCAGGAGAGGGCCCTCCTGCGCAGCCATGCCCGACCCGCCCCATGCGCCCCATTGCAGACTGACCCCGGGCAGCCCCTGCAATCATGTCATAGCTCGCTCAGGATGGAGGCCCTCCCCACCGTCAGCCGGTGTGACACAAGCACCATAGTCTGAGAAAGCTGGTTGTATTGGAATGACGCAGACTCTAACTCCCTGGCAAGCTAGGCCTCACCTACTCTGGGAGGTCTGTTGACGGAGCTTGATAAGGGGTGGGCAACTCAGTGTAGGCTCTTCTGTCCTAGTAAGGCATGACTCGGGCCGCATGAGACTGCACCTGAGAGCTCTGAATGCCAATCCATGCATCCAGCGCAGCATTTGCAGCTGCGTAGTTCCCCTGTCCAGCAGAGCCTAAAAGTCCAGCAACAGAGGAGAAAGCCGCAGACATGGCAATGGGCAGCAGGCCCGCTGATCTGGCGGCCAGCTGGGCGGCACCCGCCACCTTTGGTCCAAAGCTTTGCTGGATGCTTGAAGCTGTCTGACTTGACAACAGAGCATCCTGCACTTGCATGCAAACCCCTCAGAATTATTCACATGGTCAAGCAGCCCATATGTATACCCAGATGAGCAGAAGGTGTGGTTAGTTGGCATTTGAGCAGGGCAGTAAGTGTTGCTATTAGCAGGTAGGAGAACACAAAATGGAGCTTGCCTTGAGCACTCCTCCCGCGTGCACAATGCTGCTGACGGGCGGCAGCCAGCATGAGTCACGGCCGCCTCTCAACTCAGCGCTGGCATCCTCGCTGCAGGCGACATCGCACATGGCGAGCCTCACGCAGCCCTGCAGCAGCCAAGTCCCCTGCTTCAGCTTGACATATAACAGCAGTGGCACAGTGCAAGATGCCTGAATGGCCAAGTAGCTGTGTCAACAGGCACCAATCGCACCGCCGAAGGTATGTGAGGCAGAGAATGGCACCAGCTCATGCCAGCCATTGTCATGGCAAGGCACACAGCGTGAATGGAGACTTTGCAGACCTGCCGCTGCGCCTCCATCAGGGTGTGCTGTGCGCCAATACCACTAAGGCGCCCAGTCCTTCCCAGAAGTGTGGTGCAGCTGTTTGCGTGTCGTGCTCCTGCCTGAAGCCATGCTCCAACAAGAGAACCCAGCGCTCCCATGCCTCCAGTGATGACGGTGTGACCTGCACATGTAGATGTTAGGAAAGGTGAGGCCATCATCATTGATAGTCTACTGCTCTGTGTGTGAGCCATGACACCATTTGTCTCAGAAGTGTTTGAGGGGCTGATTAGTGCTGGCTCAGGGATGCATCACCTGATGTGTGGACCTGTGGTCCTCCTGATGCGCGTGCTTGCATGTGAGTGGGCATCATCCTCGGTGAGTGCCAGACTTGTGAGTCCTGGCATGGCCCATGACTATCCTGATAAGGCAGAGTGCCCGCCTGTGCCAAGCTCAAAATTGTCATCAGAAAGTAGTTTGGGCTAGGCCACAGGCTGATACAGGCACACTAGATGTGGGGCGACCATATCAGCAACTTTTGATTCCTTTCACAACACTCTCATCCCATGCTGGTGAGACATGAGACAAGTGGGTGCAGAGAAATCGGTTGCAGACCTGGCTTGCCAGTGGAGTTCCAGAGCTGACGCTGTGCATGCTGAACCTGGTGCCCTTTAGCCCCGCAGCTTCTGCTGTGGCCACCTGCAATGACAAAATACTAGTCAGACCCCTCAGTTCCAGACGTCAAGACCTCAACTTTGCATGGAGATCTACTGTATTCCTATGTGACACTACATCTGTGTATGAGCTGCGACGCACCCTCAACAGGGCAACACCGAGTGCAGCAAAGAGCGCTGGCACGTTGCTCCTGCCTGGGGCTTCTCTGCAGATGCCCTCTCCCTTGAATGTAATGTGATTGGCATCTTTCATGGCCAGCACACTCTGCAGCAGACACCTGACTCTCAGCAACTATGATCACTCTCCAAGCAACCACTGCAGCCGAGGACAACTCACTGTATGCATTTTGCACTCCTCAGTGTCGTAGACAGGGGATCTACGCTCTCATGAAGGGCTCTCGCACCTGTATGCTGAGCAAGTGCTTCTGCGCAACAGATGCGCTAAGCGTAAGGTTCCCGCAGCCAATTTCAGGCTGGTCTTTGCACTGTACCAACATCCTTGACACCTCCTGCTCTTTGTTGCTGTACGCTTTCCAGAGACCTCCTGCATTGCGACGTGCCAGCTCAGCCTTGACCGAGTGATCATCAAACACGAGCATATTTCCTGTTGCCAAGAAACATCCTCTCCTCTCCTGCTCCATACAGATTGCAAAGAGATTGTGCAGCGGTCTGGCACTGCAGCGGAATCTACCTGGGTTGTGTGAGACTCTGGCCTTGCGAGCTGGCATGCAAGCAAACACTGCTTGCCACTGCACCTCATAGCTGAGGTTCACTTGGGTCTGGCCCACTGCTGCATTCGTAGGCTTTGGGGCAGCCAGGACCTTTGCATGCAGGTCAACAACCTGCAGGCCAAACCCGTATGCTTTTGGCTCGCCTTTTCCTAGGCGCGACAAACTGCCAAGCCGATTGCACGGTCATTGCTGCAGCCACACCTGCCAATGCTACACACCCGCATATCTGGAGAAGTGTAAGACCACCCATTGTGGCGTGCATGTATTACTTTTGGCTGGTACACCATTCATGTGGATGGTATAGAGGAAACTCAAGCAGAAGGCTGCCTACCCTCATTATTGCTGAGCCTGTAGGACAAAGCCAGCGCATGTGATTTGTGGTGGATGCATCCGGCATGACCTTGTCAGGCTGTGCACTTGCCCACCCTCTGCATGCGCCCCGGCCTGCTAAGCTGCAGAATGCGCCGACGGCTACTGGTACCCTACACAGGAGAGGATTAAGTTGAGCTCTTGACAACTCAGGGACAGATATCTAGAGAACCAAGCGCTCGCTGCTTTAACTTGGCAAAGTGCACAGGATGTTTGGACCACTGCAATTCACTTGACCAGGAGACGCGTTATTGGTGGAAGGAAAGCTGACATCACCTCAGAAGGGTTGCATCAGCGCTGACAGCTGGTACAGCTGCCAAGTGGATACATGCATCGCCCAGGGCTGGATGCACAGCGTATCCTGTAGTGTCCTGTTCTGGCTTGGTCACTTTTCCAACATGTGCCGCGGCTGGAACATGCCTTTTGCCTGCATGCTTATGTTTCTCAGTGAGCTACCTCAGATATGGACTGGCTCTTAGACTATACGATGGACTTGCCAAGTCATCCATATATGAAAGCATCATAGGCAAAGGTGCTCAGTCCTTACCACGGAGCTGACCTGTCTGCTTGAGCCCCATGCAGCCCAGGACTGGCACCACGGGAAATGCAGGTCGTGTCCTCACGGACCTGGTGTGATCAGGCACATGTGCTTGACAGAGCCTGCCGGCCAGATGCATGGAAGTGCTCCTGATCTCCAAATTGCCTTGGCTGCATAGCATAGCATTGAAAGATTGACACCATGGATGACATTCTTAGAATTTGCCTGCCTACGCTTGAGAATTGCTGTGCATAAGACCCACCTTTGTGCTGATGTAACGACAGTGAACCATGCAAGCTCTCCATCCACAGTAATTCTGAAGTTCAGTCCGTTCACAGGATGCTAGTCAAGAGAGCACTGATGTGTACCTCAGCTTGATCAAACATGAGATCTCTGGGACGGTGAGCTGGCAGGGCGCTGCAATGGATGCTTGGCTCAGGAGAGGCCCTGCCGGCGAGGCTGCAGAGAGGCTGGCTGCCGCTGCGGCACCCATCGCAAACATGGCTGCTCCAGCAACCAGAGCACTGCCTTGGACCTGCACAGGGCCTCAGGGAGGTCCTCACTAGAGGGTTACCTGCTTGGGAGGTGGCAGTACAACGAAATGCCTAAGTACCCATCCAGTGGAAGGGTAAGACCAGACAGCATCCTTTACAGAGAACTCTCACCTGATGATCATGAAGGTATGCCAAGCTGGCACTGCTGAGTCTGGCCACCATAGCAACAGTGCCCCCAAGCTTGGCGCATGTTGACAGCAAAGCATGCTGAGCTGGCGCGAACCAATGCCGCAAGCGCTGCCAAGGCAGGAAGCGCTCCTCTGGGGCCTGGTGCGGCTCAGCATAGCACAGCACAGCATGTGCATTCACCCCGCTCATGCCAAATGATGAGGTCCCAGCTGCAGCCTGCCCCTGCAAAGAGTCACCGGCCATTCTATGACCTTGCTCTTTGTCTGACAAATCTATGTAAACAGGTGCATGAGCCCAGGTACCCACCAGAAGCACGCCCGGTGCCAGCTGACGGGGACCATGTGCTGACATGTGCTTCAGGTCTCCTATAGCAGCACCCACATAGGGGTTGATGTCCCGCAGGTTTACGATGGGGACAGATGCGGCCTCCTGCAGGGCTGAAGCTGCCAGGAGCAGCCCGGTGATGCCTGCAGTTCCCTCTGTGTGCCCATAGCATGCCTGCAATGGCGTGAAGAGTCTCTTCTGCTCATCATTGCTTCACACCAAAGTCTATTGAGTAGCGTGCTTCCCTCTTGTTACTGTCATGCCTGTTAAATTCACAGGGTAATTTAACTTCTATGCCTACACCTGCGTCAGCCTTGGGCTAGACCGCCCCATGGTGCGATAACAATTGCGGAACCTTGGGATTCTGGCATGCATCGACTAGAGAGAGCCTGCCTTATTGGAGCCAAAGGATACCACATGCGCTGACGTGGCATGGCCAGGTGTCTGCAGCGCGGCGCTGAGGGCGCCAACTTCTATGGGATCGCCCAGGGGCGTTCCCGTCCCATGCAGCGCCATGTATCGAACAGTCTCTGGAGGCAGAGCGGCCCTGTCCAGGCAGCTTGCCACCAGTGCCTACACCACTCAATTCTACTACATGAGTACCGCAACATATGATGGAAGGGTTGCTAGACACATTACCAAGTGTGTTGAGAGGCTGCTGCCCCGCACTTTCGAAGTATCTGCGATGCTATGAGGAGGAACAGGGGAAGTCGTCAAGCTTTTCACCTGCTGTGAAGGCCCATTGGGCGCAGTCAGGCTGCTAGAACGCCCATCTTGGTTGACACACGTGGCCATAAGGACAGCTGCAGACTCAGGGATGTCACCCTCCTTTGCAGCCCTGCATGCCCGCAACGTAATCCGCAAGTTTACCAGCCACTTTACATGAATTTTTCTTCCACGACACGTTTAGCAAGCCCTGCCAAACCCCAGGGCAAGATGCCCCGTCCTGTGCTTTCATGATTTAAGTTCCCCACAAGGCGCACATGTGGGAAGAGCTGGCATACCGCATGTATGCAACAGTGAAGGCTTCCCCGCGACCGTAGCCGTCTCCGCTAGCATCAAAGGTCTTGCAGCGGCCGACAGGCGACAGCGCCTGCAGCAGGCAGATGCGCGCAGACGTCTGCGGCGTCAGCATGATGTTTGTGCCGCCCGCCACTGCTGCGTCTGTCTCCCCAGTCATCAACCCCTGTCATTACAAGCGGAGGCTTTGATCAGAAAAAGCACCTTCCTCACACCAAAGCGGCTGGCGCCCCAGATGCCAAGCTCACAGGTAACTTTGTACGAGAGCACGCTTTTGCACTCACCCAAGAGGCTACAGCAACACAGGGAATGAGAGATGCAAGACGCGGTGTTGCAGGATTGAATACAACATCACACAAAATGGACTGAGAGGGCTGACCTGATGGGCCATGTGGGTGGCCACTAGGGAGGAAGAGCAGGCGGTATCTGTGGAGATGCAAGGGCCCTGGAAGCCAAAGCTGTACGAGAGGCGCCCCACCAAGAAGCTCAAGCCATGCCCAGTAATGGCGGCCGAGTTGGAGTCTGCTATGCCCTGCATCGACACATGACGGCTTCGACATAAGGCAAGGTTGCGCCGACAACAACAGACCTCAGCCTGCTAAGACACGGCTCTTGCAGTTGTCGCAGGGCAGAGCCATGGAAGCGCAGGTCCATCTCATCAGGTCTTGAGGATGACTCAAAGAGCAGCTCTTTGGGCGCACCTGAGGCGCGAGCACTGCGTCAAGATATTCGGTGTACATGACGCCCATGTAAACGCCTGTTGTTGCATCACTGCTCTCCTGTCTCTTGCTGGCACCATGCAGCGCCTCCTGCCCGGACACATATCAGCAGTCAAGGCTCCAATGTCCAGAGTCCTTGCATGGGGGCGGATATCATATGCAACGTGCGTCCTCTCTTGCACATAGAAAGGGCGGGTGTGTGCCGCTGCGCGATATGACGCTCAGAAGGGGCCTAACTCTGAGAGGACATAATCACTTGTGGTGCAGGGCCTGCCTGTGTTTGCTCCAGGCTGACGCGCGTCTGAGGGTCCATGGCAGCCGCCTCTGAGGCTGCCAGCCTGAATGCTGCTGCATCGAAGAGGTCCACTGCATCCACAAAGTACCCGAAGCGCGTGTACCTGCATATATGCAGTCGCAGGGTTGGACGCTGCTGAGGCAACTTGTGGGCACCCCCATTGATGTATATTCTTTGCTATTTGCACAGTCATTTGAACAGAGCATCCCTGGTATACTGTGAGGAGCTTACGTCTTGCTATTGGTCATCTCTGGTGCATAGAATGCATCCAAATCCCATCTTTCCACCGGAGTGCAGCTGGACAGATTTGCTCCTGCTGAGATGCCATTCCAGAATTGCCCAGCGCCAGAAGAGGCTTCCGCCTGGTCGCTGCTATCCTGGCTGGGGTACCTGGCTGCCATGCTGGCAATGAGTGTTGTGTGTACAGCTGAAGCGTTCACCATAGCCAGACTGTCTGCCTGCAACATCATATTCAATGCCTCGGTGGACCTTGAACATTGCAAAATGCCAAATTTGCTTGACAGGTCCATGTGACATGTGATGTGATTGCTGACTCACCTCATGATGGTGATACTCTGCAGAAGCTGCCAGGGTAGCAGACACATGGGCTGCAAGCGCTGCAGCTGTGGGGTAGTCGAAGGCCACAGTAGCTGACACAGTGATGCCAAATTTGGCCATGACGGCGTTCCTAAGCTCCACTGCTCCCAGTGAGTCCAGCCCAGCCTGGACACACTCTTACCAGATCACAGCCAGCAAGTGCACCCAAGATTTCTCCTTACGAGTGTGCCACTGTGAAGGTCTTATATCTACAGCGGACAGGCAATGGTGGTGCAGGAGAAGAATGACGCCAGCACCTGCATCAGGGGAATGTCAGGAGCCACAGGGGCGCCCAACACCCTCTCAATGACGTCCTGCACCTCTTGCTGGATCTGCGCGCTTGGCTTGGCGCTCTCTGGCAGTTTCCTGGGGAGTGTCGACGGTGCTGATAATGTTGCGTGGAGCCTTCTCTGGGCTGACCGGAGGGCTGGAGCCTCCTTTGGCGCTGCCCTTTGAAGAACATACCTTGCCATCGCCTGCAAGTCAGACATGATGTAGAGGGTAAGAGCATGCTGCTGTCATGCCACAAATGACAGGGAGGATGACATGGTGGTCATGAAGGCGAAGGTCTGGCCTGGGAGGTATTCATTGTATATCTCCTTATGACAGTCTATTGATGAAGGTCATCTATCTTTGTGGAGGAGCCCATTCACCTGCAAGTTGGGATAGTCAAAGGAGAAGGTCGCTGAGAGGCTGATGCCAAATCTGGCGCTGATGCCGTTGCGCAGCTCCACAGCGCCAAGTGAGTCAAGCCCCGCTGACATCAGCGGCAGCTCGACCGCCACCTCACCGCCCATCACCTCTGCCGCTATGGACTTGATGATGCCAAGCACCTGACAGTGCATCCTTTCCATCTCAGGCATGTCTTGGAACAGTGTCTCTCCCATTTGTGCATAGCCTGCTAAGAAGGCAATGGGGAGACTGTAGCAATATTACCTGTGCTTCTGTGTAGGCCTGTGAACCTGACACTGCTGCCCTTGGCAGATTAGGGTCATCGTCGCGGCCACTGTCTGTCCCTGCACCCAGGAAAACTACCCGTCAGCCGGGAAGGATGTAATACAAGGCATCTGCGCCAGGATACTATGTCAGTGACTTTGCATATTGCTCTGTGATGATGCTGCAGCATCCTAAGGAGGTGAGAGGTGGTGGGAACAGCAGTGGGCTTTGACAGAAGGTGTGGCAGCACCTGAGAGCACATCCTTGAAGAAGTGCCACTTGCGCTGAGCTGGCTTCACCACGCGCTCCCAGATGAAGCCGCTGACCGCCATGCTAGCGGGAGCTCTGTGTGACAACCACCTTTCGTCCCCCAAGATGATGCCTGCGGTGAGTGCAGAGTTCTCTCAGTTGTCTGGCAGAGGCGGTAGCAACAGGCTCCCTGCCCTTAGAGCGGGTAGACAATTCAGAGCACGGGCTGCACCAGTGAGCTTTCTTGATTCAAGGCAGCCTCGAGATGGTCCTCGGGGAAGCATGGGCTCCACAGAGATGATGCAGAAGGGCTCACCCAGCACAGTGAGGCCAAGGGGCGGTGTGACCAGGAGCAGCCCAGAGCGCTCTAGCTTGGATGCCAGGGCGCCGCCCGCCATGCCCGCCCCTGCCCAGGCCCCGAACTGCAAGCTCCAGCATCCATGCCCCTGCAGGCATGTCACGTGTCCTTTCGTCATGAGTCTTGAGGAGTGGAGATTTGTGGATGCTGACAGCTCTCTCTTTAGTGTGGGTGTGGGCTCCTATAGAGTGCCCAAAGGCCTCTATAGGAGCCTGATGGCCCTGACTCATCGTTACGCGGAGCTGACTCTTCACGGCTGCTTGATGACTTGCCTGGAGCTGCTGAGAATGCACAATGCCATCCAGTGCGGCATTGGAGGCTGCATAGTTGGTCTGCCCAGGATTGCCCAAAAGGGCCGCTACAGATGAGAAGTAGGCGCAGCTCAGGACGGGCCTGCCATAAGCAGCCGCTGAGAGGTGCAGAGCGCCATTGAACTTGGGCGCAAGGGTACAGCGTAGGGTCTGCGCTGTCTGCTTCCCAAGCAGCGCATCTGCTGTAGTACCACCTGCAGAGGGCAGGATATGCATCAGTTGCTTTGCAATGGAGACTGCCAGGGCTATTGTGGCCTGCATGAAAGATCTGACCTTGAAAGCCCGAGATAACGACTTCTGGCGGCCACGGAGGTAGGCACAAGGCTTACTTGCGTGAAGGATGTGCTGCGCTCCAGAAATGCCCCCTTCAGGCATTTGCAGAGATGTCCTGATGTCTTCTTGAAGGGACACATCACCAAGCATGATGCTGATCTGGGTTGAGGCTGATGCCTGAGCTGAGTCGCAGCCACCATGAGCCCCAGATCTGCTCATGAGGCTGACATGGCTGGCGCTTGAAGCTATCGCCCAGCTGCCCACCAGGCTGCCCAAAGCACCCGTGCCGCCTGTTATGGCAATGCTCTGCCCCCAGCACGAGCCTGCACTGCCTGCACGAATCAGAACACTCTCAACATAATAAACAGGGCACATTGGCGGTAGGGATCCAATTGACAGCGCTTGTACTTACTAAGGGATCCAAGCTCAGTCCAAAGAAGCCAGACAAATACCTTCACTGAGCTTATGGCTTCCTGCAGCACCCGCTGAAAGGAGGGGTATATGGGTCACCCCTCCAGCCTCCCTGCTGCCAAAGGTGTCTTCTCTGTGGGCTTGTTCTCTATCGATGTTCCACCTCCTGCCCTGCAGCACAAATGCACATGTGTTTGGCACTTATATACACACACTGCACCAGAGAGTTCACTGCCGAGCCAGACTTAGGGTTCAGGATTGGGGGTGCCTTGTCATATGCACCAGAGAATGAGAGCACACCTGGAATGCGGAGACCAGCACGCATGATGGAGGGCTGCTAGCTGAAAGCTCAGCTGCCAGGGATCTGAGAAGGCCCTGAGCAGCAGCAGGAAGCAGACTGCCCAGACCAGATCTACATGGACCAGGCTGGGATGGATACACACTCTGCCAAGTGACAGCAATATCTGCAGCAGCACATGGGCCAAATTCAACCAGATCTTGGGAAGGGGTTTGTAAAGTCATGGATGTCATCACCCACATAGGCATCAGGCATCAGACAATGCTCATGCTCACCATTGAGAGGAGTTGTTTGAAGGAAGGAAAGCATCCTCTGCAGAGCTAAAAAGACTGCAGTCTGAACACTAGAGTTGCTGCTCTTTGGCACTGTCTCCTTGATTGATAGCTGCCCAGCAGAGAGAAGCCAGCTGAAATTCTTGTGGGCCAAAAACGGTCTAGGTGCTCCTGCTTGCCAGATGGCAGTGTAGGTGCTTTGCTGCAAGTATCCTCCAAGCTTCCCTGTAGTGCCTGCAGAGGGATTAGGTGGCTGTGTGTTGTTGTCAGGCATCTGAGTCTCTTCATCACTCTCATCAAAGCTGTTTGTAGATCTACAGCTCTGTCAATGCTCCCTTTGATGATAACCTCTCTGACTGGGTGATGAGAAGGTATATTAGTCATACTTTGGAATGGCTGGAAGTTCTTACCTGGCATGGCAGTGCCTAGTCTTGTACTAACAGGCTTTGCCTCCAGGTGGGAAAGCACTGTGGCCCCTATCTGGAATGTGCTGACATAGGCCCCATCTGTTCTGGTCATCACAGGGACTGCACTGGCCCACGCTATCCTCTCGTCTTCAGAGACCCTTCCAGCAATCGCACCCAGCCCCCCTGCAAATCCATGAGTGGCATCAGGAGAGAGTGAAGAGCAGGTCAGCATACCACACCATCACCAGCCATGACAAAAAGTGATGGCTCTCTTGAATCAACAAGATGAGTTGTGGTGATATGTAAGCGAGCTTCAGACAGGAGTCAGGATCCTCGCATATGACAGGATCTCACAATCCTGTCTAGGGAAACGGGGTGAAGACCTGGCAGGACTTGCCTGGCACTCTGGTCCGGCCGTCCGATTTGCCAAAGAAGACGCTGAGGTGCATGGAGCTATCCATGACCGCAGGATGACTGACGTAGCCAACCTCGACATGCTCAGGGCACAGGCGTACGCTGCCCAGCATGCTTCCTGTTGAGACCTTCCTTGCCGGTAATTTGCTGATGGTCATCTTCCTTGCTTGGCTGTTGAGTGAAGATCTCTGCAAATGGCAACAGGCTAAACCAGGGGCTGATGGCCTGCCAAGTCAACAGATAGCCCACATTCGTGTTGCACATCATTAAAAGTGTATGCAAAGCACTTGAGCAAGATTGGCCTACCAGAGAGGTGATGGTTCCAAAAGATGCCTTTAGATGGACACTAGTGTCCATGGCATGGGAAGCTGTAGACTCCAGCTGTACTGAGCCTGACTCCATGTCAACTGAGCAACTTAATAACCTCGAATGTCCGGCATCACCCTGCAAATGAGCCAGCCGTATTACACAACCCTGTCCTGCCCTTCCATAATGTTGCACCCAGGCAATCAGGCAAGCTCGCTAAGTAGCAGGATGACACCATGCGGCATGCGGCTGTGGCTTTCCTGCACCTGTAAGCAATGGAATACCTCAAAGGTGCGCCTTTTACCTGAGGCTTTTGCAGCATCAGGGGTGCTGGGATGGCAGCGTTTTGCAGCGCTATATCAGGCTGCATGTGGTGCGCGCCTAGACTGGCACCAGCGGCCCGTGCAACCTCGAACATGGCAGCTCCTGGGAAGACCAGCCTCCCATACACCTGCGTCAGGTGCACGCCTATGGTAGGAGCAAGTTATGTGAGTGTGACACAACAACAGAAGGTGCTCATCTGAAAGAGAGGCCTGATAGGAAGCAGGGCAAGGCCTGGTCTGCTGTCAAGATGCTCTGCAAAGAAAGGCTTTTCTCGCAACGATTGCTTGAGCTGGAGCACATTTATATGTGGGTAGGTGTAGCTGTCAGAGGGCACACCTGGTGCTGCCAGAGGTATGCCAGAGCAGGCCCCTCGAGTGCCACCTCAAAGGCAGCGCTAGCTCCATCACTGGCTAAGCTCGTACAAAGGCGGGAGGGCTGTGGAAGGAGCCAGAAGTACTGCCTGTTCCAGAGCGGCAATGGAAGTGTGCCTGCATGGGGCGGCCCAATGACTCGGTCATGATGTGCTATGCCTCACTACCAACATTGACTACATGATTTACTTATGTGAGAGGGTAGCAAACCTGGCAGGACAGAGTTAGAGTCAGCTGCTCGGCTGCTCAGGATGACATGAGCATTGGTCCCTTGGAATGCAAACCCACTCACTCCTGTGGTCTTGGAGTTGCTTGTCAGGTGCCAAGGCGACACCTGCATAGCCACAGTATCCTCTTATGATCCATGCCCTTCCCTTACATGCTTGCCTGGTGTCAGTAGCTGAAGGTTTGTACAGGGAGGACTTCACCTGTCTGGGGATGGCTGCTTTCATGCTTCCTTCCTTGTTGGCAGATTCCAGGATGCTGGCTACATAGGGATTCGGAGCTGCAAGGTGCAGGATGGGCTGCTGCAACATGTTGTCGTTTTTATTGGCCGCTCTGATCATCCCGATTGCTCCTGCTGCCGTCTCTGCATGGCCTGTTGCTGACTTGGCAGCGCCCAGGTGCAGCACTGCGCCTGCAAGTGAGCAGAGTTTGAGGGGAAACTTATGCTCTGATCACCCACATCAATCTCTCGTGGGTGCAGAAGAAAAGATGGTGCCTTACAGACCTATCTGCTGCCACATGTACGTTTTTTCTGTAATGCCAACCTCATTACCTGTGGCACGGTCTGAAGCAACAGCGCATGCAGCGCCCATCTCAATGGGGTCCCCCAGCGCTGTGCCGGTGCCATGCATCTCCAGCGCTGTCCAGTCAGTTGGTGCCAGCTCAGCATCCAAGAGCGCTGCCCAAATGACCTGCCACATGCAACAAGACATTCTCAAACACCCGTCCGTGAGCCCACAAGGTGCTCAGGATCTACTTCACCTTCTATCAGAGCCTGCTGGCAGCCAGACATAAGTGGGAGTATCAAAGTACTTGCCTGCTGTTGAGAGGGCCCGTGTGGAGCTGTCAGGCTGCTGGAGCGGCCATCTTGATTCACAGCTGTCCCATCGAGGACTGTGCACATGGGCATTTCTGCATGGCTGTTCACAGAAGCCTCTCCAGCTGCCAGGCTGCATGTCAACATCATATGTGAGACACATCCCGGGGACACCTTCAGCTCAAGGCTTCTCATGAGGTTTTCAGCTCAGGCTCAGCTTCTGCATTGCCGAAAAACTTCTGCAAGCCATGCTGGGAGATGCCGGGAGGCAACTGCGGGTGAGCGTCGTCATTTGGCCTTGGATATTGTCCTTACACGAGTCAGGCAGCACTGCATAGAAGCACCTGAACAGGATGGCCATGCAGGCCTCAGAGCGGACGTAGCCATCCGCATGCGAATCCAGCGTCTTGCAGCGCCCGTCTGCGGCAGTCATGCCAGCGCCCACAAACATGAAGGATGTCTCCCAGTTCATGGGCAGGTTGACGCCCACAGAGAGGCCCCGGGCGCAGCCGCTGTGGCGCAGGCTGCCGCACACAAAGTGCGTGGTGACCAGTGATGATGAGCATGCTGTGTCAATGCTAATGCTGGGCCCCTACACAAGCACACTGACTGTCTGAGCAATGCTCAGGGGATATTGCGGAAGCAGAACTACGTCGGAGCAAAGCTGGCTTGTGTTCCTTCAGCGTACACTAGGAGTGCTCCTTGTGTAGCAGCAGCCCAGATACACAACGAGTATCACAACAAGTATCACAAGGAACACACAGGACAAACACAAGCACCAATGTAACATTGGCTCACACCAGGTGGCGTCTATTGGTGTAACACAAGCTATGTGTAACACAAGCAAGTGAGGCCGTACAACACAAGGCAATAGTGCTTGTGTATAACAAGAGCACGTGGCCAGTATTGGAGGCAAGCATGCAGCTGGCTGACAGCAGCACACCTTGAAGCCATGCACATATGAGAGGCGCCCTGCTGCAGCGCTCAGCGCTCTACCGGTGCCCACAAAGCTGCTGGCCTCCTTGTGGGCGGCCAAAACTGCCGGCTCACCAAGCTTGGCAATGCCCACTGCCACAGCAGTCAGCCCTCCGTTTGAGTTCCCTCCAATTAACATCCTCCAAGTGTCCTGCATGTCCACATCAGCTTGGGCACAGGCTGTGGATTTCACACCGACTGCAGGTGCCTGCATATCCCTCTTACAATAAAAAAAGCTGTGTGTAGCACACCCACTGGCAGGCCTTGCGATTTACACATTCATCACTTTTTCAGCTTTGGCTGGAACCTTGCAGGAGAATGAGTGTCATAGAGCTACCTCGAGCATGACTCGCTGCTGAGGGTCCATGAGAAGCGCCTCGGAAGGACTAATGCCAAAACATGCTGCGTCAAATGTGTCCCAATGCCTCACAAAGCCACCAAACCTGCGATCACATGCTCAAACAATCTTTCCCCACACTTTGAGGCCAGTGGTGGGGTCATCCAAGTGTGGCCATTGTCCTATCAGGAAGTGGGCTATAGATTACAAGCTTCATGGCTGTTAATAGTTGGCACACCTGCCCCCCAGGTTTGAAGCTGGAATGGCGTCCGCATCCCAGCGGTCCAGTGGAATGCAGCTTATGGCGTCTGGATGCTGAGTTGGCATGCGCTGAGCTGGCAGCCTGCTGGACATGTCTTGCACAACAATTACAGGCGCTGGTCTGTCTGGCCCTGCCACAGCCATTCTCAGTTCTGGCCTGCACATGCACATGCACTTGCCCTGAGACCCATTCGCTGACTGGCTGGCTCACAAAGCTCTAGGGAGTGAGTGCTGTATGTCAGGCTGGCTGGCCTGATGGATGGTGCTCTGGACTCCAGGACTGACCAAAGTGCAACACAGAAACTGCAAAACCATGACTGACTCCCAAGCAATTACAGAGGAGACTCGTAAAAGCACCAACCGATGATGGGCTCATGTGGCTTGTTAGACACTCAATAGAAGGAGCCTCATTGTCCTCACCTGCTAGGTGGCTCTGCTGTGGGAGCAGCTTCTTTGGGCATCAGCTTGGCTGCTAGCATGGTGCTCATGGCCGAGATGGTGGGGTAGTCAAAGATCAGGGTACCAGGCAGATCCACCCCAAGCACCCTGCCAATCTCATTGCGCAGCTCGACAGCACCTGCAGGAATTGCTAGATCAGGAGGTCTGATGGGACAAAGATGCTGCTCTGATAGCATGGTCCTTGCATACCATGTGTGCCAGGATCCAGGCCAGTCATGAGGCAGGACATGGGGGGACACTCACCGAGTGAGTCAAGTCCAGCTCCACTGAGTGGCTCATCATCTGCAACGGGCTGCCCCAGGACATAAGCAGCTGCTGTCCTGATCAGAGCGCTGATGTTAGCAACTGACATGGCCTGGCCATGCTGCGCTGAGGCACCCTTTGACTTCACTGCCAACGAGTCTGGAGCATGTGCAGCCTGGTCTTGAAACTGGCTGAAGAGCATGCTGGTGCTCTTGAACCTGTGCACAGACAGCGGCAGCCTGTTCACATGATGCTCCGCATGGTAGTCCTTCCCTGTGTAGTGCCTCAGGCCATAGGTTTACGCAACTGTTTGGTTCACATGAAAGGCAGATGCTATTGCGAGTCTGCTGTTGTGGCATCAGTGGGTGCTTGAATAGCAAAGACAAGCGCCTTACCTGCCCCACAGGAAGACGCTTGAGAGCAGCTTGGGGCCTGCGGCGCCTGCTGCCAGCCTTGTCAGCATCTTAGCCATTGCCGCAACACCTGCGTGACACTGGCTCAGTAGGATAACCTGCCAGCCATTGGAACTTACATTAATACCCAGAGCGCATGGCCGTGATGGGCACTAGAGGGAGTAAAGCACTAGCTTGGAGTGCCCATCTCACATAGACACTTGCACAATGCACTTCAGAGGCATTCATTGGCATAGAGCAGACCTGCAGCAGGCTGCAGAGCGCCAAATCCCAGCCGCTCCATCCTCTCAATGCCAGCCTTCTCGGCCATGCCCGACCCCGCCCACGCTCCCCAGTTCACACTTAGTGCCGCCACGCCCTGCAGTTGCCCAGCATTTGCAGCTGTCTGTCTTATTCTGACAACTCACAGGTCACATTGGCTATTGTCACTCTTGATATTGACATCACAGAAGTGTCAGGCAAACTTTGGAGCAGTAGCTTCCCAATGGTCCAAGGTCAGCTGGGAGATGGGCGCACCTGGGCTTGCAGCGCAGAAGCTTGCGCGTCCAAGACTGCATTGGCAGCTGCATAGTTGGCCTGACCCCCAGATCCCAGTGAGGAAGCTATGGATGAGAAGAGCTTCACGGCGGCGACAGGGCTGCCATGCATGCTGTGCATGATCTGCTGAGAGCCAGCCACCTGTCAAGGGAAAAATCGCCATTCAGCATCATGATGTGCACGTGACTGAATTCTTGAGGTGGCTGCGCAGGGTTGAGCAGTAGGGTCCTACCTTGGGTGCAAAGACAGCCCGGACGCTTCCTGCGGTCTGTTTGGCCAATGTAGCGTCTTGTATCACCCCTCCTGCCAGCATGAGACCATGCACCTGGTAATCTGCAGACAGCAGCACCATGTTATGCATTTCAGCATCATTAGAGGGCATCCAGGCATAAAGGACACACTAAGAACTTGCCAATGTGCATTGAGTGTGAAGCGCTGTGGCATCTGCTTGGGCATGCAGCTGACCTTCACTGCTGGATATGCAGAAAACTGCGCTGGTATCCTCAGCCATCGCCACATCACACTTGGTCACTGCAACGCTGGCTGCCCAGCCATTCCGCATCGCATGCGCCAGGTCAGACGCTGCATCAAGGTGCCCGCTCCTCCCCAGGACAGTGATCTGCTTTGTGCCTGCATGCCGTACCCAAGCTAAGAACGTGCGGCACTGCCCAATTTGTCAAAGATAACATGTGTAGACAATGTCCTGCTTGCATATCGCCTCGGCGCCCATGTTCTCATATCAAGCATGGTTGAACAAAGCTTTGGTATCACTGGAGAAGCCAGGTTGTGCTGTAGCAAAAGTTCAATCAGTGGGTTCAGAGCCAGGCTGTGCATGCATACCCTGGCTGGCAAGCCACTGCACAGATAGCATCCCCAGAGCGCCCAAGCCGCCGCTGACTATCCACCTGCCCTCAGCTCCCTTGGGCGCGGGCACCTGGCTGGGGACTTCTACCACTACCTTGCCAATGTGCTTTGCAGCTGAAAGCTGCCGAAGTGCGTCTGGAGCCTCTTCAATGGGGAACACCACTGCTGGTAGAGGCTTGATCAGGCCTGCACATAAACACAAGTCAGTCGTGCAAGAGTGTAGTGGAGTGGTAGTCTATGTCACTTGGCATGGCAATATCTGCACACAGAGCACTTGTAAAAAATATCTCACATCCTATATAGATGCATGCAAGGTTTAAAGAGTCTCAAAGCCACTCATCTGCAAGTTATGACATTGGTCTGCAAGCCGAGGGGGTCATGCATGCTTACCCTTATGCAGCATGACAGCCAGGCGCCTCATGTTTTGCCCCACAACTTCAGGGGTCCAGAAGTCAATGGCAACCAGGTGGTACGCCAGATCAGGCCGCTCCTGGGCAACACGCTGCGGGGACCAGATGTCCCTCTTGCCTATCTCCACAAAACGCCCGCCCATGCTGACAGTCGCCAGGGAGGCTGCCACCATGCCTGCTCAGGACAAGCACCTCTGTGCGTCTGCAAAAACAGGGTCTTGGTGCACACACTTCTAGTTGCGCATCGAATGCGGCTATGCGGACATCCCGTGGCTTGTGCCAGCCTATGGAGGAGACGTTACGCAAGTGAAGATGCCGAAGAGATTGCATGAGACTTCGTATAGCTTGACGAGGTCACACGAACCTGGTGATGTCAGGGAGTTGAGTACAACGGTAGGCTGAGTCCCCTCTCTGCAGCCGAGGTGCTCAGCAAAATCCAGGGTTCTGGACGACTCCACAGTGGCCAAGCCCTGCCGCCGAAGGTACGTCCTCTTCTGGACGCTGCCAGCTGTGGCCAGCACGCCTGCTCCTGCTCCTGCTGCTGTGGCAATCTGGATGGCTGCCAGTCCTAAGCCGCCTGCACAGGGGTTGCAGAGATCAGAGCATGATTGGCACTTCCCTTGCACCTGAGACATGAGACATTGCTTCCTGGACCAGTTTGCCAGAAGCTGACGTTCATGATGCATGCACCTTCAGCTGGCTTACATTATGTGCAATGCCTCTGATGAGGATTGACAGGAAGAGGGAAGAGCACCTGTGGCAGCATGCACAAGGACGCGAGAGTTCGCGCAGATGGCGGCCTCATCGTGCAGGCAGCTGTACGCCGTCAGGAAGACGGTGGGGATGGTCGCAGCTTCCATGAATGAGACGGCTGGCGGCTTGGCCACCAGAGCATGACCATTGCAGATCACTGCAGACCCCAGGCAGCCTGCTGCCTGGCCAAAGACTGCGTCCCCAACCCTGCATATACAGTTGTCATACACAGTGATAGGCAACAATATCATGCTCACTACCAAAGCTATGCATTCAGATACATTCCAGGACTTGGACATGACTGCCCTCCCACTGAACATTTATGGACAGGGTAGTCGGCCAAGGGTACGTACTGGTGCGCTGTTCTGAAATTGACTCCCACAGCGGCAATGATGCCTGCCACATCACCACCTGGCTCGCCCGGGTCTCTCCCGGGGTACATCCCCAGGACGTTTAGCACATCCCGGAAGTTCAGCCCAATCGCTCTCAATGTCAGCAGCACCTGTGCACATCCGGGTGACTCAGGGTCCTTGGCAGGCCCAGGACTGCTAATCAAATTCTGAAAGCCCCGCAGTGCTTCATCTTGACCAAGGTCACCAATATATTTCAGATCTTGAAGGCTATTTGAAACCCTTACACATGACCAATACTGATGCTGCATTTGCAGTGATGGCTTCCATCATCCCACCTCATCTGGACCCGGAAGGAGCGCAGGCAGCACACGCGCCACAAGACTGGAGAAGGAGCCTCTTGGGCTGGGCGTCAGCTGGTAGGGCCCCGACAAGTGCCGGATGGGCGATCTCAGCAGGCGGGGGCTATGCCTCACGCTACCCTCTATCAGGCACCCAGCGGGCTCTGAGGCCTCCTCAAATACATGCTGCACCCAGGCAGCTTTGTCAGATCAGCTCAAGATCTGCCTAATTCACAGGGTCTTAGGGTGTGCCAGCCAGGCACTGTGGCATGAACATACCCTCACGCTCGCATTGGGCAGCTGTATGACAATGTACACGCCACTGTTATGATACAGGCACAGCCTCCCAATGTATTATAAGGAGCCCCGATGAGTATGTACAATCAGGTGTGTGTCATCACCTTCCAGATAGAAGAGGGGTGCACTGAGGTGCTGCAGTCCACCCCTTGCCATGTCTGCCCAGCATTCTCAATTGCTGCACAGCGGAGGATGCCCCACGCAGCTGCGCCATGACTTGCTGATTGGTCAGGTCTGCGAGAGGTCACCATAGTTGTCACACATCACAGCATCTTTGCCTGTGGCATGCATACAAGCTTGAATTGACCACCATAAACACCAAACGCGCGGTATGCCTGTGTGACAAAAATTTTCGGGACTGGTGAGAAGGTGTTAGGATTACCTAGGGAGGCCTGGGCTGCCCAGGGTGCCCCTGGTGCTGATATGGCACTGTCCTGTATGGCCTAGTTGCCCTGCCGCTGCCCTCTGGAAGATCTGAAGCGCACTTGCACACTGGTGCAGAGGTGCTTTCATGCTGCCCAGTTTTGATGGGTAGATTCCTTCCATTTGCAGTACAATGCCCGTAGAAGGGACACTGATTGGTAGGCCTGTAAGGCGAGGGACAGACTCTCAGTCTTGTGAATGGACTTGCAGTGATACAGGTCTGCCCTACGCTGTCAGCAGGCTGCACCCGTGTAGAATTAATACAGACATATATCACAATTGACGTCACTGATTGCCTTGAATGGGATGCTCATACCTGAGGAGTCCGCCCTGAGTGAGGCGGGCTGCAGTCTTGCGCTGACTTGGTAGGCGTTATCTAAGGCTAGTACTGAGAAAGGCCGGCGACAGTGAACGTGCTGCTTGGGTAGTGCTGCCAGTGCAGCAATATCAGCCTGCAGCTGTACCTCATAGATGGTGTTCTCCTGCTGTGCACCAGCTGTGTCCTGCTTTGGTCCCACCTGCAACAATTTAGCGTACATCACCACCTGCCCTCAAATACAGGGTGAGTCCATCAGACAGGCACACTGATTGGGTGGTGCCACAATGCGCTGCAAAACAGCGTTGATAATATCATGAAAACCACAGGCAGTGAAGTGTGTCCATGTCACTTGACACCAGTGCTGGGTCGACGGATTGGAAAGCCTGTAAACAATGAATGAAGGAGTGCTGGGTCATACCATTGAGGTGCCAAGAGGCTTGGAGATAAGCCCCTGCAACGATAAGCTAGACCCAAAAGCAGCATCTGGCTGACACCATGCGCTGCTGAAAGCTGGAGCTCCCACTGATATGCCCTCCACCTCTGGTGGGCTGGCAACAGCCCACATCGAGGAACCTGTACAGGCAGGGCTTGCATTCTAAAGTTTGCCCTTCTGGAGGCGATTCAATCTGCCGTCTTCTGCAGCATACTGAAGACTCCAAGTCTGCAACATGCGGCTTCACTTACACAATTATCTCCCTTCAAAACTGCCATACGGCTCTGGAGGAATTGTGAACACACTGCAAGCACTTGACACTAAGCAGAGGCCTCACCTGCAGTTCCAGCCCTGTAGGCGCCAAAGCCCACAGGAACGCGGCTTGGGCCCTTGGCTTTGGTGCCAGGCACAGCTCCAAGGTGCAGGGAGCTGTCTGCAGCCGCTGGATGCACAGTGTACCCATCACAGCTTTCGCATGGCTGCGGGCTGCCAATGGCAGCCAGTATGGCCAGCTGCCTGGTCAAGCGCTCCCCGCGGTTACTCCCCTTGAACACCACACATGGTATACTTTGGGTGCGCTCTTTGTGTGGCTGGGGCCTGCTAACAGACACAATTGCTCCGCTGGCTTTCAGGTGAGAGGTGCTCTTCTGAGCGGCATCTGCTGATGCTGAGCTGACTTCAAGCCTATGAGATGAGCTATCTGATCCGACTGAGCACAGCAACATGCTTGGGCTGCTGTTTGGGCTTGGCTGGGCAGCTGGGCTGCCAAGGAGGCAGGGCGCAGCGATTGAGGCTGCAGTCAGCGCCCCATGTGGTGCCGATGTGTCTGCCCTCGTGCTGCTGAGTGCTGCGAGCGCCATCTCAAAGAAAGCTGTTCCTGGAACAAGGGCCCTTCCATTCACCCTGCAACATGGTTACATCTTTACACGCTACGGTTGAAGAGGGTTGCCTGCAGGAAAGGCATTACTTGCCACAGACACCCACTGCTTGCTCAAGTGTAAGAGAGAGTAGTAGGGATGCACCTATGGTCTGACAGGTAGGATAGGTGAGCAGAGTCCAGTCTGCAGGAGAAAGCCACCAACTGCTCTAGCATTGCAGCTGGAGCAGCTGCAGACGTCAGCAGCATGCTCACAGCAGGAGCTGCCCAGCAGCGCTGCTTGCGCCAGGGAAGGTCTGCCTGTTTTGGCTTATCAATGAGCGTTCTTCCGAGGTCCTGTGCCAGGATGGCATGTGCGATGACACCGCTCATGCCAAAGGAACTTGTGCCTGCACAAAAGGAACACAAAACCAGCTCATGGGGCTTGCATAATACCTCGCGCTCTCTCCGGGCTTCACACTCACCCTTTTCCACTCTCAGCAGGCGTTATGGTGCTCATCGACACAAAAGGGCCAGCTTCTGAGTTCAGCTTACCAAAGCTTGCAGCTTGTGCATCATGATGCAGATGTCCTGCAGGCTGGCGGGGCACGGGGGTCACAAGCCCCTTGGCAGCCAAGTCAGCCAGGGTGGTCCCCACGTAAGCATTCATGCTGCGCAGGCACGCGATTGGCGCCAGTGCGTGCTGGACCAGAGGTGACATGGCCATCAAGATCCCGGTCAGACCTGGAAGTGCAGGTACCTTCTCAGTCTCTGCAGTGCATGGACAATCTGCACATGATTCCGTGTCTGGCCAAACTGACAGAGCTGAGATGCCTTGCCTGCAGCGCCCTCTGTGTGTCCATACACGCTCTTCACGGAAAGAAGCGCTGCTGAGCGTCCACTTCTGTCCTGATGTGTAAGAGCTCCTCCCAAAGCGCCCACCTCTGCACATGGGATACTCAAGCTGTAAGGTACCTGCCCTGCTTCAAACAGGGATTGCTTCACGCTGCCAGAGAGGGCAGTATCTAACCTATGGGATCGCCAAGAGGAGTGCCGGTGCCATGCACGGCAATGCCAGCTATGCGCTCTGGGCTCAGTGCAGCAGTTTGTAGGGTTGCCAGGATGAGCTCCCTTTGAGATGGGCCATTGGGTGCGGTCAGGGACGATGACCTGCCATCCTGATTCACCACCGACCCCTGGGCAACACCAAAAGCTACTTGGGCGAAGTCCTGGCATGGCAGGATTGCAACGTGCACAATGCATGAATCAGGCAGGAGCAGCTCGGCATTGCAGGCCTATGCTCACAGACACGACAAGCCCACCTGCAGGAGGGCTAGCGGGGTGGAGCTGCGACTGGCAAGGCCTAAGTAGGAGAAAGCAAAGCCTTCCCCACGGCCGTAGCCGTCTGCACTGGCGTCAAAGGTCTTGCACCTTCCATTCACTGACAGCGCCTGCATCAGCACCCAGTTTCATGAGACAGCGCAGGATGCATCTTGATTCAGGATGCTGGGGTCTGGATTCTCTCATCCTTTCTGTGCAGATGTCCTGCAGAGCTGAGACTGTTATATTGTTGTGCCAATTTCCCACGTACGCTGTCTGGTGCAGCACAGTGATCTCTGACACTGCAGCAACCGCATCGTCTCATGAAGCTCACTCTGAGCTGGCAGATCTTGATGGCTGTCTCAGGGGACAACATGGCGTTCACCCCTGCTGCCAGCGCGCCGCTGCACTCGCCCCTGAGAATGCCTGGACATGGCAACACCCACATGACATTTTGACAGAGCATCTTGTGAGACAGCAGGCTCAGCATGATGTACAGGTGACTGATACACCGGAAAGCTGTCTGAGTAGGCTTGGATTCACCTGTGTGAGCCAAGTGTGTGGCCACCAGGGAGGAAGAGCAGGCTGTGTCTGTGGAGATGCAAGGCCCTTGCAGCCCAAAGGAGTATGAGACGCGGCCAACCATGAAGGGAAAGGTGTTGCCGGTACTGGCAGCTGCTGATGTGCTGGGTATGCCCTGTGGGTGCCCATGTGGTACTTTACGCCGTGTAAGATGTTTCATGATCCTTGGCAGGCAAAAGATGCGGTGATGCAACGTTATGATGTGGCCTGAGAAATTCATATTATTTTGCATGCTGCCACGAGGTCTTGGGATGTGCGCACCAGATGGGGCAGGAGCTCCACAAACTCGTGCGCCCACATGCATCCCACATACACACCCACTTTGGTGCTCTGCTGGTGTGCATTATCTGCCAGCACTAATGCCTCCTGCAGCCATGAGGTTTGCCTTTGGGGAAGCCCAGACTATCATCATCCCTTTTGGCATGATGCGGAAGAGTTTCAGAGCGATCTCTCATTTGTACAGTACTTTTGAACCGAAATTATCATGCACTGCCTCCCCTCCGGCCATCTACAGTCAAGATATGATATCAGACCTCCTTGCAAAGCATGATAGCACTTGGCACAATGAAGGCGTACCTGGCTCAGGTGCAGGAGGTGACGGGTGTTGGGATCAAGGGCCAGGGCTTCAGGAGCGGGCAGCATGAAGTAGGCGGCGTCAAACTCTTGCAGGCCGCTGCAGAATGCGCCAAGCCTGGCATAGGTCCCTCCATTGCTGCCTAGCATGGAGTAATGCCAGTCCACGTCCCACCTCTCCGGAGGCGTTGTTTGCGGCAGGTCTCTGCACAGCGCCAGGCTGTCCCAGAATCCCTCCAGCCCTGCTCATGCAGCACACGATCTCAGCCTGCTCATTCGCTCAGCATCTGCCTTAGCCCTTACCCAGCAAAAAGCAACAGGTATTTTGGCGGAGCACTTCTGTATTGCTCTACTCAAACAGTAGATAGTGTCTTGGAAGGCAGTAGCTGCAAAGGAGAGGGCCTGCCTGTGGCTTCTGCAGCAGGGTATTGGCATGCCACGCTGACAATGTCTGTGGTTGAGCTCTCCTGTGGCTGATCTGCCATGGTGATTGCCTGTGAGGAGTGTGTCAGCCCAACTCTAGCGGCCATTTCACTATTGATGTAGGATGCCAGGGCAGCTTGTGTGGGGTAGTCAAATGCCAGAGAGGCTGGCATAGGGATGCCAAAGGCCTTGGACACTGCGTTTCTGAGCTCCACTGCTCCAAGGGAGTCCAGCCCAGCCTGAGCAAGGTCACAGCAGACATCAGTCACCAGAAGGGCCTGACAGACTGCTTCATGTATGGCAGTGGTGTCTGACTAGGCAGCATAGCCCAATGATGAGTAACTATCTCACCTCCATGAAGGGCTGGTTGAGAGGGATCTCTGTGGCCATCAAGTCCCTTACAAGCCCCGCCAGGGTTCTGTTGATGCTGGTGTAATCGAAATTTGCAACCGTGGGCTGCTCGCTCTCTGCAATGACCGTGTTATGCTTGCTGGGCTGAGCCTGAGTAGGCCAGCGCTCTGCCACATAGCGAGCCAAGTCCTGCACAGAAGGATTCGGTAAACCCGCCTCGTCTGGTGTTGCTGACGAGTACAACAGCAATGCTTCCTTTCCGCAGATGCTGGGAAGACTGGCTGATTTTGCATGACAGAGGGATGATCCAGGGATAAGTCCTTTCTGTGTTATCCGCTTGCAACAGATGATGTGGATGATACACCTGCACAGTTGGGTGATCTAGAGCTACTGTGGCTGGCACTGCAATGCCGAATCTGGCGCTTATGGCACTGCGGAGCTCCACAGCTGCAAGGGAGTCAAGGCCAGCCTCCATCAGTGGCTGACTTGGCCCGACATGCACTCCCATGACATCCACTGCAAGACCTGCACCCAGACAGACACTCTGTCCCTTTTACCCAGGCCAGATTTACGTGCATGTCCCTGGCTGTGCCCTTCATGAGGCCTGTCGGCAATTCTATCTCCAAGGTCACTGCAACTTGAGCCGTATGATGCTAGCAAGGTGCACAGGATGCCTGCCTGTTATGATGCTGATGAGGTCTTTCATGGGCACCCCTGGCCGATGCTGGGACTGTGCAGCCGTTATAGGCGTGCTGGGCTCTGCTGCATCTGCCGGCAGCACTGCTGCAAAGAAATGCTGCAACCTCCGCTCTCCTGCAGGGCACAGGCGGAGCACTGAGTACCAAGAAAAGGCCAACGCTGCCTGGCTGCCCATGTCCAGCTGGAGGGCATGACCTGATTCTGAAGTTCAGAAGCTGGTGGCATGTAACTCTGGCCTCATGCAAATTCCGCACCTGATAGGAAGCGTGCCCAGTCAAAAGGGTTCACAACCACGTCGGCTGGGGCGAATGACCCAACGATGGCCGAGAAAAGCGCGGTCATGCCCATCACTGGATCCACTGCTCCATAGCCCTGCAAATGCGCTTGTACACTGGGAAGACTGCTATCAATGGAACCTGCCAGTCTCATCACTTGCAGGGCTTGACAGGCGAAATGAGACCTAGGTATGAAGGAGAGCAGCCAGATAATTGGATGCATTCACCGTGCACGGACAAAGCTGACCTGGCGCTTCAGCCGTGTTAGCAGCGATGGACTGGTGGCTGCCATGCCCACACTGGACCAGGCACCCCATTGCAGACTGACCCACTCCAGCCCCTGCACGCACAGACCCATCCCTCTGCCACCCCTTCTGAGCCCTGTGAGAGAGACGTCCACACTGGGAAGGAAGCCGCAAATCTAGTCCAGAACCACACAGAGCCCAATTGTGGAGCCTCAAGAGAGCTAGGAAGTGCCGCTGCCGACCTGTGCCTGACTGGCTGACACCCACGCATCCATGGCGGCATTGGCACCTGCATAGTTGGCCTGTCCGGGTGATCCCAGCACCCCAGCAATGGAGGAGAAGGCTGCACAGCAAGCCAAGGGCGCCCCTGACAGAGTGGATGCCAGATTGCGCAGGCCGGCCAGCTTTGGAGCAAAGACGTCTCTGAGGCCTGCAGCCATAAAGCACAGACTGTGTCATGTTTGTTCGGCAAGAGATTAAAGAACGAGTGAGAGCACAAGGCTGGAGGTGTGTCAGTTAGGGTCAGCTGCCATATTGACTTCAGCATCTCACAGCAGCAACAGCATGCTATTTGAGACTCGCAGCGTATCATTGCGGTCCACATTGCTACCATAGCCAGCAAGTGCAGCGACATATAAGCCAGTCAAAAGGAACCCTTGGCAAAGAAAGGCAGACGTCAGACCTGAGATGCTTTGCTGCGCTAAAGCAGCATCTCTCAGGACACCACCCGCATGGAAGACTCCACACGCTGGCAGCTGCATGTGTGCCATGACCTCTCTCACTGGGCTCCTTGCCTGCGGGGCAGCACATAAGCTGATCTGGCGTCAAAGCTGAAGGACAATGCAGGAAGTTCAATAATTTCAGAGGTGACGCACCTCCTCTGGGCATGCCAGGTCGCTGCGCACAACCGTGATGCATGTTTTGCTGGAGCTGTCTAGGTCCATGTCTCCCCTGCCGCTCCGCCCCAGCAGCAGGATGTTGCTACAGCCTGCGGCGTCATTGCAGCATTCTACAAGACAGATCCAGCTCATGCCGACACAGACTCCCCTAAATGCCGCTATGTACTGGAGCAATATATCAACCTCCGTGCGGTTGAGATGACATACGCAGACTGCAATGCAAATCCTTCACCCTGATGCAGGCAAGGAATGAGGCCACCGATAAGAGGGCTACATCAATAAGGCGCACCTGACTCAGCAAGCAGTGATCCAGTCAGCCTCCCGAGCGCTCCAAGTCCGCCAGAAATAATAGCAGAAAATAGGCAGCATGTCCCTGACATGCTTGCAGGTCCTGCACAGCGGGAAAGCACTGGAATTGCGTCTCCTTAGCATGCTGTCAGTGAGTGGTTTGTTCAGACCCAGCACTGAGCCTTTGAAGGTCTGGGAGCTTACCAGCCTGTATTGCTGTGAGCTCTGATTGGGCAATGGCGCTGCCAAAGCTGGTGTAGCCAAAGCTGTCTGCCTCCCGTCCATCCAGCTTGACGCTATTGCAGCTCAGACCTGAGACAAGGAGGCTGCAACATTGTCTGCTGGAGTCCTCTGCAGCTGCCACCCGTAGCACTGCACTCATGGCAGCAGCAGCCAGGTCAGACTGCCAAAGACCAGGCTGAGGAAAGGCAGCGTATGAGGCCGCTGAGCTAGAAATCATCTCAAGGCCTCCCTGCAAGCCACTGCAGGATTACACAAACCAGAATCTCAGAGGCGCATCCTGCATTGATGGGAGATGAAGTAGCACACCCTTGCAGGGAGTGCATTTAGAGCTTACCTGAGGAGGTAAAGTTTGCACAGCCTCAACAACAGCAGCGGCTGCATGCAGAGTGCTGTGTAAAGAGGGGAACCGCCATCTCTGTTTTCCTGGGTGATGCTTTGTGAGGCTGCCTGCAGTGCTTTGCAACCGGCATGATGCTGAGGTAGCATCTACATCAAAGTCTCCGGTATGGGCCACTGGCATGCTGTAAAGCCATGTGACCGTATACTGGAAGCCATTGCTCTGCAGAAAATGGAGTTGTACTCAGTTTCAGAAAGGCCACCAAGAGGGAGACACAGTGCTGCTGCACTGTGAACACAACTGAAGCACTGGGGACACAGCTAAGTAGCACTGGGAATCAATGCAGCGCATACTGGTGATGGTGTACCTGGCTGGCGGTAGATTGGGACTCGAGATGTGGTCTCCCAGCCGAAAGAGCTCTTGATATCAGACTCAGAAACTGCAGGCTAAGCGGGGCAGCATCTCTATCGTGCGGCGTTGCACTGAGTGCCATGTCCCCCACGACATCAGCAGCCCCTGGCCCAGTGCCAGATGCAGCAGCTGCCCAGGGTGCCCGCAAGAGCCCGTTGCGCCTTCCCGGGACGGCAAGCGCGCCCAGCGAGACAGGGATGCTGACCTGTAGCGGCTTCGTGCTGCCATTTTTTGGGACCAGGCTCAGGTGCAGTGTGCAGTCTGCCATTGCAGGATGCATGTAGAACCCTGCATGCAAAGGGAAGCCTTCAAGACTGCCAGCCTTCAGACTTACAGCAATCCAGGCGGCATATGCCTCTGATGAGGTAGCCGTGATGATGACTTACAGAACAGCTGGAGTGCTGATCCGACAAGTCTTTGGTGCACATGCATGGGTCTGTATGGACTTTACCCTCTGCTGCAATGCCAGGCCCACTGATGCACCCCACCGTGCGGCTCAGTCCATCCCCCTGCCTTCCTTTCTGGGACACGTGAGGTGACCTGCTGAGGGCTCTGCTGCTCATTCTGGGGCGCGCAGGAGAGCCTTTGGTGAGGAGTCTCATGCGGCTGTGCTGGCATGTTGCAATCATCTGCGGCAATCCTCTGCCTCTGTTTGCAGCAGGCAAGCCATCAGGGCTGCTTGTGAGGCTGATCGCTCCTGTCCATGGGGCCACAGTGCACTCCAGGGCCTGTGCCGTCCTGCTGTACACCGTCAAAACCTCATCAAATCGTGCTTCTGGTATATGAAGTGGATGCCATCAGCTCGGTCAATACCCTGCATATGCCCCAATCCTACTGGGAGCTAGTTGCTGATTTAAACTATCTGTGTTTGCAGAGTGTCAATGCTCACCTTTCAAGCGCAAGTGCTCTCAGGAAGCTGGTGTTCTGCAGAACACTATCACTGCCCACATCAACGGCATCGTGCAGCATGCTGCAGGCTTCAGCAGCTGCCTCCAGCACAGCAGTTGCAGGCAGGATCCTGCGGCCCTTGACTGAGTGGTCTTGCAGGAAGGCTGTTGCAGCCTTGTCTAGCTTACACAGAAACCTGCAGGTGGACTGTTAGCTGTCAGAGCAGACATCATGTGCAATCCATCACCGAACTTTGCTCCTGCCCTCAGCACCCTACTGTCCTGTACTCACGCTCATGACATGGGACGGTAGGGCAAGGCAGATCTGTGCTGCAAACTGGCAGAGCCTCTTGAGACAAGCTTCTTACCTTGAAGTCCCTGATGTCGGATCACCAATGGCTGGGTGAGCCAGGTGGTGGAGCACAGGACCAGGCCAGAAGGGCTGCTCCTGCCAAAGGAGAGGATGCTTGCTCGGGACGCTGGGAAGCTGGGGTGGTGCGCTGACCAGCATATGCGCATTGACACCGCTCATGCCAAATGAGGATGTCCCTGCGGTGCAACAGCATGTCACATCACACTTCTCAGGTTCAGGTGTGATAGCAACGCCAGGGAGGCGACGTCTCCTGTCTCTGCGCTTGATGTCCTCGTTCCATACTTATAACGAAGATCATGTGGAGTGCTGGTTCTCTCAAGGGTGCCAACTCCTCACACCCTGTCCACATTGGCCAGGGCGGTAGAGGTGGCAAGTGAACATGTGCAAAGAGCTCTGGCAGTCCCATCATGTGCACAGCGTCATACCTGCCAGCAGCGCTTGACAAAGGGCGCCCAGCTGCCGAGGCAACATGGGCGCATGACCAGCGCGCTTTGCCCAGTCATCTACAGCTGCGCTGACGTATGGGTTCATGTTCCTCAGACACATGATGCCCGCTGCGCTACACTGCGACATGCTTTTGATGGCAAGCAGGAGCCCTGTGGTGCCTGCTGCCCCCTCTGTGTGGCCATAGCATGCCTGCATCATGCATGAAGTCTGTCACGGTGCTGCTATGAACTCTGTGCACACCAGAGCCGCTGCGCTTGATTGAGAGCCACAAGGGCAGGGCTGCTGCACAGGTTATCATCAGCGCCTATCCCCAACACTCTTGCATATGCTAGAGGAGGTATCTAATAGCACCCACCTTGACAGACCCAAGCGCCAAACCCCGCGACACGAGGGGTCCTTGTGAAGCTAGCGCTGCTGACAGAGCGCCAACTTCTATGGGGTCGCCCAGAGGTGTTCCTGTGCCATGGACTGCCACATAGGATACATCTTCCGCGTATTGATCCCCGGACCTGATGGCCGCACCCACCAGTGCCTGCATCTCACTCCACCGTCAGCATGTTGATCTGCTAACTAAGATACAGTAGTATACCCCAGCATCATTCATTCATTCATTCATTTAATCAGCATCATTAAGGCACCGCTAGGCAAGGCTTGTGTGCAGGACCTGCTGAGCAGGGCCATTGGGCGCTGTGAGGCTGCTGGACCGGCCGTCCTGGTTCACAGCCGAGCCGCATATGAGCGCTAGGCTCTGCACTCCAGCGCGGCCGCTCAGGCCTGGGGCTTGCATGACGACGGCGTTGAAGCCCTCTCCACGGCCGTAGCCGTCTCCGCTGGCCTCAAAGGACTTGCAGCGGCCCACAGGCGACAGCGCCTGCGAAGATGCACACTCCATCAACCTTCACCTCAACGTGCACTCTCTGCCCAAGGAATTGCCCTACTGGTCATTGTGAGTCTTACAAGTGGAGGGATGCAGCTAATGATTTATTTGTTAGGGTGATTGGCTTGGATTTGGGAACTGTTACCTGTAGCTGGCAGATGCCGCTAGTGATGTCATGCCACAGCATCACATTGATACCTCCAGCCAGTGCTGCCTCGCACTCTCTGCTGGAGATTCCTGCACTGCGGGATCAAGCTCAGCCAAAACTTATGCGGCATTTGTTGTCTGTAGTGATCTCTCAGGACGAGGAGGGCCTGCATACGTGGATAGAGGGATCACCTTGTCGTGCGTTGTGGGCTGCCACAAGGGACGAGGAGCAAGCCGTGTCAATGCCATTGCAAGGGCCCTGCAAGTTGAAGGCGTACGCCACACGCCCGCTCTGGTAGGGCAGACCACTCCCCGTCATGACCTGCAACAGTGCACCAGTTCGAATCCCAGAGCTCAGATCAACCAGCATGCCCTTCTCCCACAAGAGCACTCTAAGAGCTGGTAGCAGAAGTGCCTTAACTCCCATAGAATATGGCAAGTACACTTGAGGACATCTGGACACCTCCTGACAGATCAGGCGTCTATAAGCCCAAGACAGATGCCATGCAGGGCGGAGGCTCACTGCGCCAGTGCTGCTCATGCCGTACGCTTCGCGCTGCAGGCTCATGTAGTCCACAAACATGCAGCCTATGTAGGTGCCCGTGCTTCTCATTGCACCCCCTGACTGCTGCAGGGCCTCAGCAGACACCTGCAAGCATGCATCCGTGTCTCTTGAGGTATATATACTGGGCATCACAGCGTGCCTGGCATTGCCAAATGGCAGAACTCACATGCAGTTGTGCTCTGCATTGCAAAGCCTCATGCTCTGTCCATCACAGCTGATTGACCTGTGCGACAACGTTACGGTTCACACAACTCTGATCTTGAACAGGCAGGTTTAGCACAAGCCCACCTGCAGCAGGAGGCGGGTTTGGGGGTCAACAGAGATGGCCTCAGTGCGCGAGAGCCTGAAGAAGGCAGCGTCATGCAGGTCCACATCAGCAGCGAATGCGTCAAATCTGGTGTAGGACGAGCCTGCTGTGCCCTCAGGATCATACAGGGCATCCATGTCCCAGCGATCAAGGGGCACGCAGCGCTGCAGGGTCTGTCCCTGTTGCATTGCCTCCCAGAAAGCCCCCGCACCTGCATGCATCGCTTTCCTGGGTGCCTTGTGGAGACGAGGTTTGAGGTGCACCACTGAGCGCGTCAGGAATGGGAGCTCCCCAGAATGATGTCTGGAGGGCCTTCAGGAGACACATTGGTTCTGCTGGACATCAAGCTGACCTTGGTGTCGGCCCGGGTAAATACAGCCCATGCCGGTGACCTCCAAGCCAACTGAAGGTGAAGCCTTCACAGCCCTGCTGACGCCAATGTCAGCTGCTGTAGTAACAAGCGCCACCCTGGCTTGCTGTGGCGCCACCTGCTGTCAGGCATTCTTGTCAACATCTAATATAGCATACATCGTCATGGCAGACGTGGCATGATGCTGCCTCTGGATTGGCAGCTAGCACAGACTCTGCCACTCGGACACTCAGGTTGATGATCTGAGTATCTCTGGTGAGCCTCTATGACACCATGTTGCTTCACACACCTTGGAGCTAATGTACGTAGCAAGGGCTGCTACAGTGGGGTAGTCAAAGGCAACTGTGGCAGCAATGTCCACTGCAAATGCTGCACTGATTGCATTCCTGAGCTCCACAGCCCCGAGAGAGTCCAGCCCAGCCTGCACAACACGAGCCAGTATGCAACGGGTGTGTGCTGGCGGGAGGTTTGATGCTCCTCTTTCATGGTGCTTGCGAGGGAAACCTTCGACTGCAAGGATGGGAACACAACAAGGGTAGGACAGGACACGTGAGGGTGAGGGGGCTGTCACCTCCATGAGAGGCTCAGTCTCAGAAATAGTGGCTCCAACGACCTCAAGTAGGATCCCTGTCAACTTAGCTGCTATGCTTTGCCCTGTCCAATTCACGCCCACAGGACGGCTCATTGAGCCCTCTGTCAGGGCCTCCTGCATCCACAACAGCAGCTTAAGGATCAGTAGGACTGACAGGCAACAAGCCACACGTCACAGCAAATCAGTCCGACATGCTGTGGCACGGCCACATACAACGGCAGTGGTGGAACAGCTTGCCAGACGCATGCACTATTCTGCAATGCTTACCTGAGAGGGCGCCATGCGGGCTCTTATGTAATCAGCCAGCGCGTAAGCTGTCGGGTAATCAAACACAGCAGTCGCTGGCAGGTCGATGCCATACTTGCTGCCAATGGCATTCCTGAGCTCCACAGCTCCCAGGGAGTCAAGCCCAGCCTGTTGAACCAACAGGTGGAGTGTTGGTGTCAGGCATCCAGCGCGTCTCTATGGGTTTAGCACAACACTCCTGGCACATAGCGGCCTCAATTGCTCAGATAACAGTAGAACATCATGAAAGTTGAGCAGACCTTCATAAGTGGTTGATCCGGTTCTATGCTGGCACCCAGGGCCCTCTCAATGATGTTCAGGATGTCGGCCAAGGCGTGCTCGGACTGAAGGGCCCCTCCATCTGCTCTGGCATGCCCTTGTGGATATTCAGGACCGCCAGGCAATGCCTTTGCTGAATGCTGCACCTCAACCTGAGCAGCAATTGCATGAGATAATCTGGAGACACACAGGTGCAGCCAGCCTTTCCTTGCATCCAACTTCGAGATCATTGAACAGTTTCGGGTGTATGAATGGGGCGCACTCTGAAGTCGTGGTACACGACATGCTGTCTGCCTGGGGCTTTCAGGAGGTTGTCCCACACAATGGCCCCTGCTGACGTGGCGGCCGGCCAGGGTGACGCAAGCTCAGCAGACGCCTGCAGCGCGACGCTGAGCACCCGCAAGCCTTGCACAGGCCTGATTCTTGCCAGACCTGCAATCGCATGCGTACATATCCCTGACCAGCCTTACACTGGCTACCTGGATGGGGTACTCTAGCAGTAGATTATGACTTTGCGCTGGCACCTGTAAGCATGTGAGAGACACTCCTACCTTGTCGTAGAAGGCGGCTGATGAGATCTGGGTCTGTTGCAGCCATGCCAGCACCTGCCCAAGGGCCCCATCCAATTGCATTTCCCACGACGCCCTGCACATGTAGAACACACTGGTCATCATCAGTGCATAGCTCATATGCGCCACTTGCAGAGATTTAGTATGCTACAAGTGCCAGTAAGGGGAATCTGAATATATGCCTTCACGGCGTAAATCTTGTGTGGTGGTTTACAGACTGACCTTCTGGGCTGATGACAGTATCATTGCGTTCACAGCTGCGTTGGCAGCGGCATAGTTTGACTGCCCAGCGTTTCCAACATCCGCAGATATGGACGAAAAGGTATGCGCTGTCTGAAGAGGCACAGCGTGCAGCCCTGCTTGAATGTTTGAGAGGGCATTGACCTGTAGTTCAGGCCAACAACTGACCTCACAATGGGGCTTTCACTCCTTCATCTACAACGAGGAGTCTCAACCTCCCCACCTACTGTCACTGTCATGCAACTTCTGCCACATAGCAGATATAATCCCAACGCTAGAGTATGGAATCCAATGCCAGAGCAGAAGCACCTTTGGGCTGAAGACTGTACGCAGGGAGGCTGCGCTCTGCTTTGGCACCAGGGCATCCGCAAGCACTCCACCAGCATGCATGAAGCCATTCCATGGCTTCTGAAGCCCCTGCGGCCAAAGCAGTGTGGGTATGCCCCTTTCTGATGAGCATTACAACTCCAGACAGGGTTGTGTATGCACATGCAGGCATCATCATCTACTTCAGAGAACAGCATGCCGTCAGGAGGCATGCCGGCAAGAACGCCGTACCTGGCTGTAGGCACATGCAGTCGCCGCCTCCTCCCGCACGCCCGCATCACAGCGCACAATGCGCAGCCAGGTGGCTGCTTGCAATGCTGTGGCAGCAGCTTCCTCCGCAGCCGGCCCTCTGCCCGTCCTGCCCAAGAGGACCGCTGCACCGGGTTGGCTCTGGGTCAACCACTTGGTGACGAGCAGGCCCAAGGATCCAAGGCCACCGCTAATGAGGTAAGCGCCAGGCTGGCAGAATACAGAGCGCGGCTCCTGTCGCTGGAGGGCTGGCTGCTGCCAGCATTCCTGTATCCTGACTTGCATTTAGATAGTTGCTTGCAATGGTATTGAGCGTATAAAGGCCGGTGTGGCATCGCCAACATCTGGGCATGTGATGCCAATTCTGAGCGGGGAGTCATGCTCTTGGACGTGCGACGGGCCTGTATGTTTTCATCATGTGACAGAGATCAGAGTGCGATACGCCGCAGACGCACCTGGGCTCACTAAGGGTATAGCCCACAAGTCGGGTTGCTGCGCTGTCCACGGTGAGACTGGGCTGTACATGTGAAGCCCTGGCGTTGTGTGAGTCGCAGTGAAGCAGCTGCCAGGCCAGCTTGGGATCCTCAAGTACGGCTGTCCGTAATAATCCTGCTACTGCTGCTGAAGCCCCAGAAAGGCCAGACTGACCTGAATGGCAAGCACACCTTCAGATAGCATCTGCACGGGCGACACGCTATACAGCTGACGCATAATATATACAGCCAGGGAAGCTTGTTCACCCATCTCACGAGTCGCCACTGGCAGACACTATCAGCATGAGACCAGGTAGGGCGGAGGTGAGGTGGCTTGAACTCACATGGAAGGCTTTCAATGGCCGTCAAGGAGGCAAATGTGGCCTGCCAATAGCCCTGTTGTACTGCTTGCAAGACTGTATTGCACGCATGAAGGGCACTGCTGCAGTGTGGCCTTGCTTTGGAGCACTGAGCCCTTCTCTGGCCATCCTTGTGCGTCCATAGCATTGCAGGGTGTCTAGCACTATTCCTATGCCTGAGTCCATGTGTGGCTGTAACTGGAATGCACGCCACTTGCCACAATGTCTCATAAACTTTCATTGTAGCCTGCATTTGATGACACAGACTCAGTCAATGAATAACATTGAGCAGAGAAGTGTGACAAGGCTATGTGGTGGCTGACCAGTCCCGTTTGTCTCACCTCATGTGCTGAGGTGAATGCAGCAGGTTTGGGACGCTGCGCCTGAAGTGGCTGTGAGCTGAGGCTGCCCAGCTTGGCCAAGGGTGTGCCAGCAGCTCCTTGCATTGCAAATGATGTCACTCGGACGCCGCTCTGAGGGCGCTGCCTGTGCAGACCGCTGCCAGCAAACGCCCAGCATCCTGTGCCCTGCATACCATTCATCCACAATATCACGATGCAGTGCCAATCATGTCCTCAGCACCCCTTCAAGCTGACGCAGATCCCCTGCATATTGATGTATCAAGGTTGACCTCGTTGGCTCTCCATGGGAGGAAGTTGCAAGGTCACCTTGAAAGTGCTTGGCTTTGACATGAGCTCCAGCTGTATAGGCACCCTTGGCATCTGCCTCTGGTCAGTGTCAGACAGTGCTCCAAAATGGGTCGACGCATCTAATGCAGCAGGGTCTCTGCTGGTGGCAGCAGTTTCTGCGCCCTGCAAGCATCCCATGCCTCAGCAATGCTATTTCATCCAGTATGCCTGGGCTACTGCACAGGAGACTGATGCTGATGAAGACATGTACGGTGCTGACAAGCAAAAGTACGTCGGCGTGTCAAAGTCTTCATGTAGAGCATATGGCTGGGCATGTGAAAGCAGACAATGCAGTGAACAATACAGAAATGAAACAACCTGCCAAAGCAGTCCAACTGCACCGCCAGGTGCTTGCACTGCTGGCTGCTGTTGCCTGAGCAGTCTGGAAGCAGGCCTCCATGACTTGGTGACAGTTGTGTGCTGCCTCACTCGTTTCAGTCTGGCAACTAGATGCGTTGTCCAGTGCCCGTGCCTGCTGATACACAGTTGTATCAGGGTACTCAGAGTCCATGCCTATTCTGCGTCTTTGTGCCTTAAGGCGGATCCCAGAATGTCAGCAAAACTTGAAGGACTTGTACAACTCCTGAGATGGTACAGAAAGTGAAGCCTACAAGCTGTAAATCAGGACAATGGAACTTGCCTCCCGTTTTGGGATTTCATTGACGCTGTCCCGTCAAGGTGTGCCCTGCACCTGAGGCACTGGTGACCATTGCTGGGCACTCTGGGCAGGATAAGCGGCGCTAGGATTGCAGATTTCTCCAGTGCCATATCCAGCTCCAGGGTGTCATCTGCATGCCAGCGCACTCAGCATCAGTGCCCCAACAGTACCCTCTTCATGAAGTGCAATGCCTGTGTTTAATCCCATGCTGTGTGGCAGGTACCAGCTGGCGTGCTATGCAATTGGGCTGACCTGTAAGTAGGGTGGATGGAGCTGAAAGGCAGGTGTCCAGCATGGCAGTGCCAGGGAGGATGGGGCGACCCATGACCTGGTGCTCCAGCAGGTATGACGCTGAGGGCTGGTGTAAGCCCGCATCAAACGCCATGCCGCCTGCACAATGTGGTCAGCCTCTGCATAGGCCTGTACACCACCTCAGAAGTCCAATGCTCAGTATCAGAACATTGCAACCTGTTGGAAATGTTCAGACGTGAAAGAGACCTTTTGTCACATGATCATGGGTTCCTGTGCGTTAGTGCGAATTTGCGGGTGGTATTACCACCTTCAGCAGGCGCAGAGATGGCCTGGATCAGCAACACTTGAGGCTTGGGAGAGAACCAGTGGCGCTTGCGCTGCCACCATGCCTTGGCACGAAGGGTGGTACTCCCAACAGACAGCGCTTTCCTGCGCCATGTTCCGCATCTGAGGACACTGCTTGCAACTGTAGACGGTGCACTGACGGCATGCACTTATGCCTTTGCACTCTGACTCATTTGACAACCACCTAACTTGGGAGTGAGCTCTGCATGATCTCACCTCCCAAGGATGACATGTGCATTAGTGCCCTGGAAGGCAAAGCCGCTGATGCCAGTGCGGGCGTCCCCTCTCAGCTGAGGTGACCCGCTCATCTGGCGAGGAAGGTGTGCGCTGAATGTTTCACCCAGCGTGCTTGCCACATATGGGTTGATCTCTGTCAGATGCAAGATGTCTGCTGTCGCAGCCTGCACATGCCTGCATGTATGGCTCAATCCCTCATACCCCAATGTATTGGCCCCAAGGTATTGGGGGCGTCAGTCATGCCAATGAATGTTCTCTTGGCCACACTGGCCCAGCGCCTTTCAAGGAAGGCTCTCAGGTAGATAGAATATTGACACGCTTTACTACAGTATCGGGCAGTGGATTGAGCATATATGTGCTGCAACGCAAGGAGCGCCAGCCAGCGCACCTGAAGAGGGTTCTGCAGATGGCAGTTGCGCCAGCGGCCGGCTCTGTGTGTCCCAGCGTGCTCTTCACAGCGCCCAGGCATAGCGCCTGACTGGGCTCCTCCACCCCACTGGGAACAGACCAGGAGGGCTTCCCAAACACGGCTGCAGCCGCGCCAACCTCTATGGGATCTCCCAGAGGCGTCCCGGTGCCATGCATCTCCAGGCAGCCAACATCACCGGCATGCAAGGACGCTGCCTCCAGAGCCAGGCGCATCACCTGCATTCAACCCGGCAGCTAAGTCCGCTTGCATTGAGGCATGAGCTGCACACACACAGCAGCCTGGTAAGCTTCTGCAGACCGTTTGAAGTCACCATATCTTGAAGGCTTTGACACAGACAGAGGATCACCTGTTGCTGGGAAGGGCCATTTGGTGCAGTGAGGCTGCTGGACCGCCCATCCTGGTTGATGGCAGAGCCCAAGACTACATCCAGGGCTGCTGCATTGTCAGTGCTGCGCCTGCTGAAGCCAAGGGCCACACAGCCTTCACCTCTGACGTACCTGCATAGAGGCACAGCCGTCCAGTGTGACATGTTGCTACAGTGTATGGTGACAAGCTTCATCCAATGTAAGCTTTAGGCGGGCGGTATGACACGCTTTGCGCAGTGTGGCCAGGAAGATCTGCACCCGTCAGCAGCAGAGTCTAGAGTCTTGCAGCGGCCGTCAGGTGCCAGCATGTTGGCGGCAGCCAGCATGCCTATTGTGGCAGGGTCCAGCGTGCACAGCACAGCCGTCAGAATGGCGCGCCCGCACACGCCGCGCTGCAGCATGCTGGCTATCATGGAGGTCCCAGAGAGCGAGGATGAGCATGCTGTGTCAATGCTGATTGCCGGCCCTGCATGCTGTGTATGCTCTCAGTGTATCACATCTGCGCAGGCTTCCTGTAGAGTGCCGATCAGGCAATCAATGGTGTCTGAAGGTGCATTTGATGATATGAGCGAGAGCCTATCCGTAGCGGATGGTCGCCATCTTTAGATGAGTGAATGAATAGGGGTGCCAAGGTCTGGCCAGGAAGTTACCCTTGAGGCCATAGCTGTATGAGATGCGGCCTGCAGCAACTGAGAAGCAGCGGCCAGTGGCCTTGTAGGTATCGCTGCCTTGCACATTCGCCACAAGGGAGTAGTCCCAGAATGACAGCGCTGCGATGACTGCTGTCTCTGGCTGTTCCGCAGCTTCAGGCTGCCACTGCTGCAAGACCTGCCATGAGTCCTACATGTCCAAAGACACCAAAGTCACCAGCTAGCCCCATGCAAAAGGACCTTATGCTGACTGATAGCAATACAACTGGTCAAACATGCCCCTCAAATATTCTCTGGAAAAAGGGCATATGCATGGTGGCAGAGATGTCCCCTGAAAGCTTGACCCCCCCCAAGCATGCAGAGCACACAATTCAGATAATGCGTGTGCTGACCTCCAGCATGAGACGCTGCTGAGGGTCCATGACAAGGGCCTCAGAGGCATGGATGCCAAAGCAGGCGGCATCAAAATTCTCCACACCATCCATAAACCTGCAAAGGGATTCTCCCTCTTCCATACAGATGATTGCGGACAGAGAGATGCCTTGGCTTGGTCTTCTGGCAGCAAGCTTGTCACGCACATGCATCCTGGCCTGCCTCACCTGCCAAATCTGGAGCCAGGCTTGTGCGACACAGCGGGCGCAGCAGCGTCCACATCCCAGCGCTCCAGCGGCGTCACGCGCGCGCAGTCTGTGGCATGGCCGCCTGCAGCAGGCTCTGAGAAGCGGCCCGCGCAGGTGTCAACAGCAATGACATTCTGCCTGTCCCTGCAAAAGCAAACTCGCTCCTCTGCTGGTTGTGGCCAGCAAGCAATGCTGCTCGCAGACGGTAGAGTCAATTGACAAGATCACCTGCTTGAGGAGGCTATCGTGTTGTCTGGCGGTAGATCAATATGGGTCGATGACTGTCGCGCTGCAGTCTTCAATTCTAGGATATGGTCTGCCAAAGCATTGATGGTAGGGTAATCAAACGCTACCGTGCTGGGCAACTCAATATCAAAGGTCCTGCAAATGTGTTGCAGCTGGTCAGAAAAAGGAATAAGGCCTTCCGCACAGCTTCATGGCGATACAGAAGGAGCACAAGAGCGCAGTTCTATAGAGGACGAGTGGTTGACAGTATGAGCTGAGAAGGACCTACCTGCTGAGGTCGTTCCGTAACTCCACAGACGCAAGAGAGTCAAGACCAGCTTGTGACAGCGGTGCATCCGGCGCCACATCAGCACCAGCAATGCTGCTGACAATGGCGTGAATGCCAGAAAGAAGACCCTCACGCGACAGAGTAGAGACAACCTTGACTGCGCCTTCTTTCCCTGCAAGAGCTACACTCAGGTGTTAAGAAGGTATGTTCAAAGCACTGGGAGAAGCATGAGCAGGCCATAGAGGGGAAGGAGAAAGGAAAGGCTTGCAAAACTAGCCCTCACAGGTATGCTGAATGAGTGCCTAATGTACCCTGGGCACAGCAGGAAGAGCCCTACCCGGCCTCTGTGCTGTAACGATGCCAATGAACTTGCACAGGGCGGAAACAGTCGGGTAGTCAAACACAATTGTGCTGGGCAGCTCATGCCCCAGCTTTCGAGACAATTCATTCCGGACCTCTACAGCACCTGGAATGCAGGCCAGAGTGTCATGTTGGGCCAGACAGCCAGCTTTAGCTGAGTCATCCTGAGTGTGGGGCCCTGCTCTGGACCATAGCATCATGGGAATTGCAATCGTGTGGGTGCTCAAGCACTTCAATGTGGGCTGGCATATCTGGGATGAAATAGAGCGTACCAAGAGAGTCAAGGCCCGCTTGCACAAGCGGGACATCAAGACCAGGCTGACTGCCCAGGACAGAACTCAGGACTTCCAGCACCACCCGCTCAATGGCCTCGTCTGCCATTCCTGCACCCAGGGTTCATCAGCATCAGAAGACACCAAGATAGGGATGCCTTGTGAACATAGGACCTTGTCCTGTGCATACCTTAATGCACAGGGCCCTCCCATAGCATTGGGCACGAGAAACTCACCAGCTTGAGGTGCGCTCGCAGACAACTTTAACCTGGAATTGGCAGCTGTCGCAGGACCTGACACCTTGTGAAGGGGCGCTGATGCTCCAGCAAAGTTGCCGTAAAAAGGGGATCTGCCCGGAGGTGTCATTGAAAAGACTTCCCAACAGAAGGGAACAGCAGCAACCTGCATTCAGTGAAAGGTTATCCATCATGACAGATGCCTGACTTCAAAGAGACAGACGTCAGGTGCTTTCAGCGCATGGTTCATTGCCATGATGCCCCTGCTCTACAGTTGCATGACTATCTCCCTCAAAGACAGCAGACTGGGGTGCACTGAAGAGAAGTGCACTTACAGTGTTGGAGCCCATGCCGAGAATGCTGCGTAGGGCGTGCAGGCCCACGAGCGGCGCAAGGGCTGAGATGCCGCCGCGCTGCATGCGCGCCAGCACTGCTGCTGATGTGGCGACCATGCCCACGCCGCTCCAGGCACCCCACTGGATGCTCTGGACAGGCAGACCTGCGGGGCCACCTCAGCAAGTGTCAGCGACTTCCTGTGCCAAGTTGTGTCATTCACGGGGATGGTTGCTGAAGCTCTGTTGTGGGATGGCCAGACCAGAGGCTGCATGCTGAAATTTTCATGCTATTAAAATATCAGTCGCTCGCATGCATAACCCAGCAAGCCTACCATGCATGCTGTGTCGTGCCGCAGCAGCATCCAATCCCGCATTTGCTGCTGCATAGTTGGCGGATCCTGCCGGTCCAGTCAGAGCGGCGATGCTGCTGAAGAGCACTGCCTGAGTCACTCGGTGACAGCTGACGGCCTGTGCAGGGTGAGCTTCATGTAAGGGCCATCTTGCTGTCCTGCTAAGTACTACGACACGAGTCCTACATAATGGAAGCACGCAAGGCAGCCTTTATCTGGCAGAGCAACCACTCAATTCTAGACCAAGCTTGTGGGGTACTGGCGTAGGAAATCATACCTGCATCAGCGCCTTGCCCCCGGCAACCTTTGGCGCATACACCTCCCGAACAAGCGCAGGCGTCTGCTGTCCAATGAGTGCGTCATGTAGGATGCCGCTGGCGTGCAGGATGCCCTCAAGCCGGTTCTTGCTACCTGCAGCTTCCAAGCTTGCAGCTGCTTCTTGTGCAGCTCCTATGTCGACCCTGCAGAGCAAGCACGCTGTTGTTCTCAGTGAGTCAGTTCAAGCCCAGAGATCACCTTGACAATGCAACACTATATTTGCACCATAGCAGTCTCAGCCAGTGAGCAGCTCATGCACACCTCGCCATGGTGACTGATGTGTGACCACAGAGAAGGTGCCGCATGGCCTCGTCCTGGCTGTCGAAATGCCCAGATCTGGAGAGCAGAGTCAATTTTCCGCATCCCTCATCTGCCAGCCAGGCTGCCATGAGTCCACCCAGTGCACCCAGTCCACCACTGATCACCCAACCCACCGGCCTGCCGCAACCCTGCACGTCAGGCAAATCTCTTTGTACACATGACTTGCAAGTGCATGACCTGGCCAGCAGGGCTTGCACGATGACACTGCAGTCAGGTAGGCGGCCTACCGTCTCATCCAGTTTGTGGGTTGGCCTGCTTCTGGCAGAAGACACCAGGAGAGGTACTGCCATGGTATTGGCCCAATATGTCAGCTCAGTTGCTGTGTCTGTAGCATTATCTGTCACGTCTGGCGCCGCTTGTGCTAAGGAGACATCCTTGGCGCGCCAGCTGATTAGAGGACACTCCGCAGCTATGCATCGCATCATAGCATGCAGAGCATGGCCGGTGTCTTCATGGCCTGCTGTTGATGCTCTTGCCAGAGAGCGACCCCAGGCTGCTTCACAACCACCATGTGTGATTAGCACAACCTGCAAAAGCTGCAACATCTGGAGAATGATTGACAAGGAACATCTGTTGTGGACCCTGTAAGGGTAGCCTACTAAACATGGTCTGCCTGTCAACCCCCACTTGTAACCACAGAGCAGGGTGATGATGGATCAGGCTAGTCTTGCATTGCAAATGTAAATGAATGCAGCTTCATTGAAGTAGAAGAGTCAGGCTACCTGGCTTGCGCCTGCATGGGAGGCTTCTGATTGAAAGATGGACATGCCCTTAATGGTGGCTGTCATTAGAAATGCTCCGCAGCCTACTCCAGACTTTTGGATGACCTTGCCGTCGTGGTCAATGGTGACAATGCTATGTCGTCTGCAAGCTGAGCTATTTGTATGCTTCAGCTGCCTCCTGCACAGTGCAGTGAGATTTGGGGGCTCTGTTGACGCTGATGTGCCCCACGCTCCTGCTGAGCACTCTGGCGTGCATGCAGGTGTTGTGATGGCCGATCTGGTGGGAATGCAGTCTATCATACGCAAGTTTGCATGCCCGCAAACATCTGATAGGGTACAACATCAACAGGAGGTCAAGAGTACAGCTGGCGCTTGGACAGTGAGATACCTGGAAGCTCCAACAGCTTGCCATTGAGCCTCATACAACATATCTCGACTCTGTTCTGTTCCTTGCTTCTTCGCAAGGCTCACCCCAGGCTGGTGCGCACCATGGGGTGGGCTGCCCAGGCGGGCGCCATGCATGCTCCAACCTGCTAACAAAGATGGGGTCTGGCTGTGCATCTTGGAAGGCATTGCATGACTGTCATATCTCTGAAAGAGAGGCAGGAGAATTGAGGCATGTGAGCAGGCAAACAGCGGGGTGTGACTCACAGGTACTCTCTTCATTGCAGCACTTATGAAGCACAGCCTGTTCAATCATCTGACATAATGTGTGCTTGGTCGACCTAGGCGGCGCTGGTGCTGCGTGCGTCAGAAGAGCATCAAAGGACGCCAGTCCCCGCCCCAACTGACCTGCTCAGCACAGAGGTATCTGACTGAGTCCCTTTTCGCAACCATCACTGGTGAGCGCTCTTGACGCACACCCCGCTCTTAACGCACACCACTGAGAGCTTGAGCCCAGGACACCAAGAGGAGCATTCACCTGCATGAGCAGATGGAGGATGCTGCAGGGCAGCTTCCATTTCAGCTGCATGTACACCGTAGCCTCCCCTGTTGCGGTGTGCTTGGTATGCGCTGATGCTTGCAAGTGCACAAGCCCTCTTTTGGCTGTGTTGAGGCCGGCCTGTTCTGGCATGCCTGATCAGCTTTCTTCTAGCAAGATGATGCCTGCTGGATGGTAATTCTGCAGGCACCTTCAGAAGGCTACACGACTTGACGTGACATCTAAGCCAAGCATGCTCCGTCCTGCACATGTCCCATACTGGTTTCTCACCAGTTCTGTATATAGAGGGATGCCACGTTTGCCATTAAAAGTCGCATTCAAGTTCCATTGGGCATGAGTGATGAGTCTTACCCTGATCGAACTGCCATTGCGCCTGACATGGTGTCAAGCTCAGCTTGCAGCGTTTTGGGAGGTAGAACTTGTGAAGGTAAAGGGTTCAAAACAGCTTCCCTCAACACAGCTGAACGTCGTGCTCCATCACTGAGCGTTTCAAGGGCTGCATTTGACATCTGCAGAGCAAATCAATTCTGCACTTGTGCCATGGTGTAAGTCTGCATAGCAGAGGTAATGCATTGTTCAAATCGGCACCCAGACAGAAGAAGAACGTGCTCACCTGGATAGGCACTGCTGCCGGGAAGCACTGCTGCCCATGCCTTCCGTGGTCTTGCAGGAAGGCAAGCGCTGGCTGGGAAGTAAAGCAAGTGAACGACACGCTGCTTGCTTTGGCGCTGGAGCGGCCACAGGTCGTCAGCAGAGCTTGCGCGGCCGGACAAAACCAGTGGCGGTCCCTCTGCCACGTCTGGCGCGGCAGGGCTGTTACTGAGGCAGGGGCATTGTTGCCAGAGACCTCCATCACCACATGCGCGTTGCTCCCCTGTGCAATACAGCCATGGCATGTTAGTACCTCATGTATTCCACCAGGTCAGGCATTGGGGATGGCCCATAGACAGGGGATGGCTGACTGTGCTTTCAAATGGTAATCAAGAGTATCTAAGCTGAGGATGGCTGTCTCGCCCTAGGAAAGTTGGGGAGAGAAAATTACCTGGAAAGCAAAGCTGCTGATGCCTGCTACTAAGCGCGTCTCATTGCCTGAGCAGGCATGGCCAGAGACTGCTTTGGGAGCCACTGCCCTGCTCTGTCCCGAGGTCGCCATGCTCGGCTGGGCGTATGCACTGAGCGCCCTGTATGTTCCCAATCGTATTTGGTGAGGGGGTGGTCTAGTGTTCAAGAGCCAGCTTCGCATTAGTCATACATGATCAGGTAAGGTGCCGCGATCAGTTGTCTCTCCAAGCAGTAATTGCCAGCCCAGAGCTCAGGCAGCTAGCTGCCTTGGCTGAGATCCACTCCTTGGTGTGCAATCAGCTGACAAACCTGAGGTGGAGGATGGAGGGAACGCTGGCATTCTCGAGGGCCAGCGTGGCACATGCCAGCCCCACCAGGCCGGCAGCAGCCTCAGCATGCCCAGCAGAAGATTTGTGGGCAGCTAGAAGCAGGGGCGCATCGCTGGGACGGTCCTTTGGCAGAAGGACGGCTGCCACTCCGCCCATCTCAATGGGGTCGCCCAGGGGTGTTCCTGTCCCGTGCATGTGCAGGCTATGCACCTGCAGAGGTGCTATTCAGCATAAGGGACAATGCTCTGGTCAGGCATATGGGTTGCTTTGTCCTGGATGGATGGACCAGGTGAAGCCTTGTTGAAATGGGAAGGTCCTATCAAGTGGGCTTGCAGGCACACACGCACAATGAGGGTTGCTTGCACTTACCCTGGAGGGCGGCATGTGGGCAGTATGTAAAGCGCTCCTGATTAGACTCTGTTGAGCTGGACCGCTGGGGGCGGTGAGGCTGCTGGACCGCCCGTCCTGGTTCAGCGCTGCTCCGTGCAGCAGCACTGCAGCCTGCAGAGCAGAGGACCGGCTACTAGGCCATCAGAGTTTAGCCTAGTACTTTGGACAACAGAGTCAGATGGGAGTCGGCTGCAGTCCAAACTCGCAATGTATGCAGGGAGTTCTGTGGGACAGGAGAAGCTGAGACGGGTAGGGCTCACGGGCTTGTTGGGGCCCAGGGTGAGGCCGGCCACGCTCCTGAGGCAGCGCAGCCAGACGGCGCCCACAGCCTCCGCGCGCACATACCCCTCCGCTGCTGCGTCCAGCGTCTTACAGCGCCCATCCGGTGCCAGCATGCCTGCACACTCCACTTATAAGAGCGTCTCAAGCGCTGCAGAAAGCAAAGACCATGCGCCACAGCAGAACAGTCATGTGCCAGACCTGATCACCCTCAGGATCTCATGGAGGTGTCTGCAAGAAGGGCTTACCTGCCACAGAGAACATGGCATGGGTGTGGGCAGATAGGAGCAGGTTGGCAGCGGCTGCAACGGCAGTGGTGGCCACTCCCAGCATCAGAGCATTGTGTGCCTGCATGACCGCGGAACCTGCAGGCATCTGAGTGGCGGTGCATCAGAGATGCGCAGGAGCAGGGCTGCACCTGTCAGCCAGGGCAGCACATGCAATGGCAGGTTCTTAATGTGGAGCTCCCACCTGAGCAGTGGCAACCAGGCCTGAGCTGCAGGCGGTGTCAATGGTCACACAGGGCCCCCTCAGCCCAAAGACGTAGGACAAACGCCCTGCAAGCAGCGCTCCTACTGAGACAGGATTCAGGCCACCTGCTCCTCACTGACCAGGTTTCGGACAGCTGGGTTGCTTGCTGCTCTCTATGGCAGTCTCAACAGGCAACACTGTCAATGAGATGCTGGCCTTGGCCCTCTGGCTGACGCATAGAGAGTCAAGAGCTGGCAGCACAGGCAGATGTGGCAGCTTGGGGATACAGTGAAGTCGCAGCTGTGTGGCGAAAAGGCACACCTGCCGCAACACTCAGGCTGCCTCCAGTAGCAGTGTAGGTGCTCACAGCGCTGGTCCGCGCAGCTGTTAGCTGGGCGTACTCGCTGTAGCTGATGCCAACATACACTCCAGTAGCATCCATCTTTGTGGGGACCTGCAACCACTCCTCTCTGCTTGCATCCTGATACATGGAGATGTGCAAGGCAAGCGAGAACAGGGGATACCTCCTGCCACATATTGGCAAGTAATCTCAGGCTCTGTACCTTTGCTCTGCTTCCAGGAGTAGGGGCTGCGGCAGCAACAACCTCATGCCCAACCTCCAACAGGAGCCTTTGCTGGGCGTCCATGGCTGCTGCCTCTGCACTTGATATTCTGAACAGGCTTGCATCAAAGTCCGACACACCTGCACAGGCCACACCCATTGCGAGGCCCCTACACTTGGGTAATTCACATTACACATTTGTATTCTGAGTCGCACTGGCCAATAGCACAAGAATACCTTCCATGAAGGCGGCAAAACGGGTGGGTAGCCGTCCCTCCAGCCTGTTCAAAGCAGTACTCTCAATATCCCAGCGCTCCAGGGGTACCTGCACACTCACTGAAAGTTGCCCGGCGGTTTGGCAAGCACTCATGCATGTCCATCAGCCCCATACATGGCATGAAGCAATGCATCATTTTGATGACACAGCTACGCTGGCATCCGTCATCTGCATCAGCGCTGCAGACTGCCCACCTGCCCAGGCATGTCTTCTTGGAATATCTGGGAGACGCAGGCAGTCCCGGCTGCAAGTCTGGTTGCAGCAGCATCTACCACCACCACCTACATATGGTCAGCAGCTGAGTGATTGCGAGAATCACTTATGAAGAAGTCTGGGCTGAGGCCATAGGCATGTCTTCATAACCAGAGCTGCTGAAGGCGTAACCTGCAGGGCGGGTGTGGATGCCGTGCCCGAGGCGCCAGGCAGGAGCACAGAGCCTGACTTGGAGCCCGCAGGGATCATGGCCAGGTGGCTGTGCAGGAAGGTGCTGCTGGTGCGCCGCCCGCTGACCGATGTGCGCCTGCCCTCCTGAGCTGCCTCCAGTCTCTGCAGCGTAAAGGGTTGCTGTTTGCCCCAGTCGCACCTCACAGTACTGTATCTACCATCAACGCCCATGTCAGCATCAGTCCGACACTGTGCACCGCAACTCCTTGCACGTATCATTGGGCCTGCCAAAGACCAGCAGCTAGTCCAGAGTGCAAGTGACTCACACTCTGGCGCCGTGCTGGGGTGCCTGCAGACATGCGTGTCTCGCTCCTGTGCTCATGGGCTATGCTCTTGGTGCTTCTGCGCATGGGCTCCCCCAGCGGCTGCCCCATGTCTGCAGGAACCCCGGAAATAAGCGTCGCCAGCATTCCGGGGCCCCCGCTGTCGGCCATGGGCCTGTACCCTGTCGAGCGCCTGGACCCTCCAGGTACCCTGCTGAAGGAAGTCCTGCAAAGAACAGCCAACACGTGAGTCAGTAATGCTGCAAGTTCCTGAGACTGGAGCGGAGCTTTGCTACCCAGGTACCAGGTGGACAGCTTGGGTGCAGCAGTGAGGTTGCTCTGCACAAGGGGCAGAGGTGGCTTCATACCTTCTGAGCAGGTCCCGTAGCCCTGATGCCTGCCCCACAAGCGCTGTAAAGGACGACCTCCTACGGCTCATCTGCTCAGGAACTTCTGCATCCTGCATGTCGAAATGTGCTTTTCACAACTACGTAGCTTCCCATCTGCCCGAGCAAGCATTGGCACCTACGAGTGCTTCATCATCGCTTGAAGCTCTTGCATCGCTTGCTTGCAGGCAGCATCTCATGCATGATATCACATGTGTGCTGCTTGCTCTGAGATCAGCGTGTTGGCCATCACATATGTGTAGCAATTGACACGCCCAAGCCTCAGTGTGCTGATGCAAAACGACGTCAAGCACAAGAGGGTGCACCTCAGAGGGCAGATCCAGGACAAAGCGGACAATGGCTTCTACTGTTGGGTAGTCAAAGGCCACTGTGGAAGGCAGCGCAACACCCAGCTCGCTGCTCAGCAGACTGGCCAGCTGCGCATGCAGAAGGAACGCATCAGTTTACAGCTGTCTGGTTGCATCTGAGCAAACTGTCCGGATACGACCAATATGGTGATATACACTTTCATGGCAGAGGTCACAGCACCAGAGCGGATGCATAAACGAGCATTTGAATACAAAGACAGCATGCTTGACCCTTGCAGGGACCATATGGAGGCTCGCAGCACCTTGAGCAGGTCCAGGCTGTCCAGGCCAGCATCCATGAAGGGTGTGTCCGGGGTGAAGTCCTTGGGCGGCGACCCCAAACTGAGCGAGAGGTACTCCGTGACAACATGCAGAGCGGCCGCAAACTCAGGGGCGTGGTGAACACCCACTGGCACCTCAGTGCGGGCCGGCTCTGCAGAGGCAAGCAGAGCGTCGGTCAGTAACAGGTCCTCCGCCCTTCGCAGAATTGGGTACAAATACACCAGCTGGCCTCCAAGGCTGCAGTGAGCCACGCACCAGTGCAGAGGGCCAATTGAGAACCACAAGGCATACGTGCCTCACAACCTGTAGCAGCAGGCAGGGGGCAATCTTGCAGGTCCTCTTACCAAGCACACCTGCTGGTGTCTGCGCTGCAGTCTCCGTGCCAAACGAGTCTTCTGTGTCGGTGCCTGACGAGGCACTGCTTGCCCCGAGCCCATGCTCCAGCTTCAGGATGCTCTGAATCAGCCGACTGAAGCTGAGATGCGGCGCAAAGTCGATGATGCGCGTCGCCGAGCCTTCGGCCCTGTCCTCCACAAACCTGAATTGCGCTAATTTGGTGCTGGAGTGCCAGGCAGGCAGCTGCCCTGCAGGCAACCTCACCATGTCAGGCCTTCAGAAGACTTTTCAGACATCTTAAGATACACATAGCAATATATAGCGTGCAATTCATACGCTCTTTCCCTTATGCCTAGGTGCAAAAGAAAACAGCACACACCCAGCTCGAGCCTTGAAAAAGCTGAAAAGGCAGCTCACCAGAAACCTAGCACTATGTTCAGGTGTCATGAGCACCCTGTCTGCATGAGCAGACAGTCGACACAAGACAGCACAGGAGACATGGAGGGCCGTGCCTGACTTGAGGCAGGTGATGTCATCGTCGGCCAGCAGGTACTGGGTGAAAAAGGCGAGCAAACACTCCAGCAGCTCCTCCTGCTCTTCCAGGTCCTGCCCCACGTGCACGAAGCACAGGCTCACCGCACCCGGCTCACTCTGCAAACACGCAACAGGGGCTCATGCTTGCGAGGAGACATCACGTGGATATCGTCGTAGCTCACTTCCCTCAGACGCAGAACTATGACTCACGCACCCATCACTCTGCTGCACTACTGGGCAGGGCCACCCTGAACGAAGTCCAGTTGCATGCTGCAGCGTGCTAACGAGCCCCTTGAGAGCATGCAGGGCATCACCTTGAGTGGTCTGGACACCAGCGCAGCCACGACATCCCCGCTGAAGTCCACAACGTAGCTGTACGCAGGGTAGGACTGGACGAGCTCCTGCAGCTCTCCCTGTGGTACCACAGCCTGCACAAAACACGGGTGTCTCCTTCCGGCCTCCCTTCCAACATCTTCCCGACATGGACTTGAGGGGAAGCCCTGCACTAAGTGATGGGCGATGACAATGAACTGTGGCCTCAGCATGCTCTGGGGAAGTGCCTGCTTGTCTTGAGACTGGGAAGTGCACATACCTGTGGGACGGCGCCCGAGTTGCCCTGAAGCAGCATGAGCGCCAGGATGTCCTCCATTGCAGCAGGCCGCAGCATCAGCGGCACCTTCACCAGGTGCGTCAGCATCAGCGCGACCTGTGACCTGCGCAATGTTGGGAAATGTAGTGCAGGCCTGCCAGTTGCATCCATTTGTACACAGTGCTGTGCAAGGCCAACACGCATGGCAGAAGTTATGGGTCTTGATCCTATCCTCTCAACACACAGCAGATTAAACATCTTTCACGCAGCACTAGCTGCTTCAATGAAGCTTGCACAGGCAGGCGGCGAGCTTTGCAACAGGCAGCATTGCGCCAGGAGCATGCCTTGAGAAGCGGATGCTGGAGTCTGGGCGGGGAACCAGCCCAGCCCGGGCAGCAGCGCCCAGGATGTCCGAGGCCAGCACGGCCGGCTGGTCGCGCCAGGAGCGCCATCCGCGCAGCAGCGGTGCCAGCGCAGCTGCTGGGAATGTAGAGCCGGGCGCCAGATCAGGAGTGTCAACTGCAGCCACCAGCATCATGTAAGTCACACCCCAATAGTCCTGACTCACGCATGCTGCAGATGTCTGAGGCTAGCTGCAGATGGCGGTGCTTACATAACCACAACGAGAGATCATCCGTAGACCTAGAGGGGGAAGCCTTGCAGGTTGTTCACCTGTGACAAAGCCATACCGATCTCCCAGTAGCTGCGCCCAGTTCGTGAGATGTGCATCCAGTTCCTGCACATTATCTTCCGTGTCAGGGAGTTGGCCTCTGCAAACGTCTTTCTTCAGTCACTGGCTGCCCTGGAAGGAGATGGCAGCTCAATAGCCTGGAGTCGGGCTACATGAGTGGATAGGACACATGTGAGCGACGCTCACCTCAGCAAGACTGATGCCAGAAGGTGCACTGCTCCTGTCAGCCCTGTTTACTTTGCTCTGACGCTCGTGCCGCATCAGGTAGAAAGTCTCCAGCAGTGACCCCAGCCACAAGTATTCCTCAAAGTCCTGGACCAAACACACCTTCATGGACTCCTTGCTCTGCCTGGAATGAAAACATCCAGCACAGACATGGGGCCTCTCACACTGATGCCTGTGTAGCGAATACATCATACGTACAGCTTAGAAGAGGTCAGCATATCCAATGAGGTTGGTGTGCGCATCCGCCCCAAGGCGCATGTCTGACTCGAGCCGGCTACCTGGATGCCCAGCTCTTGGGCAGAGCGCAGGATGCCTGCCACATCATCCAGTGTGCCCACGATTGTCTGATGCGGGATCGCTTTTGCATGCAGAATATTGCTGAGGTCCTCCAAGTACCTGCAAGGCATGAATAGCACACTCCTCATGCCCAACACATTACAGGCACTGGGAGGAGAACCCAGTAAGAGCCAGCTGAGAGGCCAATCGTATCTGAGTCGAGACAAACTTCTCACAGGGAGCATACTAACAAATGCAGCTGCTGTGATCTTCTCCAGGCAGACAAGAAGGTATCGCCTTGAGGTGGTTATAATCACCTCTTCTGCGGGTGAACCAGCAAGAGTGTGCAGTAGGGCTGCGCCTCATCCTTCATCCTGCTGAGCAGGTTGATACCTCAGTGCCATGTCAACAGCCACTCAGCTGCTTGACTTCATCCTTGCATTTGAGGTGACATGGGATGCAAGAACCTTGCGAGTCAAAATGCAGTGATCATACAAGACACTACAGGGCGTGTCCCACATACATTTCTTGCCCATGCAAAACTTATGACGATGACAGCACAGGTGTGCTGCTCGCCTGGATGATGCCGCTCTATAGAGGGAGGCGCTGAGGGCGGCCTCTGCCCAGGCAGGACTGCTGCAGAAGCGCGCCAGCCCATTTGGCACACCAATGCCTGTCTCACCCTGGAGAATACTTGCTCCAGCCTCAATGACCTACATTTTATCGCAGACATCATGTTTCCGCCCAGCCTAGAGAAAGAAACGATCAATACAGGTCATGTGAGAGTAAGTAGTGTAAATGTCTGCTGATCAATTCCACAATTCAGCTGATGGCACAAACCTGATCTTGATGGCTCTGCCAGAAGGCTTGGTCAATCTCGGTCTCGCAAACTGGGAACAACTCCAGCGAGTCGCCTGGAAAATATGCCTCTCCATCTGAAGTTACCCTGCGTGCGATGTCTTGCACAAAATCTGCGGCATGCCGTAGTAACGCCAGATCCTGCGACAGCTCGTTTGCAAGGCGATCCCGATTCTTATCATGCGATTTCAAGCGCAGTTGGCCACTTGAGTCAGTCTCAATCAGTTGTAAGCTTCTCTGCAAGAATTCCGGAAGCCGCTGCTCCGGTGCCTGGATCTGGGCCAGGCTGAATGAGTCACTATCGATGGGCTGTGCCGGCTGGCAAGCTCTCGTATACCAGCCGTCCACGATATCGATGGTTCTCCTGAGGCTGTTGCAAAGCTCAACGACATCATTGGTACCAACACCAATGTATTGGAGGGCGCTCTCCATAGCGCCGGATGCATGCTTGGCAGATGTCAACTCATGCGGCATGTTGCAAGGGAAGGTCCCATTATGACATCAGCGTTCCCCTCTGCGCATTACGCGTGTACACGCTCACGCATTCTGCCAGCATAGTGACAGGCTTCACCCCGTCCTTCCCTTGCAGTTCCAGGACACAAGTGGCTCACATTGCCAGCTTCACCGGTGGGGGAAGCTACCAATTGGGGTTTCACAATTCTACGAGGACACGGAACATATGATTGCCCCGAGCTTGGCAGAGAGCTAACGAGAATGATAGACTCAAGCAGTGCGCAGAAGGCCGAGCATACTGGATCCCTTGACCAGCTTCCTGATTGTACTATGCTGCTTTCATGTCTCGGAATTCTGCTTGGCGGCCTACTTCATGAGACAGGACCTGTCGACGAGATGTAGGCCTTGAACCAGCATTGATGCGCTTGCCTTCAGCTTGAATGTCTTCAACGGTGTTGCTCTGAATCGTTTCAGCTTTCCTTGCAGCCTGGCTTATCAGCAGGCCATACTGCGTAGCTATGATCTGTGCAATTGGAGAATATGTAGTTGAGGTCAGGGCTCTGCCCGGCATAAAGCTGCAGGTAGATCCATAGACAGACTCTTGTCATTTACCACATATGGAAGGACCCCGCACCCCTTAGGGCGGGCCCAGGGATAGCCAGCTGTGTCTCAAGCTTGGGGATGTGGCAGGATCTGCATGACAAAGGGCTCAACAGATGTACAATTGGGTTTGCAGGGAGTCAGCTATGCTGGAATGGTCCTGATCCTTGCAGGGGAGGTTGTCCGCAAGACAGCTATGGTAGGCCAATCTGTCCATGCCTCACATGTACCTTTGGCACTGCAGAAGTTGTACATGGAATCGTCAGCCCCAATGCCTCCTCTCTGGTCAGGGTGCAGGAGCATAAGCACAGCCGGCCTTAGTTCCTGCCTATATCAGCAGGCTGTGGCATCGCAGCTCCTTTGCAACAGCCCAGAGCAGCAATTATTCGATGATATATCCATTGCAGGTGACAGCAAAGCATAACTTCACACATATCATCCGGCGAGAGCGCAGAGATTCGCATACTCTGATCACCCATGGCATCTACAGGTCACGCCCTGTGCCATGCAACCTTGTCTCGTGAGCAACAGCACTGCTTGTCAGCCTGCACCCGGTTTGCAATACTCCAGCCAAGAGTATGGGAGCTGCGGTGTTGGAGTGACTTTGCATCATGCAGTGGTGTGTTGCAAGTCTCAAGTGAATGCACACTGTCAAAGTTATGTGACGGTATCAGACAAGCGCAGGTACATCCGGCATCCAGGCTATCTTGGGTTCCTCCTATGGTGCGTGGGCACCCAGCTGCTCCTCGTCAATCCAGTCAGCTGCATCACCTTTACTATTGTGGTGAGATAGCCATTCTTTGTCTGCACATGCTCCCATGATGTTCACCATGCCAGACAAACTCCCTGAATCTAGTCCATGGACAGTCGCATGGGTGCAACATAGCCTCCTGAGCCAGATCTGGGCTACACTCGCCGTGCACCTCAGATATGATACCCTGAACAGGTCTGGAGATTCTTCAGGGAGCGGATTGAGGTAGAGGAGCAGCATCTGTATGACTTCTTTGAGGCTGACTACGCTGCCTATGCAATGACCACCCCAACTGGGATACCGCTGATCCCCTAGTCCCATTCCGACTAGGCTAGGATTGACAGCTCGAGTGGCATGCAATTGTAAGGTCTAAATCGCCAGATTGCTCTCCAGTTTGGCAGGAACTTTTCAGCCGAGCCAGCTTCCTGAGAAACCTAAGGAGACTGGGCCTTGAAGGCTGGTCTGGACACGCGCAAGGCGTGGCAGCCTTCCGCTCCGGAAAGCCTACAGAGCACTGTACCATATCAGCAGTCCATTATATCAGGGGGAATGTGTGTGTTGAGTCTTCACATGCACATAGCAAATGTTGCAGCACCTTTTGTAACATATGACTCCAAAGGGCGGTGGTATAGAACAAGCTGAATGGATGCGGACATGGTGATAATGAGGTCAGACAAAAGGGAGGTGTCAGGACTTACAGCTCAGGGAGCATCGAGAGCGTAGCGCCCAAGTCAATCAAGACTTGCACCTCAATGTCCGGCTGTCCTTGGGCCTAGTATGGTCATGATCCCTGCAAAGGTTGATGTGATCCTCTGCCTGCTAGTAGAAAAGACAGCCTGTGAGCTAAGCATTACTGATGCCCTATGAGGCAATGCTTACATCAGTGTGCTGGCCACTCTTATGATAGGGGGTACATTCATGTGTCCTGGTTAATGGGCTGCAATCTTTCAAGCGTGCGATGTGTACTGTCCAGCAGAGGGATGAGCCAGCACCACGCACCACTCACAGCCCCTCACACTTCCCTGAAATCCCTTGCGTACTCCTGCCATGTATGCTGCTGCTGCCTCCTCCTCCCTGCGTCAGCGATAGGGCATTTGGCAAGCCGCGCAGATGCACAGCCGAAGAGAAGAGCCTTACGAAGAGTGCAGAAGGGTCGACACTCACAGCTTCCAAGGGGCATGACTTCCTGGGCTGCTCACAGACCAGTGTTGCAGCATGCAACTGAGGAAAACAATATTCTTCATCCTGAGCATATTCCATGGTGGCACACCTGGTGAACACTCTGCCTCTCTGGCAAGCATTCGCGAAAGAAAGCCCCTTCTTTTTGCCTGAGGGTCGTCTGTATTTCCAGGATGACATTGCAAGCGTTGCTGTGGCGCCTCATCCCTTCTGCAGTCACCTGGGCACCAGAGTACTTCTATGAGTGCATCAGCCAACATGACACTGCTTGAAAGGTGCCCCCTTTCGCAGCACCTTCCCTATGAAGGGCATCAGATGGTGGTGTACCTTGCACTGTCTGATGTTTCAGGCCTTCAGCAAATTGCATGAACTCCTCAATTGCCTCCCCCACACTTGCGTCCAATGGCTGTCCAGAAGTTGAGGGTGTCCTGCAGCATACGAGGCATCTGAGTTTCTGCCGAAAGCCAAAGGCCCCCAGCAAGCGGATGCTGCCCTTTGTTTAGCCGGGCACTTAGGGCAGTGGCCTCACCCAAATATCCGGTCGAGGTCGTCCACATCGTTAACGTCACCTCTGAAACTGCTTTCTATGACCTCCTCCCTTTCAACCTGAAGCTCCTCCAGTCCCCTGCAGGACAGCAGACTGGGTTTGCGCTTGGCCTCGCTCGGTGAAAGACAAGCTGCCGGCATGCAGTCGGCCTTACCTCCCGCACTCCCGTAGCCTCCTGACCAGCCTCTGACACTTCCGAGCGGGCATCCCATCGTTGCCCTGCTGCATCTTGCAGACAGTAGAGGCCAAGCTATAATACTTGCAGGAGACCTCCGAGGATACCGCTGCGCTGCAGCTTGCAGCAAGCATACTACGAGACCACCATGGTGTCACCTCAGGCGCACTACTTGCCATCACTGATTCTTTGATAGGGAATGCAGGTATGCTCTCTTCTTTGGCACCGGACATCGCTGCTGTTTTGCACTTTCAGCAATCCTGACCATTCACATGTACGGCTTTGGGGTTCCTGAGCGTGGTAAAGCACGTCTCCTGGGAAAGTTACTTGCGGAAAAGGGAGCGAGCAATGACCCTGTGCCGTTTCAGGCTTGCCGCTTAGTCACCCCTCTGTCATATGAAATTTTGGTCTAGCTGTCGCTGGCCAGACGGTCGAAGAAAGCATGACTCTCACAGGCTCTGACCACAACGATTCCCGAGCTACATGTGGAGCAGCTTCAACAGTGCTCCTCGGCACGAGCAAGCCGAAACACTGCTAAACATTGTTCCGGTGCTAAGAATTCTCCCTATGTGACCAGAGACATGCGCTGTTGGATACGGTAGTCTCGGCAGCTGCTACGTTCCAAGAATTGTCATGCCTAGGCGGCTGCCTGTCTCGCTACTCTTGCTAGTTGTGGCGATTAGTACCTCCTCAGCCCTGAGATCCCTGCAGCAGACCGAAGCACCGCCAGAACTTCCAGCTCAAGAACCGGCAGCCTATGTGACATCCAATATACAGCTTAACGCACCTGGCAGAGGCACCCTCCTCAACGCACCAGCACTGGCCCCTTCCTCAACCCCACTACCAGCAGGAGTAGTAAGCCTGGCAGTGAAGCGAAATAGCAACAATGCAGCAGGGACGGACTCGCAGACCACTCAGCAGACCTTTGACACCACCACAGTGCCGGTGCGACTCATCCTGTATACCTGCTAGCGCTCTTTTGTGGTCATGGGTCTTAATGCACGCGTCAGTGCACGCAGAGAGGCTTGAGCATGCAAATACTCGCCAAGCAGATGTTGCAGCTTCCTCTGCAGTGCTCCCTGGGTCCCTACACTTACATGCTTCGTAGCATTCCACACTGAAGCAGCATGAAGCGACGATGGAGTGATGTTGCAATGAGGCTCTGGAAGAACCACCCACAGGTTTTTGCATGCGCAGGCCTCAGAGGCATCAGGCACCTTTTCTGTGATAAAGGCGACCGACAACAGCGGAAAGAGCTTGCCTGGAGGCTATGCAAACAAGAAGCTGTCAGCAGCCCAGTTGGCCAACGCGCAGCAGGTTATCAAGCAGGCCAATGACGTGGCTGCAACCACAAACTACACAGGGCCTATAGTGACAGGGAGCGGGGATGACTACACACAGGTATGCGCCATGACATGTAAATCTGCTGCATGCCATAGTGGTATATGCTGAACAAGTGGTGGTGAATCTTCCCTAGCCTTGGCATCAAGGAACATTTCTAGTATGCGCAGAAGGCGGTCTGGTGACTTCAGCAGGGTTTCTTGTCCCTCATTGCAGGGCCGCGGCACATTCAGCAAGGCCTTTCCGCAGCAGCCAGAAGATGCTGAGGCCTGCAGTGGGAGTGTAGCTGTGTGGGCGCGATCTGAGACCTGCGATGTGCGCAGGTGTTGATACACCCTACGAGCAAGCAGAAGACCACTGTGGACCAGGTCAACAGCAACGCCCCAGTATACACAGTGCCAGGGGTGCGTTCTATCAAGTTCTAAGCAAGTCCTGCGCAGACTTATGCGGCTGCAGTTTCACGGCTTCAGTCTGACATGTCCTTGCCTTGATGTGGAAATCCATGGCAAAGCGTATGATGGAATGGAGAACACACCTCTGTGAAGTGGAAAGCCACGCCTGCTGCAGGGGCCCACGATCAAGCCCCAGCTGATGACGGGGTCTGGGATGCTGTCTCAGACTGCGCAGCAGAGTCAGCAGGCGCAGGGCACAGGGTCCGCGCCGGTGTCGCCCGGGCAGCAGGTCACGTCTGCGCAGCCGTACCAGACTGACACCAGCACAGCCACTGGCGGGGCCACCACCACCGTCAACGTTGGGGGCAAGACCATCACCATCAATGTGAGCTCCCCTGTGCTCCAGCACTGCTGAAGTGGTGCTCTGTTCATCTGGCGCGTCCCAAAAACTGTGCATGCTTTGACCCAGCAGATTCAAGTGCATCTATGCACATGCATGTAGATGGCTGCATAGAGCATCTGGCATTTCATTACGCACCATACTTATGTATCCAGCACCAGCACCCAGTATATGCTGGGGACCAGGTAACCTTCTGACGGGCGTTGTAGGTGGCTAGTGAATGGGACATGCGTGTAGGTTCCTCAAGAAGGAAACCCTGAGCAAGCCACGGGCAGCTACATTGCTGGGATTGCCGGGGTTCGGATATCCACGCCCATCTTCGGCACTGGCTTCAATTTCTGCATCGGTGCGTATGCTGCTTTCCGGCAGAGATGCCCCACAGCCCTACCTGCCCTTTGAGCAGACCTGATGAGCCAAGGTAGCAGCTGGGAGCGGGCGTGACCTGTGGGGTGCTGCTGTGCAGACCGCTACTTTGGAAGCTTCCCCAAGGTCGGCATTGTCATCCCGAATGCGGCTGTCTGGCTCCTGCCAGAGTTCCAGGTATGTGCCCCGATGCTGATGACAACCTCACCATTTGAAGGACTTGCGCAGGGTCTACAAGACGGCTTTGAATAGTAGCACTTCCTGACGTGAGGGTGTTATCAATGGCGTCATTGAAAGTGCTCCCAAATGGTGGCACAGGAGGTTGCAAATGCACTGGAGCAGACACTGGATCTGCCCTCCATACTGCCGCATGGCGCCCGCCTCGACCCCACCGCCGACGGCTTCCTCATACAGCTGCCCACCTGTGAGATTCCGCTCCTCTGCACTCTGCACTTCTCACATGCATCGGCAGGCAGACGCTTGCATGGTGATGACATTGTGCTGTGCCAGTTCAAGCTTCTGAGGCAGTGAATTGTTTGTATGGCCCCCACCTTATCAGTGTAAGGTGAGCACAAAGGAACAGACCAATGTCTGATTGTACTTGTGTGTGTGATGGTGCAGTCCAACCAAGCACGATCCCCGAGTTTGGGATCCGCTACGGCATCCAGATTGGGCAGGCGTTTGGCTATGACTTTGGTCTGGGGATTGTGAGGGATCTGTGCTTTGTGAGTTTTGTGATTGTTTGAGGAGTGCCACAGGGCACTGCCCACGTCAGGGCATGCTTGCACAGACTCTTGTGCTGGGCAGCTACTGCAATGTAAAGCTACTGCAATGTAAGTGGCCTGCAGGGACGACTGTATGTCTAAAACGATGGAGCTCATGCATGCCAAGCTCTGCATTGTCAGGTCTGCTGGCTGTGTGATGAGCCACAGTACTGCAGATAATTCCGATAGCTGAGCAGGTGTGTGTGGCTCGCCGTACGACTCAGTCTTACACTTTGTCATCTGGCATGCAGATGCGCCTTCAGTGCTTCACGACAAAATTGGAAAGTATCTCTAGTTGGTAATCACAGCTTTTTGGACTGTGTATGTCGGGCAGCTCTCGCTACTGGCTGGAAAATTGCACAAAAAGCCCCTTGCAGGCAGGATCCACCCTCTCCTTGTATGATAAAGCCTCTCCCTCTCCATCAATAGCCAGCTACAGAGCTGTCTAACAGCATGAGCAATCTGCTTGCACATAGCTCTCTGGACCAGTTCATCTTCTCGTGCCGCAAGCTGTGGCCTATCCGGAGTTGGTGAGCAGCTGAGGCACAATGAGCACCAGGAACACTGCGATCAGACCTACACCAGACACAGAAATGATATGACACCACGACAAAGACATGAATGCCCATACGGTTGAGACTTCTCTGTCACAGCCAACCTGCAAGTCACTGAAACAAAATGTCAGCAGGCCAAGTATGCCAAAGGGTGTGATGCTTACCTCCGACATACAAGAGAGGGTCAATGCCTGCAAGGGGTCCAATACCTCTGGCACCTGCACATGCGCAAGCACTCTCAGCAGCTGCCTACACTGCTCTCTTTTGGCATGCAAGCACGCACATAACCACACCCACTCCCGAAAGGATTTTGGCCATGTGACAGATCATCTCAGAAGGTTGGTGCCAAGACTCTGAAGAACTTATGTTGCTAGGGATGGCATTCGCAGAAACCCAGACATGCTGGTCAGCTCCTTTATCAGCGCACCAAGGGGGAGCCCAAAACAGCTTCTTCCAGGCGTGAGGTGTGCGAGGTGAGGTGCAGTCAGAAGGGCTTACTCGGGATGCCGGCCTTGGGCTTCTGGTAGGGCTGGCCTGCTCCAAAGCCGCCCTGGCGGGGGACGTTGCGCACATTGCTCAACCTTCCAGCGCGGCTGGGGCCGATCTCATTGAGGATCTTGGGGTTGTTGGGAAGCAGCTTTCCAGCCTTCTTCACCTGCAGGAGGTAATGCTTTTCAGATGCTGCTACCCAGCCAAGCTTCAGCCAGCAGATTCCGCACAGCAGTCCATGCAGAGCTGCATGCATGAACCATAGCTGGCCAGGCACAGGCAAGCTCCAATCCTCAGTACTGTACAACTGTTTCGTTGCGTCGCTCGTCCACACCTTACTGTTTGCAAACTCCTTGCCCTTCTTCACATCCTCCTTTGGCCTGATCCCTCGCAGAAACCTGGCCTCTGTGACAACACTCTTCCTGCCTGCAGGTAGATGGCAATATTCAGACGTAGATGTTACGACAGTGCGGTCTGGGGCAGGATAGCCCCTTGATGACCCCAGAGACTGGACTCATTGCTGCTTGGCATGCCTAAGCTTCTTGAAAGAACATTATTTGTGACCTAAATGTGAATTATTCGGGGTGCATAGGTATTGGAACAGATGATGACCATAATGCCACCCCCCTAAAGCAGCAGCGCATTCAGATCGTTCTGCATGGCCGAGCAGACACCGGACTTATGAGCAACAGCATGCCCTTCCGGAGAGCACTTATGTTCCTCTACAAAGCCTCTGCAATGAAACCTCTGCCCAAGAAGGCTGTATCAAACACTCTTGGACTGCATCCAGGAGATACCTGCTGGGGCAGTCGTGGAGCGCTGTGTGGGAAGGGCTGTGCCCTTGAATGTGGAGGCGGTCAATGTCATATTGCTTTGCTTACTTCCTTATCTCCTGATAGTCCTCCCACGCACGACTTGCTCTCGATACTGCAGCGTATTGGACCGGAATTGTGTGCACGGCAATCCATAAAATCAGGGTTAATCTCCAATAACCTCGACGGCCCCATAGGCCCTAAGATGGGTGTCACACAGCACTGATGAAGTCCTGCTGCTTCTTACTGGCAAAATTGGGAAGGAGAGCCTTGGAAACGCATGTTTGATACCTGGAGGTGTCAGAGCTTCCAGAGGATGGCGTGCACGAGAGATGTTGCATCTGCTGCACCAGGACCATGCATAGGCAGCGTGTATGTAGCAGGCATGAATGCTTGACGCTCCTTTACAGCATTAGTATACATTCTCGGCACATCACAGCAGGGCAATCTCGGAAGTCGCACCAGCGCGTTACAGAGAACTCAGCCCCAGCTTCCCGGCCAGAAGAAGTCCTGCTGATGTCATCGATGCAGTCCGATCTTCTGCTAGGCGTCAAACCTGCTTGAAATGGGCTGGTTGCATTGCAAACAGGCTGCAATGTGCAGGCTGCCGAAACCTGCACAGTCCGGTGCCCATGCAGCGTGGTCTGGCCGAAGTCAGTAAGTTTGTCCGAACCCTCCCCAGCCGCAGAAGCAAGGTCTGGGGCCAATGGCTAGCGCGGGATTGGCTTATTGGAAGACTACACTGGAAGGGGCATCAGCACTGACCGAAGTACCGACAGATCGGCAGCGACCAGCGACTGTCGCTCGAGAGCGCTGTGCGTGCGTCAAGCAGCAGTTCCCGCCTCGCCTGCCGGCTAGTATCGCCAGAGATGGACCACAGGGGAGTTTCAACAGTTTCTTTGCAGCCATTTTGCAGGTTTGCGCTTCTTCCCTTTCTCGATCACCCGAGCGTAGCACTCACGTTTTAAGGAATCATTGCGCTCACTCACCTCTGCACGCTCCGATAAGATTCTTGATCGATCTTCCATATCAAGCACTGTTCAGCATCGACCGGTTCTGCGCCAATAAAGGATGACCAGCAGACATGGACAGGCTATCAAGTCTGTGTGGTGGACATCAACATGACGCTGCAACAGGCCTAGTGGATGTGTTTCAGAGAACTGCCTTTTCAGCAAGGGTGTGCCATTTGGCAGCGAGTTACTCGTGATTAGGGCTTGGATGAGATGACACCGCATGGCTTTGACTTAGCTCTCAGTCATTGCAGGCTCTCATGGGAATCTGCTACACTAGAAATGAGCTGCCAGCATAGCCCCTCCTCGACTGTTGCCTGCAGCTGTGAATACTCACAATGTCATGCAGGTGTTGCTGAGCCGATACAGCCGGTCTGAGGACGTCGTGAGTGGCATTGCAACAAAGGAGCCAGGCAGCGCCGCTGTGAAGGAGCTGATTGGCCTGGACTGCAACCCCGTCCCCCTCAGAACAAGCTTTGCTGGTGAGCCATCAAGGGAGACCGTCGGCATTTGCCCATACGACACAGCAGCTCTGCAGCTGTACCGGTCTCAGCATGCCAAATCTCAGGGTACCATGGCCTTGAGGCAATCATGATGGCTGTTCGCTGTGCAGATCCATCTCGGACATTCGAGGCATTGCTGAGCAATGTGAGCGAGGCTTTGACAGCGGCGCAGCAACATTCTGCCATCGATTTTCTGCAGGTGATGACATCCCACAGTCAGAATGCACACTCTGGAGGCTTGACTGTCCAGCAGCATTGTGTCGATGCCCTATGCGCTGGCCAGGCCCTCAGTCCGAGCTGCCGGTGCGCGTGCAGGTCGTCGAAGCTGTGAAGTCCCCTCGCAGCAAGAAGAATGCGCCAGTGTTCCAAGTGCTTCTCCTCCTGCAACAGTCAGCCCCCCACAAGGTAGTCCACCCAGACAGCCCCATATGCCCTTCCCATAGCTGGTCTTGCCCATCAGCAAGCTTGCTGTCTAAGAGGTCCGACTACTGCTCGGCCACAGTCGCTCAGAGTCCGAACTTGTGTGGATTCAGGAAATTCAGACACTGGGATGTAGCAAGGTGCAAATTACATGTGCAGGCTGTGTCTGGGATTGGGCTGTTGGACCTTGTGCTGGAAGTAGCTCAGCATGGCGAACAGTGGCACGCAAGCCTGCACTACAACACTGACCTCTTCGACAAGGCTACTGCGCAGCGCATGCTGGGGCATTTCATGGTGGGTCTGTCTGATTGCTATGCAGCACAGACGCATTCCTGCCAAGTCCTCTGGCCCTAATGGGGTTGTCAGGATACCTGGTAAATGAGGCGGATGTAGTGTCTGGGATGATGACACTCAGGACGTTTGCTTTAGCTTCTGGGGCTTTTATCACAGCAACTTGAGCCCCAATTGCCCTGTTGCAGGAGCTCTGCAGCAGTGCAGTGGCTCATCCTGATGATCAGCCAGCGGGTCAGTTGACTTTGATCACGGCCCCAGAAGTCACCCAAGTGCTGAAGACCTTCAACGCCTGGGATCTGCCATACACCGATCTCCTCAACCCCGAGCGGCAGACCATCCATGGCATGTTTGAGCACTGGGCGCGCCACGCGCCAGAGCAGCCATCGTTGACCTTCGGGGTGAGCCTGTCATCTGCTGTCAATTTCATGCAGGCAATAGGTTAATATTCATTTGCTTAAAAGGGAAGCCGTGGCAGGGGCTTGTAGCGAACAGTGTCAGACTGAGATGTCTCACAGGTCTGGGTGGTTTCGTCACAGGCTGTTGCCAGCCTCTTCTATGATGTGTCCGTAACTTGCAGGACACAACTCTGAGCTTTGGGGAGCTGGATGCGCGGGCCAACCAGCTGGCGCACCACCTCATCCAGCTGGGCGCGGGCCCCGAGCGCCCGGTGGGCATCCTGATGAGGCGCTGCCTGGAGCTCTTCACCGGCCTCCTGGCCATCCTGAAGTCCGGCTCGGCCTATGTGCCCATGGACCCCGACTACCCGGCCGAGCGTTTGGCCATCATGGCTGGCGACTCCAAGGTCCGCCGTTGTCCTGCAGAGAGGACTCCCAGAGCAGGATATCAACCAGGTCATCTTGCATCGTAGTTCAACGGCTTTGGAGTAGTCCATTGATATATGAGAGCTCCCGGGCACCCACTGACAAGTCAGGGGCTTCTTGCAGGCACCTGTGATCTTGAGCCAGAGCAATCTGCAAGACAAGGTCACAGAAGTACTGGAGGCAGTCAAGAAGGACCAGGAGGCCACAGGGAGTGTCCAAGCAGTGCCTCAGATTGTCCTGGTCAGTCGTCCATCTCGCAGACCATCTCTCATAATATGGTCCCCAAGGACCTTGATGAACACTAATAAATTGAACAGTCTGACAGCCGGAGCTGTGTCTGCAAAAGTGTCATTAGCCAGTCTGTGTGGCAGCTCATTGGGTACTGACCTCAGCTGGTTTTCACTCCTCTCAGCGCTTGTATGGCTGTCTGCAGATGGATGCACAGAAGGCAGCAATCGCGCAGCATCCCAAGACCTCCCCGCAGGTGGCAGTCAAGTCCACCAACATGTGCTACATCATCTTCACCAGCGGCTCCACCGGTCGCCCCAAAGGCACTGTCCTGCAGCACGCCGGCGTGGTCAACTACTTCCTTTCGCTTGTGGAGTGAGCACACACTCCCTCAACAAGCTACCTACAAGTGCTCCTGAGCGCTTTTCTGACGAAGAAGGCTGATGACGTTGCCAGAGTCACTGTGTTCAAGTCTGTCTTTTCGGGAACCTGTACATTGCAGATCAACACATGCGTCACGGTTTTGTCCATGCCAGGCGGTGATGAGCTCTTTTCCATGCAGCAAGCTCAAGCTGACCGCTGCGGATGCCTTTCTGCAGAAAGCTCCCATTTCATTTGATGCTTCTGTACAGGTGCTGCTCATGCTCATCTCCCCTGCTGAAAGACTGTCTTGCCTGGCTGGAGGGTGTTGCAGAGGCTAAAGACAGCATGAGAGAGGATCCTCACACTGTCTATGCTCACAGCCAGGGAGATCTGCTGATGGGTCTGGTATCAGCGCTTGGCAGAGTGTGCGCTGGAGGCAGTGGTGGTGTCCGCAGGAGCTGTTCAACGCGTTTGCGTGCGGCGGGCGCGTGGTGCTGGCGGGGCCGGGCATGGAGAAGGACACGCAGGCCCTGGCGCGCCTCATGGCCGAGCAGGCCGTCACCAACATGTCCTGTGTTCCCTCCCAGCTGGAGGTCTTGCTTATGGTGCGCACATGGCCTCTGTCGCGACCGCAGCTGAAGGTGAAGTAGGCTACCTTAGCAACAGAGCTCAGTAGAGGGTCACAGCTGTGCACACTCCTAGCGGGAGTGGGTACTGGCATCTGGACCTGTGGCATACATGACATTAGCTTGAATCTGCCAAACATAAGAATAATTCTATTCACATGCAGGAGTCAGAGTTGGAGGGCTGCACCTCATTGAGGCATGTGCTCGTGGGAGGCGAAGCGCTGCCGCCTGTGTTGGCTTCCCGTTTCGGGCAGCGCCTTCCCAACGCCCACCTGCACAATGCCTATGGGCCCACAGAGACCACTGTTGATGCCACAGGTAAGCATTTGGGCTGGAGACGCTGTTGCCCTGAGCCAAGTTAGGCGTATCGGCAGGCATCCTTTTGATGTCAGCGATCACCCTGATCAATTGTATATTCAAGCAGCCCTGTGATGGCCTCAACTGGTCCTTAAGGAACACGTGATCTGGATGAACGACTGGCTGCAGGCTATGATGTGACAGCCGAGTTCAAGGGTGGGGCCTCCGTACCCATCGGGCGGCCCATCAACAACATGCGCTGCTATGTCCTGGACAAGCAGATGCAGCTGCTGCCTGTGGGCATGGCGGGCGAGCTCATGGTCAGCGGAATACAGCTGGCACGGGAGTACCTGCACAATCCCGAGAAGACAGCTGCCAGCTTCATTCATAACCCGCACAACCATGACAACCACCCGCACCACGCCCGCATGTACCGCACAGGTGGGCCTTTGCCAGTCTCCAGTTCTGAAGCAGCTAGAACGCATGTGCTTCCTCTGATTGCAGGTGGCAGAGAGGGTCAACATCTGACACCATCTGCGTGTGTACATGTGCATTACTGGAACTGCTGCGGACTGACTCTGCCTTGCAGGTGACCTGGCGCGTTGGCTGCTGAATGGCAACATCGAGTTTCTGGGCCGGCTGGACGACCAGGTGAAGCTGAGGGGCTTCCGGATAGAGCTGGGCGAGGTGGAGGCGGTGCTCATGGAGGCGCCCGGCGTCAAGCTGGCGGCCGCCATCGTCATGAAGGACCCCAGCGCCACCGACCGCCTCGTCGGCTTCGTCAGCCCGGATCGCGTGGACAGCGAGGCCATAATTGCAGAGCTCAAGCAGCGCCTGCCCGCTCACTTTGTACCCTCCCTCATTGTGGCCCTGGCCGAGATGCCCCTCAGCCCTGCTGGCAAGGTGTGCCTATCGCTGCAACATGCTCTAAGTCTCCAAAGACTTGAGAGGGCGCCGTGCATGCTTGTATAAGCGCAACGCTCAAAGATTTGCATTGTTGATCAAAAATTTGCATGGTGGACCAAGCCGCACTGGTTGCGTCCAGGTTGATAGGAAGAAGCTGAGGTCAGACAAGCGCTACGAGCCCAATTGGACGGCAGCAGCAGGGCCGGAGGCGGATGAGGAGTTTGTGGAACCCAAGTCAGAGCTGGAGAGGCAGGTGCAGGCGGTGTGGCAGGAGGTTCTGGCACAGGACGCCATCAGCGTCACCAGCGACTTCTTCCATCTGGGCGGCACATCTCTGCGGGTGTTGCCTATCCCCGCATGCGTGCTGATTGATTATACCTGCATCCATGATGCGTCAGCTCAGACCATCCACTTCAAGCATGAGGGGTGACTGAGGATCTGGAACAAGACAGTGGCACATGTGCCGATGCCAGGTGTAGTGTTACAGTCCCATATGAGTCTCATGTGCAGAGCCGGACATCATTGTGAGGGCCCTGATATTATGCCAGTCCTTGAATTGCTGCTTTGCAAGCAGGTGGGCATGGTGATGGCCAAGGTGCGCGCCGGCATCTGGTCAGACGCCCCGACAGCGCTCTTGTTCCGGGCGCCCACCATCAGGGGCCTGGCGCAGGAGATTGAGGCTGCCAAGGGCAGCGCGGCCCAGAAGACAGATCTGGCCATCCCACGCGCGCCCTTCACAGACGCCCAGCGGGCTGCTGGCGTGGAGGTGCTGCCTTTGCAGGCCGATCTTCTGCAGGCGGACTCAGCATATGGGACTGAGCCACAGGTGCTCCTCATATTCTCACCATATATTTTTTCGTCATGCAATTACCGTGAACGTAGTGCACTTTGGGTCTGGGTATCTCACTGTCAGTGATGCAGCCCTTGCTGTGCAGGAGACAGCTGCATGGCACCTTGAAGGAGCAGTAGACGCAAATGCGCTGCAGCAGGCGCTTGCAACTGTGGCACAACGCCACGAGCTGTTAAGGTCGCGCTTCTGGCGGAAGGACGGCAAGCTGGTGCAGAGCTGTGATGGGAAAGCCCCTGAGCTTGAGCTCAAGCCTCTCAGCAAGAGTAATGGCGCCGTCCAGGGCCTAATACAGGTGATCATAACATATACCAATGAAAGGCATCTCCCTGCTGCAGTGAGGCGTCGATTGAAGAGCAAATCTGCAGAGAGCCCACGATCGGCAAAATGATTATTCATGGCGGCCATGTCTGAAGCGTCTCTGATGTGCATCCTGCGCCTGCAGGAAGAGGCCAGCATGCCAGTAAACCCCTCAGCAGGCGCAGCAGTTCTGAGAGCCTCATTGCTGGGGCCAGATGAGAGTGAGGGCGTGTGGGTGCTCCTGCTGACTCTGCACAGGGTGGCTGGCGACCACCACTCCCTGGTTCTCCTGGGAGAGCAGCTGGCTGCGGCCTATGCAGCTGTGAAGGGAGGTTCAAAGGCGCAGCCAGCGGCAGGACTGCAGTTCCTGGACGTGCTGCACTGGCAGCGCCAGCCGCAGCAGCTCCAGAAGTACGAGCCGCAGCACCTGTTCTGGCTGCGCCAGCTGGCATACGCACCGCCGCAGCTCTTCCTGCCCTACGACGATCTTTCCTCAGATGACATGCAGCCTGCCACAGCCAGATCTGTGACATTCATGGTGCGCCTTTGCAGCCAGAATGCCATGCCAGGGACGATAACACAGTGCAAAGTTGTGTGCAGGAGCTCTCCCTTCTGTTCTCTGTGACGTTCAGGCACTGCTGTATGGCCTATCTGTAAGGGGAGTAAGACGGGATGACATTGCAGGTTCCAGGGGACCTGGCCAGCAAGCTGGCAAGCGTGGCAACTTCCTGCGGCGCGACACTCTTCATGGCCCTCATGACAGCATGGCAGGTGTGCCATTGGCTTGGCATGAGGCATCCTCTGCTGCTCTACCTATTGCTGCGCTTATGAAATATCAGCTTGAGAGTGTGAGCCGCATTGTTTTGTTGCAGCTGCTCTTGGCTCGGTACAGCCGGACAGAGGATGTCATCACCTTGACTACCGTGGCAAACAACTTGAAACGGCCTGATCTGGATGGAGTGCTGGGCCCTTTCAGTAACACAGTGGCCATCCGTACAGATCTGTCTGGTGAGGGTGCCTGACTCTATCTATGCTGACCCTCACAATTGCGCTGCCATCTGCTACTTTATCCTCCATACCCCTTGAATGTGTCAACACTGTTTCGTTGGGGCTCATGCAGGCGCTCCCACGTTCAGACAGCTGCTGGCCAGGGTGAAAGCAGGCGTGCTGAGCGCACTGGTGCACTCAGAGGTGCCGTTCAAGGTAGTCATGAGCGCGCTGTGCCAGAACGCCAGCGCCCAAGAGGACGTTCCTCGCTTCCAGAGCGCCCTCAACCTTGAACATGGCAATGAGCAGGGCAGCCTTCCTGGCTTCAGCAAGTGTGGCCTGAAGGTCAAACGCTTGCAGGTGTGTGCTGAACCTCTACCTTTCATGTTTTCCAAGGTCTATGCTATAGGAGCCTTGAGTGGCTTGTCGGTTTGATACAAGCAGCCTTGGGGAAGCACCTGTCATGAAGAGTTGCCATGTCTGGCCCGGCCATGAGCAACCTTTGGTGTCATGCAAGGTGCCGAAGCAGAAGACCTCTCTGGACACAGACCTCTTCTTCTACCAGGTGGAGAATGAGCTGCAGGCTGAGCTCACGTACAATGCTGATGTGTTTGCTGAAGACACAGCAAATCGCTTCGCAGAAAGTCTACAGGTGACAGGCATGCCACCAAGTTAATGGCTGCGAAGCACTGCGCATAGACTACAAACGTGCTGAATGTGGTGCACATCTGGAATATGTTAAGGAAGCCACTGACTTGGCATGGGCTTACATAAGGACCTCATGGTCAGGCGTGGCTGCGGTTGCAGGTGCTTCTTAGGGCAGCTGCTGAAAGTCCTGATGAGGTGGCACTGGATCTGCCTCTCGTACCACAGGCTGACCTGGACCTCGTGCTTGTAACGTACAACGATACCTTGGCAGACTTTTCGGCAGACAAGACCCTCAATCAGCTCTTTGAGGCGCATGCATTGGCGCAACCAGATGCCACTTGCCTGGTGGATGGTGACTATGTGCTGACATATGCTGAGGTAAGGCTTCTGAGCACAGCAGGCTGTACCAGGGAGTAGCGACACTGATGACTCTGCAACTCATGTAGGACAGACTTCCATAACAATGATGTTGGGAATTGATAAGATATTGCATGCCCTGACACCGCCAGGATGCGATGACCTGACAGCCCACCGGTCGGCTCACTGCTGCTGTGGGTGTCCAGGTGGACAGAAGGGCAAACCAACTGGCGTATCACCTGGTGGCCTCAGGCGTCAGCCCAGGCGCCACAGTGATGCTGCTGATGCACTCCAGCCCTGATGCCACTGTGTCCATGCTGGCGGTGCTCAAGGCGGGCTGTGCCTACTCTGCCCTGTCGCCAAAGTATGACGAGCTTGGGACGCTGCTCCTGGATGCCAGCCCCGCCCTGGTCATCACCCACAAGGGCCTGCATGGCCTCCTGCCGCGCGCAGCCACTCCCCTGAAAGTCTTCAATTTTGACGCTCAAGCGGACACTGCGGCACTCGCGAAGAGGTGAGTGGGCAGCTACTGCGGCATGACAACTGATACAAGCCTCCTTCTTACAGCGTTCTGTGAATGACCACCACCCGCCAGCTCATGCCTGTCTAGGCAGCGAGCGAGCCGGCCAGGGTTCACGGAGTGCAAAGCCTCGGATGCATGCCGATGCAGGCCAGCGAGGCAGCTGCCTGCACGGGCGGCTCCGGGCGAGGCTGCGGTGGTGGAGTATGTGCCGGGCCCCAACAATCGGCCCCTGGGAGTAGTGCATGCGCATGTAGGCCTTGTCAACGCTGTCGTTGCCGGCCTGCCTGCCACATGGGGCGGCTCAAAGGCCCCGCCTCCTCACATGCTTCTCCACTCTGACCTCACCGGCGTGGGTGCGCTCCTTGCCCACCTGCAGAGCCATGCCGGGCACTGCTCATGAAACGCACACTCAGCCAACAACCGTCAATGACATGCCTATCACAGCAGAGCCAGGTAGACTTCCTTAAGTGTGCAGCATCCTACAACAGTCTGGTCGAGTGCAGGCTCACTGCTGGAGACGTGGGTGCCACTGCTGCACGGCGGCCGCATCATTATTGCGCCATCTGATGAGGAGGCGATTGGGCAGCTTCTGTCAGAAGCACGAGTGACAGCCATCCTCATGGAGGGTCCGGAGATCTACGGCCTCTTGGAGGCAAGTCTTCACACTTTAGAGCATCGCAGGACGGGCATATTGCAGCGCGGTGTCCTGGACCTGCCTCGTCTCGGAAGCGTGGCTCGGCCAGTTATCATGTCCAAAGTGCATGACATCTCTCAGGTCATATGACTATGGCAAGCTGCCTGAGAGCACCGCTCTTAGCAGGGGCAGCTGCCTGAAAACGTGCTGACTTTGTAGGACGGCTACCTGGATTCTTGCGAGTCCCTACGCACAGTGTGGCTTTGGAACGAGCAGTACGTCACTCCTGAGCTTGTGGACGCTCTGAGCGCTGCACTGCCAGACGCTCAGCTGTACCAGGGCTTTGATGCAGTGGAGTGCGCCTTCTTTGTCACGCTCCTTTCTCTCACAGAGCTGGACGGGAGGGACACACCTGCCCTCCATGGCCAGCCGCTGCCCAACATCAAGGTAACAGCGCCTGAAAGCCTGCCACAGCTTAAGGGTTTTGTAACGACTGCCGGCCACATACAAGCACACCTGGCTCGTAAGGTTGAGGTCATGTCGCCATGCATGGCCTGACCTCCTTGAGCAAGGCAGGCATATCACGGGTGCTGCCCATGCAGGTGTATGTCCTGGATGAGCGCATGAAGCCGGTGCCGCTTGGGGTGCCAGGCCGCCTATATGTCAGCGGAGTGTGTCTGGCCAGGGGCTACCTCCATAAGCCACAGCTTACCGCTGAAGCTTTCATTGCAAACCCCTTCTTCGACCCCTTCCTGGACCCCCCAGCCTTCTCCCGCATGTTTGACACCCGAGTCCTCTCCCGCTGGCTGCCTGGCGGCATGCTGGACTTTGTGGGCCATGCCGACAGACAGGTGAATCCTGTCCCATAGACTGTAGTGGCACCAGTGTGAGACCTGCTAAAAGGTCAATCATGTATGGAATCGGGTTACCTCATAGAGCAGGGTTGAGGCGTGCACTGCCAGTCATACCAGTGGGTTCCTTGCGGTATTGCAGGTGATGCTGAGGGGAGCCCATGTGCCGCTGGGGGAGGTGGAGGCGGTGCTAGAGGAGCTGCCGGGCGTGCAGCAGGCAGTGGCACTGGTGCAGGAGGACCCCACCGGCGTCCAGCGCCTGGTCGCCTACGTCACACCCGCCACCCTCAGCGCGCCCCAGCTCCTGGCGGGCCTGCGCGGCAGCCTGCCCGCTCGCATGATGCCCTCCACCATCACCCCTCTTGCCGAGGTACAGGACTGTTGGTTTCACTGGGGTGTCACTGTATGCCTCTGTCACCACCCTGCGGTATCCTCAGCAAGCCATAGCAGAGTGACACTCCATCCATGCACCAGGCTCCCACAGCAACGTTCTGCTGACCTCGAGGAAGGACTGTGACTGAAGTGGTCTGCTGGTCCCGTGCAGTTCCCGCGACTGATGGTGTCCCAGCGTGTGGACCATGTGTCCCTACCCCAGCCGGACTGGAGCGCTGTCAGCTTGGACTATGTTGGCCCATCCAATGGTAATCTGCTCCTTCTGAAGCCCAGTCTGATAGCCTCTGCGCTCATAGAGACTGATACACGGTTGCGGGAGCGCTGTGATCCCCCGTCTCTCGCAAACAATAGAGGTGCTTGATACTTGCAGGGTTGGAGACAAGCCTGCAGAAGATCTTCCAGGAGGTACTGAAGAAGGAGCACTTGAGTGTGACTGCCAACTTCTTTGCTGAGGGCGGCTCGCAAGCAGAGGTCTGACCTCTGCGCACATGCCTGACTGCGGTACTGGCCAGAATCTTTTGCTAGCCTGGTTCAGCAATGGGCCAGACATATCCTAATTCGTGTCGATGCACACTGTTACAGCGATCATACAAACTCTGAGTGCGCCTTTGGAGTGCAGGCTGCTGAGGTGATGCAGAGACTGCATGGAATTGCTGGGCAGGAGCTTCCCAGCAGTATGCTAGCAAGATCCCCTACAGTTCAGGGCCTTGCAGAAACCCTAGCTGCCATCCCCCCCGTGAACCCTCAACAGCAGGACGCAATCTCACATGCTCCCTTCACACCAGCTCAGCGTGCAGCCGGTGTCCCCTGTGCAGCCATGCAGGAGAGCGCAGCTCGCAGCTATCTGGTGAGAGCCCACCTGTGCTGTTGCCAGCTGTATCCGCAGTAACCGGGCAGCGCCTTGTCAAAATGGGTATTCTTTGCCATACTCTGCAGTAAGAATTATCGTGGTGTACGTGCATGCCACCACAGGCAAGGTGCTTTCAGTGGCAGTCAGTGTCCCATGTGGATAGCTGAGTATCAAAGTGTGGAACCCATCAAGGATGGCACACTGGTGCGCAGGCGGATAGGGAAGGCGAGACCATCAGCAGGGAAAACATCCCCTCGGCGTTCCGCCTGCGCGGCCACGTCGATGTCACAGCGCTGCAGGATGCGATCGCATACCTCATCAGGCGTCATGAGGTCCTTCGCGCAAGATATGTGCTGCGGCATGGCGAAGTCTTGCAGGTCACCTCCTGACCACATGCGACCCCGAGACATCTTGCACATCCTGCCAGGCACCTGCTATCTTCCTATCTTCACAGCTGGCAGTTGGCACCGTGAGCCGTCCTTCAGACATTGGCCGGGGCTGCCATATACTGCATCGCATGTTAAGCAACCCTGCTCATCATGCAGGTCATAGGCGCGCCGCAGCAGATAGAGGTGGTGCAGGAGCAGCTACAGCCCAGCAGTATGGACCACCTCATGCGCCGCTTGCAACAGGAGGCTGCCCACAAGTTTGATATTGAGCACGATGCAGCTCTGGTACGGCCTATCACACTTGCAGGCTGCTGCTCCATCCGGCACATCCTATTTGCATGCCCTCGGCGCACGGTCGTTGATCTTGCACCCATTGACCTGCTCTCCTTCATGCCCCTGCCACCCAAAGCCATGTTCATGACACTCTAGGTGCACGCGGTGCTGTTCCACATGGAGAGCGGTGATCAGGCTGATATCCTGGAGGAGCATGTGCTGCTGCTTGTCGTGAGCCACATCTGCAGCGATGGCTGGTCTGAGAAGATCTGCATGGATGAGGTGGCAGCGGCATACAACGCCTTTGCAGAGCACGGCCAGCCTCCAGGCCCTGAAGCACTGCCTGACCTGCCCGTCGCCTGGGTGGACTACTGCTTCTGGCAGCGGGGGCGCACCGCCTCTGGCGCTGCGCTGAAAGCTCAGGTAGAGCTGACATCCCCACCACACTAAGCTACCCAGGCCCCTGAGGAAGTTTGCGTCAATTTCATGTAGCATGTCGTTTCCACAGATGAGTTGCCTGTAGGTTGACCACCCTAAGACCGGTGATACAAACAGACGATAACGGACCAGACACGTCAATCTGTTGCGTGCAGAGGCAGTACTGGCAGAAGACTCTGGCGGGGGCGCCCTGCAAGCCAAGCATCAAGACAGACTTTGAGCTGTCGGCAGGCCTCACCAGCCCCGGGAAGTACCTGAGGGTGACCATGCCCACCGAGCTGACGCAGGGCCTGGAGAGCCTGGCGCTGGCATGCGGTGCCACCCTCTTCACCGTCGCCATGGCCACTTGGCAGGTGCGCTCATTGCTGCAGGCCTTCATTCCTTTGTCCAGGGTTCACTCGTACTCACCCCTTCACGTAGCAAGTGCATGCCGGAGTCTTCTGGGAGCTTCTTGCATATCCTGCTGGCAGCAGGAAGGTTGTGGTCACAGAGGCAGCTTGCATTAGGGTGGCCACCCCAATAATGAAGGTGTGTGAATGCTTGTGGCTTCTGCAGCTGCTCCTAAGCCAATACAGTACGAGCAAGGACATTGTAGTCCTAACAGCGATGGCTGGGCGGCCCGTAGTCGAGCTGGAGCCCCTGGTAGGCTGGTTTGCCTGCGGCTGTGCCATTCGGTCCAGCCTGGAAGGTATGCTGCTAGGCTTTGGTCTGCTCGCGCCTACTTCTCATCTGCATGCCGGTACCAAGTACTGCAAGCACGTATCGGGTGGAAGCCGTTTCTGCAAACTCAGGAGCAAAGCATGCGTCTGGCTAAGCCTGAGAGTCATGTGAGGACCTGGATGGCAAGGCGCTGCCAGTTGGCTGGTTGTGAGGTATCCTGTGCTCTTGGATGGGAGCTGCCCTGCCTGGATTGCGGCCCAAGAGAATATGCGGTGCTGTGCAGGGGCAGAGCTGACTGTGAAGCAGCTGCTGGACCGTGTGCGCCAGGCGGTGCAGGGCGCGTTTGCCAACTCTGAGCTGCCCAGCGACCAGCAGGTCCGGGCGGCGGGCTTTGCGCCTGAAGAGGAGCGGTGCATCATGCCCACCTTCTTCGCGCTCCACGACGCCAGCTTCTTCCTGCCTCCGCCACTGACCGGCCTCCAGGTGTGCCCTCCCACCCACCCTCCCGCAACACACCTCGAGCTCAACTCTCAAAGACTTTCTTCTGGTTACCTTTGGATATCGGCATGGCTACTGACTTCAGGCATACTTGTTCACGCGGCCTGCAGTACTCATCAGCACACCAGCGTGCTGAGACGGGATTTGGGGGTTGCTCAGGTGTCCAGGATAGATCTGCCGCCAGAGGCAACTGACAGGGTGTTCGGAAACTCAATGCTGGAGATGGAACTGCTGCATCTGGGCGGGCAGCTGTCGGGCACCCTGGCGTACAATATAGGCCTGTTCAAGGAATCCACAGCAGAGCGCGTTGCCAGCCAGTACCAGGTACGTGCGGCCCATAGTGTATGGTGCGCCCGTACCGCAGCTGTCTAATGGAGATCAGTCAAGGGCGGCAGAAGGTAGGGCATGATACGATGAGTATGCATGGAGTTCCTGTGCATGTGCGCAGTGCCCACAGCCTTCTCTTGCAGCGCCAACACCCTGGTCAGCACGATGTGAGCACGCAAGGCATACAGCACCTCTGTCTTTTGGGCATCTTGCTGATAATGGGGAATGTGTGCATGTAGGAGTTGCTGGGAGCGATGGTCCAGGCGGGCCCGAGCGCGCCTGTGGCCTCTCTGCCCGTGTTGTCCGAGATGATCCGGCGTTTGGATGCTCTTGACAGTATGGACAGTGGTAGGCTCAATTGTAGCCCTGAGTACACTGGGTTGCATCAGAGTACGGAGGCTATCAGACATTTGAATGCAGTCTATCTCCAACGGCCACTGTGTGACCACCTGTCTTTCTGCCCGAATTGGCACTGTTCTGGGCTAACAACGATCTCAGTTCTGTAAGAAGGTACGGTCGCACTGTGCTGAGGCTGTCTCACCCATTGCAGGCTCGGGTGTGGAAGAGAGGGAGTCTGGCGGGATGCTCCCCGGCAGAAAGAGCCTTGTGCCCCGGAAAACCTTCATGGGCAACCTGCGCAGCCTGGCATCCGCCCTGCCGCAGGTGGCCGAGGATGGCAACGGCGCCAGCGGCCTGGGAAGACAGCTGCGTGGGGTGCGCTCATACGCCCCAGGGTCTGCCGCAGCCCTCAGCCCCTCGCGGGCGAGCGGGCTCCCGCGTGATGCTACCGAGCAGCTTGTTGAGGTGAGTCCTGCAGGCAGGAACATGCATCTGGCGGCAAGCTTCTGGTCGATCTTTTTGGGCCTCCGGTCATCACTCTGGAGGGATCATGCGGTATCTTGACACCTGATGTTCTGCTGCAGATCAAGTCCAGCGCGATAGTCCAAGCTCTCCGAGCGCGTGGCAGCGTGCATCTCAGCAGCACGGCACCCCTGGCAGCGCAGGCAGGCATGCAGACGCACAGCAGCTTCCTTCCTGGCAGGAGCTCTGCCCTGCGTGGCAGCCCGGGCAGCGCTGCGCCACATGGCTTGGTGTCACGCAGAAGCCTGGCCCAGCAACAGGGGAGCAGCGCAGCAGGCCATGCCACAGGGCTGAGCAGCCGAGGCAGCCTGGCTCTCAACCACCAGCGCGACGTTGACATGGCAGCCAGGCGGGCAGCCATGCACTCTACCCTGAAGCTGAGCAGCATGAGAAGCACCAGTGCCGTACCAGTCCCTGATGCCTCCAGCAGCCAGTGGCAACCCGGTGGCTTGTCCCAGGAGCGCGTTGCAACCGCTGGGCCCGCTGCTGCATCACCTTTCCTCTCTGTTGTGCTGCCAACCAAAGAGTAGATTGAGGCGCGTGTATAGGAAGGATCTTCAATCCAGTAGGGTAGGTAGAAGCAGAGATAACACATATGTTGGGCAGCAAATGCAAGGCACCAGACACGTACAGCTGCTGATCTCTGGCTACACCTGAAAGCAAATTCAGATAGGTGTAGCTGCATGCACAGTGGAAGTGAATTACAGCACTGATAACAACCCAGATGTGGCATACTTCCAAGCCCTGACACTCGCCCCCAATAAAGCACACGCATAGCAGTGTTGTCAGCAACAACTCATGTAGCTTGCAAGAAAGTCCTAGCAAGATAAAACCCCTCAAGCTTGACTGCCTCCATTTGGCCTGTCAATCTATTTCAGTTGACATCAAATGCTATGTCGATAGCTGCATCCTCGCTGGTCATGTCATGGATCAGCACTGGTCAAAACATACGTGCACACATAGCTTGGAGCCACCTGTCCTCACCAAATGGAGGCGCTCACAATCAACCATGTCAGTCAGCTGTGTCTGGTCTGTCCTCAGCCATGCAATGAGCCCTCTCCAGGCTGTCTTCCACGCTGCCCCTCTCAGTTGGCAGCCGACAGGCTCATGGCTGCAGTACCTCATGCGACCGTCCCAGCTCGACTGAGCCGGCGGGGCTCCACCCAATTCCAGCACAGGAGCCACTCTCTCTAACAGTCCGGATGATCCCAGCAAGAAACAAAGCAAGGTGTACATTGCGACATCAAGCCTGCAACACAATATCACGCATACCGCCAAAAGACCCCAATGTGCTTGTAAGTCAATAAATGCCTTTCCCTGCAAAAGGAGCTGCTGTAACAGGGCAGCATGAGGCCTGACTGAGCGGTCATGTAGACCAGCAAAGCAGTAGGCAGTTGTTGAAGAGTAGATGAGGCGTACAGCGGTGGATGAGCAGGAGTCCTCAAAGGGTCATAGGGCCTATAGGGCCTGCAGTATTCTCATAAAGCATGCAGGACTGCTATTACGAGCTCGTCTATGGGTGCAAGTCACAACCCTGTGCCGTACTGAATGTACAGGTAGGGGCTGGTCATGAATTTGCAAAAGCTTGAGTTCTCAGATGGCCACAGCTCTTGCTGTTCAGACCTGACAGGCAGCTGCTCTTGAAGTATGCAGCGCCCTTCTGGCTTCAGCTGTCCATGCTCATGGCTCATGCTCATGGCGCTGACAATGGTCGTGAAGCACCAAAGGGATATCCTGCAGGAGACTGCTGATCATGCTGCATCTGGCACGTCTCGCGATCGTCTCACCGCACGACTGATTTTGCTGCTTCAAAGCACTGCAGCCTGATGCTGCTGGTGTGCGGCCCAGTGGGCGCATCTCTGGGCTACGAGAGTCAAGGGGCTGCCAGAGGGGCGGTCTGCAACTACGGTCAGACACGGGAGTCTGCCTCCATGAACGTCTTGGCGATGCTCAGGGACATGCGATCCAGCATCTGGCCCTGCTGGGCATGCACGTCCGCATCGGCCACCATCACAAAGAGGTTGTTGATGGGCAGAATGACCTTGTTGGGCCGGGGCTTCAGGTCCTGGGCGATGGAGATGTCCACGCTCTTGGAGCGGAACATGCGCGCCAGGTCCGCCTTGGCCGCGCTCATGGCGCGCAGCTGGCGGTTGGAGCAGTAGGGGATGGCCTTCATGAGGTTCAGCGAAGCATCGTCCATCTTGTCCTCCGGCCCCTGCACGGCAGCCACTGTGAGAGGATGCTCCGCCCTTGGCGACACGCACTGCACGAGCCACTGCGTTTCAGCGGCGCTACTCATGCATGCAGTGGCTGTGCTGCAGCTCCAGTCTACAGCAGAAGGTAAGGCCACAGGTGGTCATGTGCTGCGACCCACCTCCACTGCATTGTTCAGCGTTGCCTGGAAGCTCTCCAACAGTAGCTTCTCGCACCGCTCTGCTTCCAACGCCTTGGCAAGCTTGAATAGCTCCGGAATGAGCCAGAGCATCATGACGGCTGTTGCTATTGAGATGATGGCGCAGATGCCGTTTATGATGGTTGTGGATACATAGTTCCACTGAAAGCTCCGCGCCACATGTGTTAAAGCTGCAGATTCCCAGCACTTGTGAGACAGGGATACCACCTCACGCCTCGCACCACGGCAGCTGTCTCAATGCTCTAAAAGTCATCCATACAGACGCAGAAGCGAGAAAATTAGCCAAGTGGGACACTCACCACACATCGTGATAAAAGTCACGAAAAGACATCCTACGATGGCTGGCTTGGCTCTTATAGGGAACGGGTATCTAGTCAGGCAGTACACAAGCTCGGCGGGGATCGCAAAGTAGGCAATCGCGATAAGGAGGTCGAACACCAGCATGATGTCCGCCTTGATAGACCTGCATGAAGAGGACCATTTATATCTTGTTTAGGTACACGAAAAGCGCAAAGCTCATCTTCAGGAGCCAGAAAGATGCAAAAAGTGCTGGTGACCAGTGAAGGTGCCACTTGAGGCCCTGTGCTCCAGTCTCAGCAATCTGATCACGGCTGGTCACCACAGCTGCGACAACTCGGGACTTATACTCTAAAGTGACCTCAGGGCCTGCTTGACCGACCACTTGCATTCACAAAGACTGGCAACAGTCTCAAACCGACTGGCCTACTGCAAAGACCAAGGGTGCCCGGTTCGCCAGCAGCAGTTGCCAGTGCTCTTGGCGCTGCACCAGGAGCTGTCTTCCTGGAAATCAGGACATCATCGAGGAGAGGCTGAAGCCTTACCGGTGTCACTTTTCTTGGGCAGGCTGTCCGGTACTCCGCCCGTGCGGGTGGGGGTGCGACCCTCAGAGCTTCTGGTGTAGACGTTCCGGCAAAGTCAGGCTGACCATGAGTGCGTTGAGCCTGTCAACCCCGCGGTCGTGTCGAGAACCGAACGCTGATGTCAACTCCGTGACGGAGGCCGAAGTGGCCGCTGGCTTCCCGGAAAGTTAGTAACCACCTGCGTCACATGAATATTACTCACGGACATGGACTTCCGAAAGCCGTTCCGGGAGCACGAACCCTAACGATCATACGGAGCACACCCAATTCTAGCACGACCTGCCAAATACGCCAGAGCAATCTTTTCACTGTATATAAGATCAATGAGAGGGCGACTCGGTTCTCCCTCATCTTGCATATTCTTGTCAGCTCTTTGCTTGGGATCGCTTGCCTGGAATTCTCATGCAAAGAGAATACTCTTACTCCCAACGGCATTGGACGCATCACACATCTTTACTCAACTTAAAGTATTCGACGAGCTGAAGAGCCGTGATCATGGCCACACCATAAAGGTACAGCATCACCTTTCCGGCTTGTAAGCGCATCAATACGAAGACTAGCTGGCCATCAGGGAGGCTGAGTAGATCTTTGAGCAGTCCAAGCTGATGATCGGCTGCATCGATCATGCAGATGGTGATCGCGGAGGCTGACGTACCGTCCCTTTCGAAAGGCACGCATGCAGGATCCATTGAATTCACGACATACGCAACCCCAGGGCTGAAGCAGCAGATGGCCAATCTAGTACAGGGCGAGCACCTGCCTCGATACACAGAGCACGCCAGGAGGGTGCAGAGGATCTGGGGGAGTGCTTGTGATGCCCTGCTTAGCGATGAAGCGGCAATGTCTTGGGTGCAGGTGTGGCTCCTAAGCATAAAAATTCACCAGAAAATTGCAGACGTCTATCATCTGAGTTCACACCTACACTATTAGGGGGTGAGTGATCGTAATGACAATCAGAGTTTGCTCTGTCTGCATGCAGGGATTCAATCCTGACCTGGTGGTAGGCATATCAGTGTACATTTGCACATCTATGCTGAGCGCCAAACTGGGAGTTCCCTATGTGACTGTGACACCTGGTAAGCCTGACATAGCCAGGCATCTGTGCTTGCACCACATCGCATCTTACCATGATCCAATGTGCTCCAGGGACACTCCTCGAGTCTGGTCCATACACAACTCACTGTGCGTCATTGCCTCGCCTCTCCAGGCTTGAACAGGTCACACCTGTGCAGGTGGACTCATGGCAGATGAGTGGCAGCCCTGGTACGCAAGTGCGTGGAACTTCTATGTTCCCCTGCGCTTGAGCTACTCACTGGATCAACTGGGACGCTACGCTCCTCCGAAGCGCTTTCTGGACCGACTTAGACACACACTGAGTGCCCTTCACATCCAGATAGATGACTACCTCTACACCCGACCGTATCTTAGAAGTCTGCAGTAAGCTGCTGCCCAACAACACTCACGAGAGACAGGACTGCAGCCACAAGATGCTTCTGCAAGGGACCTTTTAAGACAGCTTGATGCAAGTTGTCAGCAGGATATCATACTTGTGTGCTGATGCCTTTGCTTCTGAAGTCACAGCCTTACCAGCCAGGCGTTGGTGACCAGAGCGGGAGTTGGCGATGTGTGCTTCCCCGCTCTGTGTGCTCAAAAGAACACTGCTTATGGTTGCCTGTGAGCTCTTGCATTTCTGTGCTTGAGCTTGAGCTCATGTGCTCGTTTTGCAGGAGGAAACATGGGCTGGACATGACATCAGGGGCTGTCCGTGAGCTTGAGTTGATGCACCTGGTTGGTGGCGATCTTGCCATCGAGCAGCCGCGGCCTCTGCCGCCCAAAGTGAAGCTGATTGGTCCTCTGATGCCTGCCCCTGCGCAGCCACTGCCTGCCGAGCTGGAGGTGAGCAAGCATGCGCTCAGGAGTATTTCAGCCTTGCATTCGCCTCCAATGTCTGCAAGGCCTGGCATGAGCCAGAGATATTAGAATGCCAGTGCTGTGGTCGCCTGTGCAGCTGGAGTTGGGTGGGCGCACCAGATATCTGTCCTACCTGCGTGCTGTGTGTAAAGGTAGATTCCCAGCCTTGGGTCATGCGCAGGAGTTCATTTCAGGCGCTGGTACTCACGGTGTCATTCTGGTTTCCCTTGGCAATCACGCCATGTTTGGTAGGGCTCTCTCCCTTGCGCAGCTTCCTTTTCTTCATATGCGCAAATTGATGAAGGCGGCTTTGCTCGTGCTTGGGTGTTCCTTCATGCTCCTTTCCCAGCCTGAGCAGTGCAGCCAATGTGCAACAGTGTAGGGAAGGCACTGCTGATCTTGCCCGGCATTTCACATGTCGGTGGTGCAGGAGACAGGGAAATTAAAGCACTGTCTGGGTGCTTTGCCCAGCTTCCGCAGAGGGTCATATGGAAAATGCGCCATCCAGAGCAGCTCACCGCTGAAGAGCATGCGGCTTCGAACCTGTCGTCAAACATCAAGGTGCGCGTGAAGCACTGTATGTAAGAGGGCAAAGGCAGTGTTGAGAGCAGGCGCATGTGGGTGCTTATGCATCCGCAGAGGATGCCGAAGGCACATACCATGCACGCATTGAGTGGGGGTTGAAGGGCTTCGTGATGACAGGTGATGCCATGGGTGCCCCAGAACGATATACTGGGTCACAGAAGTACAAAGGCCTTCCTCTCACACATGGGCGCCAATGGACTCTATGAGGTACTGCTCAACCAAACTGTTGTGATAGCTGGGCATAATGCTATGCCACAAAGGATGGTCAGCAGCCATCTCGAGTCATGTGTAAGCCTGCTGGGTATGCCTGTGTTTTACCAATGCTAGGCAATGTATGTGCCCAGTGCCGGTGGGCCATGACATGGCTTGTTCAGGCCCAACATCAACACACGGGAAACTGGTGTGCGCAGATGCTGGAGCGGCAACCCCATGGGACGATGTCGCCTCACCTCCCACGCATGTGCAGGCAGCCTACCATGGAGTGCCAGTAGTGGCTGTGCCATTCTTTGCAGACCAGCATGTGAACTCCCTCAAGGCCGTTATCAAGGTGTGACATCTTTACATCTCAGCATATCTGATTGTGCTCCACCTGATACATGGTGACCCCATCCACACCTAAAGTCATGTTTGTGGCAGGGCTTTGGCGTGATCTTGGAGAGGATGACAATGAGTGAAGAGACAGCCCTTGTGGCGTTCAACAAGGTCCTTGAAGAGGGCCGGTATTTGGAGTCGGCAAAGAGAGTGTCTCAACACCTGCATCTGCCTCGTGCTCGCACGCCTCTGCAAGAAGCGGGAGGTACCGCTGCTCACTACGCACAGCCTATGAGGGACCTGCTTCGCTGTTGTCCTTGCTCCTGCATAAGCACGGGCATCTCCATGGTTGTGTGCGTCATATGTACTGCATATGACACACAGCATATATGCTGGCCTAGCGCCCTCTATGCTTTCACTAAAGCACGGAGGTGGCAGCCCATCTGGACTGGACACAGCTCTCGTCATCTCCGGGGAGCTTTCACATCACATGTCATCATGCTTGAGTATGATGCTTGCAGATTGGATTGAGCGAGCTGTGGAGATGGACGGCGTGTCATACTTAAAGACACCTGAGGAAGAGCTATCTTGGATTGTTCTGTACAACATGGACGTGTACTCCGCACTGATTTTTCTGGTGGTCGTCTTTGTTTCAGTGAGCACAGCTGTGATTCTCCATCTATTGAGAGTCTCCACATCACTGCTGACTTGGTCGGTTGCGACTAGTGGGGCAGTGAAGAAGAGTGCGTGATGTCTCTGTGTCAAGTAGCAGCATGCCATCTTTTTGAGGGACAGATGAGGGACAGAATAAGGATAAAAATTTGCAGATTTGTGGAAGCCCAGCCGGACATGAGGCTTCCTAGGATGTAGTATTCTCAGAAGGCACAACATGGGGCTTCTATCATCTACCTTGCGTCATGCTGAATCCTTCTGTGCAGACGTGCAGTTGGGCTTTATTCAGTTCAGCTAAGTGGCTGTACATCTATACAGTTGTACAGGGCTTCAGGTTTTGGAGTCTGATGTACAAGTAGGGCAGCAGGCGCTGAGCAGCAAAATTGCCTTGTTACGAGCTTGCGCCTATGGCCTTTACACAAAGTTAAGATTGCAAAGGATATTGCATTGACAGTGACAACGGTATCTAGGAGACCTAAAGCATGTTATTCGGCGAATGAGCTAGAATCATGACTAACGAAGGACCGCTTCTGGAATTAGCGCTTTGCAGCTGCATGGGTGCGACATAATGGATGCTGAAATCTTGCGACTTTGTAACACATGACGCAGCTTGTGCTGCATACCTGACTTGGCTATCTGTTCTTCAACCCATATTACTTCAAGTGATCCCACAACTACTCGGGCTCATGCATCGAGCCAGCTAAGGGGGATGTAAACAAGAGGAGAGTTGTGGTCCAGCTTATGGCAACCGAATAAGTCTGTGCCAGAGCACGATAGTCTTCACACTCCACGCACTACCAAGGGGGAGCTTCAAGTCAACCACGGCAGTCTCGGGCTGGTGATTGCTCCGTGAGTATAGACGCCGCACTTACGCCAGCATGCGCCTGGTGGAAGATACGGGGGCTGTGGCAATTCCGCAGCCGCACACATACGTGGCTGTTGCTGACGACAAGCGCTGCAGGACGGACGACACAAATTAAAATCAGGTTTCAACACAACATGCACAATGCATGAAGAAAATGGTGCGCTATTGGCAGCATAGGTAGGCCTAGTCCTGCTCAACGCTTCAATTCAGCATCAGAGAAGCATCACAAAATGGCATACATAGAGATGATAGGCCCTTTCTGTGTGCACACCTCAATCAAGGAAGTCTTCTGCTGAGCGGGGGTGGCGTTGGAAATGGCGGTGAGGTCCCAGGGGTAAGTTGCCAGGCCGTACGCACCGTTGGCAGTCATGCCCTCAGCTGCCTGCATTCAATTCCAGCTTGCATTCGTCTCATGAGCAGCAATGCAGATTGTTTGCATCTGTGCAAGGTATACCGACCTGCTGACAAGCGACGGCGTAGCTCAGACAATTTAGATGCAGTGCTTGCAAAAGCATTGGCCCTGTGCATTCATGTAGTTTGTCTTCCAAGTAGCTAATATATATGTAATAAGGCAATCAGTGATCTGGCTGCTATACCTGGTAAACTGCAGTCACAAAACCTGCACAATCACGTGGCAACTGATCGGGCCTCTGCCTCATGTGAGCAAGGACTTGCTACAGAATCACATTGGCATACAAAGGTCTGCACTAGCAAGGACTTCTGTGTCATGAGACCTTCAGTTGGTGTGGCACCATACAACACTGCGCATGCGTCTTCAGCAATGCTAGCACAGTAGTACTGGGTGATAGCAAGAGCTCCAAGGCCGGCCTGTCCTGTATGGAGCTTGTGTAGCAGCCTTGTCTGCAGGTGCAGGTTGAGCTTTCTCACAGTCTGTGCACATAGAAAGCATAGGGTACTAACGAGGGTGTCTCTCACCTTTGAGCTGAGGGTAGGCTGGGTTGGCCAGCAGCTGGGAGAAGGGCACGCCCACAAACTGGGGCTCAATGTGCAGCTCGATGGTGGCGGCGTCGTTGGGAGTCTTGATGTCCATGCAGTAGATCTGCACCCAAATTCATGATTCAAGTAGGGTGCACAGTATGCACTGCTCATGGTGAGCTCTGTGTGTGGGTTCCAGAGAGCGCTGTATGACATCTACACCATGCTTTAGGAACACGGAAGGCATATGCACATCAGCAGATCATTGGCAGGCTGCCGCATGCCAGCCCATGCATTTCTTGCCGCTGGATGCTGCACGTGTGGCAATTTGCAGGTGATGAGCCAGGAGCCATACGTAGTTTGAGGCGTCAGCGCCGGGGATCTGCTTCACAGCACTGATGGCGTTGCCTCCGGCAGTGAATGCAGCTGCGGCGGCATCCAGCTTGGTCTTGCATGCCGCTGCGCTGGGCGTTGCGGGGATGTCGGCCGCGCTGATCTGCATACACCACATGAACATTCATCACACGTTTCTGCACTTGCTTCCTGGGTGTGCTGCTGGGCCTCATGTAGGGAAACTTGTTGTCAACAGGTGACCGCATGTTGTCGCTCCTACCCTGACCCTGGAAGAGGCGTCACTCGATTCCTGAGGTGTGATCTTGAGGGGTGTAGTTCATACCGCACCTCATGGTATGCATCATGCAGGAATCCAAGCACTGCAGCACGACGCATCCCTGAAACATGCCCAAGACCTCGACAGGGCATTGGTTTGTTGACTCAGTCTACTCTAGCCTTTGAAGAGCTACCCTTAGTTCCCACGTTCCAAATTCTGGTATCGATCAGCCTCGTAGGGCAAAAATCGTCCTCTGAGGACAGCGTTCCGAGGATAGCACCTAAATACACGTGTCTGATCACCAGGGCACTTGTAAGCGGAAGTATGCCTAAAACCTGGCCCAGGCTGCCACCTCCTGATATCTCGCCTCTCGAGACGACCGGCCGGAAATCAGGGATCTTGTTTCCACAGCTATCCGGCAGGGAAAAAAAGATTACTGAGACATGAGATGAACACATGAGCTATTCTCGTCCGCGTTGAAGCAGAGAGTGGAGAACTTGCTGGCTCTCAGCCGCTGTGATCTGAAACCTAACCAGCAGACCTTGAGGAGATTGCAAGCACTACTATAGTGCTGAACTGAAAGTTATAATGTGATACACATGAAAGATTGAGCGACCCGAAGCAAGACCGCTCAAAGGTGCCCCGGGGGTTTGCGGGGGATCGTACCGGCTTGCCGGTGACGGCCGCGCTTGCAGAGCCGACGACGCAGAGAGCGACGATGATCAGGCAGGCGCATGTGGATGCCATTGCAGCTGAGGTGTAGGTCCTGCAAAAGAGAGAGGCCTATCAGCAGGCACAACTAGGCTTTGTGAGTCGAGATGGCACTCTCAGCACCTGGCGATCGACAAGCACGCCTCATATGACCCTTGACAGAGAGGGATACATCAGATCAAACCCGATCATGGTATGCGCTTCTGACTCCTAACTGCATCACAAAGATATGCGCCGCAGTGCCGGAACTATCAGGCGTTGACATTTGACGAGGCTAGGGTGATGGTATTACCCGGTGTTGATGTTCAGAAGGCGATCAGACTGGTAGAGACGAGGTGTAGAGGCTGCTTTAAGCGAGTGTTGACAGTGACCTTTCGCTGGGAAGGAAAGGAATCTTGGGTGCTATCTAGGGTCTGGGTCTGGGTTACCTCACTCTGCTGTGTCAGCAGCAGTACAGTTCCTCCCTGCACAGAATTCAGGCTCTTGTGGCTGGATGCCATAACCATTCTCCTCGCTCTTCATTTTGCCGATGATTAGCATCAAGACTCACTTCAACCTTGCCAGGTTGAGATGCCACTGCCAGTCAGGCTGCCCTTTGCACTATGGGCCAAAACTTGGCCAGACCCTCACTAATGCTTTGTGATAAGCCTCAGACATAAACATGGATGTCCTACGTCAAGCGAGCAGGTTTCCAGTACCATTGACAAGGACCACGTGAGAGCCCGCCTTCTGAGTGCCTGCAAGTGGTCAAGGATTCTGCATTCCATTTCGAAACCTGGTACAGATAGGTCATTACTGGTCCGAAAACAGTGACTTTACCTCTTGTAAGACCTCCACTGAATGGCATCTGGTGTTATATCTGGCATAGACCATGATGTCCTTGTGCTATCATGAATGCTGTGCTTCAGTGCCATGCACATGTGTACGTTGATTGTATAGCTCTGACTCAGAGGCACCCAAAACCGTGTTAAGGACAAAGGTCCAACATGTGACAGCAGAGCAAAGTGCAAGGGCACTCCTTGGTAGTGACCCCCTGAAGTCTGGGACGCATTATGCATTCAGCAACAATCCATTGATCAAAGTCAGTGCGCTTTCCCTCAGGGGCTCCAATTGGCAAGTTGCAACAATGCTTGGGATGCATGGTGTATGTGCGGCACTGAGGCACTCAAGGCATGGCTCAAAGAAGATAGCCTTCCTTTGACGATCATCGAGGCGGACTTTGTATCATGCCTGGATGGATCAGGTGACCCTGTGGGCCCTCAAACTGAGGTGAAGCACAACATTTTACACATCCGCCAAGCAGTATGGCAGAGCCTGCGTACTTTGACTCATACTGGCAGTATTGCTCAGCCTCAGTAGAAAGCATCTGCATGCATGAGCAGACCGCCTGTCTATGAGCTGAGTTGGCACCGCGCCTGCAGTGATTGCTGGGCACCAGCATGGCGTAACAGTGATGCCTGAGATCAAGAGCAGTCTAGGCTAGCCCTCTGATCACATCCTATAAGTCCCGTAAACACTGTTAAGCGCGCATCAGCGGCCTAAGTGCTGTGTACTAGCCAGCTTTAGCCACCCCAATCAGCGTACTAGGTGCCTTTCCTTTAATTACTCAACGGAGCCACGCATACGCCAAAACCCCGCTAGCACACCCCACAGCCTGTCACCATTGCTTCTGATGTACTTTAGTGCGTCTGATGGTGTAGAGCTGGAAATGTGGGTCCTGCATCAAGTACACCTTGGTTTATACAAGACAGAGACAGACCACGATGGTGCAGGATTTTGCGCAATATACCAATAGTAAATCAGAGGGACGCCGGTGGTGGCCCACCTGGTGGAAGGCACAAGGGGTCGTCCAAGTCTGGTGACATCAACCCAACTGTGACGATCAACAGCCCATGCAGATTTGGATGCTGCGCTATTATGGAGATGGACCATTACGGCCCGGCATCAACGGTCGATACGTGCAGATGCCTCCTGCACAACTCACCCCTGTCATTGGAAGATCCATGGTGTGCAATGGAAGCTACCCTGAGGCCAGCAGGTCAAGCCCGCTGATTAGCGCAGTTGTATGATCAAGCTCAATGTGCGCTGCTGGAATGCCACACCCTGAAGCGCAGCAGCACAGCATGGCCACGCAGCTTCTCAGGTCACTCAGGTATTGAGTGCTGGCGCTTGCCAGACTCAGCAAGGCAATCTTGCATCTTCATTGCTGGTCTTCAGCCGAAGGCAGAGAGGAGGGCAAGTTGAGATGGGGCAACTTCAGAGGCCACTGGGAGGGACCTGAGAGCATGGCTGCGCTGGCACGCGGAGCAGGGGCCTCCTGCCTCGATCCGCGGTGCTCGAGATGCATGAGCGCGCATAGCAGCAGGGCTACCGCTGCCATCCCAACTCCAACAGACAGTGGCCCAGCCAAAGGCTGTACCAGTGCATGGAAACCTGCAGCACTCAGTTGCATTCAACGTGTATGTGACTTGCAGCAGATGCACAGTGCATGCGGCCATGAAAGCACTGCCATCATTTGTATGCCTACGGTACAATGACAAGACGCAGTCTTACCTACAACAAGGATCAACGCGTCAAATATAGCTGGAGCAATCAACAGGCCTTGACGGCACTTACCTCCTGCAGTGATGCATGACACATCTGCCAGACTCAACAGTACAGTATGCCTGTGTTCATTCACATCAGCTCGACACTTGCCCGCGTGCCATGCTTGTCTGCTAAGCTGCTGAGCTTTCCAAGGCCCTCACCCCATGTGAAGGTTGCCCAGCAGTGCGAAGGCTATCAGCACTCCTACGGTGCTACGTTATCTGATCTAGGGTTTAGAGTCAGGGTCTAGGGTTTGAGGTTCAGGGTTCAGGGCTAAGGTTTTAGGGGGTAGGGCTTGGGGTTCGGGGGCTTTGGGCCGGGGGCCCAATAGGCTAAAGCGTCACTCGTATATATAGCGTATGCTATACGGAGCT